>JALGAS010000011.1:600000-1137009 GCA_023078685.1 Neopestalotiopsis rosae | reverse complement strand
CTAACCCTAACCCTAACCCTAACCCTAACCCTAACCCTAACCCTAACCCTAACCCTAACCCTAACCCTAACCCTAACCCTAACCCTAACCCTAACCCTAACCCTAAGCTAACCCTAAGCTACCCTAACAATCAAATCTGGCTCACGTACGACCAATGGAATGCCCTCAACATCCAGAACAATTACCGTCGAGGAAGGAACTTGAGACCACTGGTCTGGGATCGAATCCTGCAACAAGATGCTCAAAACTGGGCAAATCATCTGGCGTACATTGATCAGATGGTCCATTCTTCGCGCCGGGGCAGTGAGGGCGAGAACCTAGCTTGGATCAGGTACGCGAACTTCTCATCCCAGAGCAAGCGTAAGCTAATAGTCAATCTTGTCTCGTCTCAGTGGCGGTAGCAACCCGATGAGCGTCGCCGCGAGCATGTGGATGGCAGAGTCCAAGAACTACTGGGGTCAAATTATTCCCAATGGAGACTTTGAGGCTTATGGCCATTACAGTGAGTGATTCTTGTCAAGTTCTGGTCCAAATGATTTCTGCTAACACCGATGTCCAGCTCAAAGCATGTGGTGGAGCACTAGCAGGATTGGTATGGCGAGTGCTAGATCACGCAGCGGACGTATTTATACCGTCGGCAGATACTGGAGTGCTGGTAACATAGTTGGCCAGAGGCCTTACTAATTCCTCCACTCAATTTCCGCTTGCATCTCCTTGGATCTTCAGAGATGAGAATAAAATTGACAATCAGTAAATGGGATTAAAAGCTATCTAGAAGCATGGTGGGGATTGCATTTTTATCATTGTATAGTATGGGCGGAATGATTCTATCTAATGTGCTAATCATAGCCGCTTCGTAATAGTAGTCGATGCATGATCCGGAATTGAGTCTTTGGCGATCCAGGCGCTCCATTATCACACTTAATGTGGTCTTCCTTCATGTATGACTGTACAAAATGTCAAGGTTCCCCATTGAAAAGAACAAGCATACCTTCGATGCCGCAAGCTAAGCCTTGTGCTCCACGAAATAGATCTTAGATGGAGCAGTCTTGAAATCTGTTTCGAGGGTGAATCTGCACTGATTTGCATTCCTATGTTCTGCAATACTACACCAGGAATGCCTCGTCTCAGCTGTGCGTCATGTTGAAAGCGAGTTGCGAAGAAAGCTTTGTCAATACGATTGGCTGCCATGCCCAGAACTGGCTCGTGCAAACTTCACTGGGCAAGTTTTCGTCAAGCATTCCAAGGATTCAATCGGTCAATTGAAAATTTCTGTAAGAAAATACAAGAGACGATCAACAAAGTGGTACTTGGGCCAGACTCCATTACGTGCAATCGCCTAACTCCGCAACGTCAAAACGCCGATGTTCCCATATGCCGTTTGCTCAGATGCAACTTGCCGAATGCCGAAGACAAAATTCATGACCTGGCAGTTTCATCGTGTAAAGAAAAGACCCGCAATATGAACAGAGCTTCACGAATGTGCCCATCGCAAGAATATCAAAGCGCTGAGATCAAAACCTTGGAAATTGTTACATAAGCGATGCTCCAGTGCCTGCCAAGCAGCTACTGTGTAGAGCCTACCAGCTAGCTGGCGGACACCCTAGTACCAGTATAATCGCACTGAATCACTGATAGCTACCACTGTACACAGGACAAGAATTTTGACGGTGACTTGTCTTTGCAGCCGCGATTTGCCATTCAAAAGATTTCATCAGATTCCTCGTGGTTGCGGCATTTAAACAGCGACTGAATCTGCATTACTCATATTCAAAAATTCCAAGGGTGCGGGCAATGTTCCGCACTCGGGAGTGGCCGTTGAAGAAAAGTTTTGACGGGGACATCGTTGTGCATCCACAGCTCTAGGTTATTAGCCCGAACCGGATCCGACGGAGGCTCATATTTAGCACGTTCGAGAACAGACACCGAAGGGCTTGCGGCAATGAGCTCGGGTTCAAGTTGAGCAGACGGATACCACAGTGGAACAATAATCGGGTCTGATCCACGTGGACGTAACCTCCCGACCAATTCATGTATCCATTTCCCTTCCGCTGGCGCATGCTTCTAACAACTTGTCAGTCGATACTGGCAGTCTGATTTGCATAATGACGAAACGCACCAAACGGCGATTTGCGAGCGTAGACACTACCTCTCTGCTTTGTAATGGTGCCTGATTGCAAGGCTTGCAGAATGGAGAAGACAACGGTGATGGGTCTTGTTGATCAGGGGCAACGGTGTGAAAAACACAATTGTCAAAGGTGATATAATTGCCAGGACCTCACCGCTGAAGGTGTCTTCGCTTGTAGCCGCCAGACCTTTTCCAAGATCCCTTGCATCGTTTATCTCCATACTCTTTGTCACAAGAACATTATTCAGATATACATTCAAGATGAGCACATCCGCTGATTACAAGTTTGAGGGATGGCAGGCGCTGGACGCCTCCTCCGCTGAGGGTAACATGCGCTGGTCAGAGTTCCAGCCCAAGGCCTGGGAGGAGACAGATATTGATGTATGATTCCATCAAACTCTTGACACGGCCACAAGACGTGCAGTGCCAGCTGACGAATGGAACAGATCAAAGTGACGCACTCCGGTATTTGCGGTTCAGACATCCACACATTAAGATCCGGTTGGGTATGTGCATGGCCAGATCAAGAGGCCCGGTTCAACTTGAAGCGCATAGACTGATGGATCGTAACAGGGCGCAACGGCTTACCCCGTTGTTGTTGGACATGAAATTGTTGGAACCGCTGTCCGAGTTGGATCCAAGGCCGCCGGAGGCATCAAGGTTGGCGACCGTGTTGGTGTTGGAGCTCAATCTGATTCGTGCTTGAGCCGTTTCGGCCACTGCGACGATTGCGCTTCTGGAGAGGAGAACTACTGTGACAAGATGGTTTTCACTTACAACGCGTGAGTCTTTCTGCCCTCGAGAATCACTCACCTGCACTTTGCATATTGCTTGCCCCTTTCTGTTCTGGACAGTGGAGCAGACTGGGTTCCCTTTGGGATGTCGCGGACTCGCGCAATCGAATACAAAAGCATCACTTGCACTACTCATTCCATGTTCACACTTACTGACACTATCCTCAAGTAAACACTTCAATGGCGACGCTGCCCAAGGTCAGTCAATTTCATTGAATGCTTCTTCACAGGAGCAACTGCTTACGCGCATTCAGGTGGATACGCAACCTACCACCGTTCGCCTTCGCATTTCGTGGTCAAGATTCCTGATGGTGTCGAGTCTAGCCAGGCCGCACCGGTGAGTCAAATCAATATAATCTTCCTGCAGCTGTACACTGATTAGACTATCAGATGATGTGCGGTGGTGTCACCATGTTCGCCCCTCTCAAGGCTTACGAGACTGGACCTGGCAAAACTGTTGGAATTGTTGGTGTTGGTGGCCTTGGTCACTACGGAGTTCTTTTGGCCAAGGCCATGGGTGCCAAGGTCGTTGGAATTTCTCGCAAGGAATCTAAGCGTGCCGAGGTTCTCGGTCTAGGCGCTGATGATTACATCGCTACTGATGACGACAAGGACTGGGTCCAAAAGCACTTCCGCAGCTTGGATTTGATTGTTTCGACAGTTGCTTCCTCAAAGGTGTGTACAGTCACATATGACCATACTTCTTTCAAGTCATACTCATGCATCGCAGGTCCCCATCAACGACTACTTTTCGCTCTTGAAGAAGAACGGCACATTGGTTCAGGTTGGTATTCCCGAGGATGGAGCATTCCCAGTGGCTGGCCCTTCAGTCGTGTTTGGCCGCAAGAAGTTCACTGGCTCCCTGATCGGATCGCCAAACGACCTTCGGGAGATGCTGGAGCTTGTCGCCAAGAATAACCTAAAGGGTCTGGTTCAGGAGCGCTCCATGAAGGATGCCAACCAGGCCATTGTCGACCTGGAGGCTGGCAAGGCGAGGTATAGATACGTCCTCGTCAATGAGTCCGCATAGAGCGTTACAACTAGCGCCACAATTCATTTTTAAAGTTTTATAATAGACCATTTCCCTAATCAAATTTGCGACTTCAGACTCCGATCAAATATTGCCGTTTATTCCACGGGATTTTGCCCGGTGATGCAAAAGGAACCCCATGTGTACTACTGTTGACTAAATATATAGGCAGTCGGCTCAGTACTTGTTGACCAGCTTGTAGATCAGGTTCACCCGCACGTAGTCTTGCGTCACGATTGCATTCCCTGTGTGACGTGTTAATGTAGCTTCTGCGATCCTCGTAACGTGTCACTTACCATCGTATCGCTTGATTTGCCAACCATTGGAGACAGGGAAAGCAACCCAATTGCCAGGAATGTCATGACTGACCCGATTGTTTCGCAGAACGAAACCGTCATAGAAGGCCGCTGCTCCATTCTGTCCGACATTTGTCACATCAATCAGCGAATATAAACCATCGCTTCCCGTCAAGCCAAGCACGTGGTCAACAATTCCCACGGGATAAGTATGCAAAGAGCTTCTTCCAGCCTTATTCGGGTTGGCAATGGGATAGAATGTGGCAGCAGGCTGGTTTCCGGGATACACTCCTAGCACAGAGTTCACAATCTCGACAGTTTGCCCGTTGAGTGCGTTATTTGACGTACTTTCCGGTTTTGTCAGCGTAGAAAAAGTGTCCCATTTGTGCTGACTCACGTCGAAACTGTCAGACTGTACACTGCAGTCTGTCGCTCTTCAAGCAGCGGAGCAGCGGAGGCGGCTATGGTCAATAGGCCAAAAGACAAAAGCTGGAGGAAGGACTTCATGATGATGGCCGAGTTCAAGGTGACGTTTTTGCGACTGACTCTTTACTTATGCTTCTGTTTTACGTGAATATTTGGGGGATACACCCGTTTTTATATTTGTCGAAAGCCTACTTCGCCGTTGTCTTAAATAGTTTATTTCCAGTTCATACCTGGTTGGACTTACACAAATAAACGTGATGCAATTGCCGTATCAGCAAATTGAGCATCTGTAAGCAGCCTCTTTTGCTCCAGCTTCTTGGCATATACTTCGAGTTCCTTCTCTAGCATTTTTACTGGTTGGAGGATACGACTTGACGAGCTGCAAAAGTATTCTTGTCTCATCCTTCACGGTGTTTCTCCGCATTGGCACGAGACATTCACGAGCCGGTTTCCTTAATCCGATGACGGTTCCAATGCGTGGCACACCTCTGTACGAGGTTGCGACTTGGCATATTTTCTTCTTTGAGATTCCGGGTTAGATCAAGTGCATTGTGCCATTTGCAGCGACTGTATGAACCCGGTACTTCAATGACACTGACGCCTGCCTTGCATCCGAATGGTACCTTGCATCCCCAAATTTAGCGTATGCAACTGTCAGGAGCTACATTTTGGGTCACTATAGTGTAAGCGAACCCTGAAATCCGGCAGAGTCCATATTGGACTTGACAGCCTAAAACAAAGGGTGACAATGCCGGCAAGAAACAAGGTTGCAGCCCTTGTCTTAGTATGGTGTTCTCGGAAGAGGATGGATTCACATATGGCCCGGAGATCAGACAACACTCCAAAAAGGCCAAGAGGTTGGCGTCCAATCAAGGACTTTATTCGTATACATTACTCTCGCGTATTCACTTGCTATCAATTATAGACTCTTTCCTGAGACACACTATCTCGATTACCACAATGACCTACATAATGTTCGCGTAGCTGGACTATGCTATGCCGTGCCGACGTGGTGGGGAACACCAAAATTCCCGTCCACAGTCTCATGGCGAGACCATTCAATGCTTTTACGAGCCGCAGATCTGTGAACCTTGACGGAATAGGATACCTTCTGTGCAGCAATGACAGAGTTCGCTGTGGTGACATCAAATCGATGCTTGAGAGCACAATGCACAACATGAGCTAGCATGGGTATTTCAGAGGCTTTATGCGTAGATGGGTCAGATATAGCTCAAGGCATCTTGTACGTTCGATGCCCTTACAACTAATAGTCTTGCATGAAATGCAGTGTCCGTCAGCGCTCGAGTATGAATGTCAATCAACCCTGACGAGATCTCGATACTCACACTCTTTTGCAATGCACCGAATGTGCGAGGCATTCCATATCACAAACCATCAACGCCATGGAGAACCCAACACCTCGGACGAGAAAATATATCCATTGTCGGGTATCACGCGGTCGACCGTGTCAGGAAATGGACGACCCTGATGGGCGATCAGGATCGATGGAGAACGCGGGCTCGAATCCGTGTTCAGAGCGTGCTTTACTCGGGACATATCGGGTAACATTATTCCACTGTCGCCACAAAGGGCATTCTTGCGCTGGGTTGAAAATTGAATTGGACACTGTTGTTGCCACTAAAGCTTGAAGCGAAACGAGAAGACTGTTCTTCAATACGGCATCTTCTCAGCCGCATATTGGCGGGCAAATAAAATCACGACTACGTTTTACGGATTAGAATCATACTGGGGACTGGCTACGTGAAGAAAAAGCAAAAGCTTTTTGAGTTTATTACATCTTCCTTCGAATATCTGGTCACTCCTCCAACCAATTGATCCAGATACTCTTGCACTGATGGCTGCTAATCGACCGTTTTCGGTACTAACCGCTCTATGGTATCCATGAGTAACTTTGGAAGAAGACGTAATCCATGCTCGTCGTTCTGTAAGAAACATGAGCTCGCTTCCAGGAATTGAGCTTTGAAATGCGTCCACAGTTCTTGATCATCACGTTTTTCTCGTCCAGGGCCCGGGTAGAACGGGTCGTTGCGCAGAAAAGCTTGTGCTGCTTGCTGTACGCCTTCCTCGTCCATAGACATGCCTCTACAACAGTCAAAATCCAAAATCCACAAGTTGTGCCCGCCGAGATGCTTTGAATGGAATTTTGGTATGACGGAATCTGGTGATGGTGCGAGGACAAACTCGACGTCGTTGGCATCAATTTTTGCTTTCCAATACATGAATGCTAGGGCTTTGGCAACGGCAGTCGAGTAGCCAAAAACGTCCAGTTCAAGATCAGACATTTGGTCGATATGGAGTGGATAGTTCCGCAGGCTAAACACGTGAAGCCTGGATTGGCGTTGTCCAAACTTGCGGCGGCCTAGATATGGACGAACCAGACAGTCAGAGTTTTTGATATCGGCTTTGATGTCATTGACGAGAGAAGGATGACAGAAATTGTCAATGAGCATGTGACGGGCTTGTTCGGGGAATGGTGGGATTCTTTGGGTAATGAGGATGTTACAAGCAGTGTATCCTTCTGGGAAGCGGGCCAATAAATTGGTTGTCACCCAGCCATCATATAATTTTGACACGAACTCATGACATTTCGGAATCAGGAATGCGGCTTGGATGTGATGGGGGCATTCGTTGTAGGCTGCTATGAGTCTCTCGTGGATTTGGAAGTCGTTGAATAAAGATCGTCCAGGGCCTCCGTCTTCGCGTTTGATTGCAACAGAGGAACAAGAATTGCAGTGATCTGGATCGCTCCAAACTGAACCGCAAAATCCGGCGCCGATGCGTCGATAGGCTGTGGACAAGGAACTTTCTTTATTGAATTTCTTATAATCCATAACCGACAAGTTCTTGCGTTGATGTTGTATAGAAAGTGACAGGTATCTTGTTTGGCAGGAAGGCGGTCTCCTCTGTGCTGATAGAGTACGGATTGTTGTTTGGGTCTGCAGAAGACGGAGAATGACAACAAAGGTTCAACGTAGCGATGGTTCAGCTCATTTAGAAGCAGCTGGACAGGCAGACACAGAAATCTATAATTTGCCACTCCCATCATGCACAAAGTTCAAGCAGTGACTCACACAAATAAGGTTATACAACCGGAGAAAGTATTGTTCGTGGTAATTGGGGCGACACCTAAAGCTTTGATTGCCAGTGGTGATAGTGGCCTTTGTTGGCATCATGGGTTGGGATCCTTTGCCAATTATACAGACGTGTGCAATGGCCGTATGCTTCAAAAACGGGCTATCTAATGCTCTGCCAAGGTTGTACGGAAGATCATGTATATTAAACTAGACACCTGGGGGTATTTGCGCACTTCTCTAACCACCGACAGAGCCCTCTTCCTCATGCCTCTGTTTCAATTTCTTTTCCGTCTTCATGAACTCCCGGATACCGACTGGAATGTTTTTGTACAGGCCGTCGTCCCACAAGTCCTTGGCAATTTTAGGTTGTGGTGTCGGCCAATTTGTGTCGCTACCTCCTCCATCATCATCCATGCTTACTGCCTCATCCACGCTTAAACCGGGTTGCGCATGGCCCGAGGTTACAGGCTCCGAGGCCGGCTCCTTCAAATCTTCCTCTTTCTTGACAGCACTCTCGCTACTTGACGTATCGATGGGACCTTGGGCGCGCTCGGCTTGCAGACGTCTTTCTGCCTCTTTGCTAGAAGAGACCCAGTCTTCCATTTCGTCACGATACCGGTCCCAGACACAATTGACGCATCCGCTCATGCAGCAGTTATCCGGTTCCTCGGGTTTTGGCGGTACCCTGACTCCTGCTATCATGGTGCTTTTGTCCTTGATTGCTTGTAGTCTCTCTTGCCGCTCGATTGGGCCAACGAGCCGAGAACCAAAAATGATGCGTGCTTTCTCCTGCGCTGTCGCAGGCTCGGTGGAAGGTGAAGGAGCCGGCGCCGGCGTTGTATCTACTGGCTGGTGTTGCCGTTGGTCTTCTACATAAGGCGACGCATATTAGCAACGAGATCTGACTTCAGACGGAGGGTTCTTACGTGCCGCGGCGGTCTTTTTGGCTGTGCTACGAGGAGACTTGGGCGAAGATGTAGGGGGTTCCTCTGGCTTCACTTCGGGAATGGGCTGAGGCGTCACAATAATGGCCTCATAATAAGCACCAATGGGATGGGCTTGTTCGCAACCGCTGTTGGGGCCCTTGTTGGCTGCCGGAGGTGTCTTGTTGAAGGACGAGATGGAACGCCTAGAGAAGGTCGAGGAGAGCTGAACGGCTCCCCTGAGCAAAGAACGAGAGCCTAGAGGCGACATGGCCAACAGAATGAACGAAGAAAACGGGGAAGAGTACTGGGGTATTACTATCGCACGGTCGGAGTCGCACAAACCAAGATACGTAGGTTGACAGTGATTGACGATGGTGTTTTCATGCAATAGCGCTAATAACCTTTGGCTCGGCAAACGCCATTAGAGAGAAAACGTCATGGCGCGCAGGCCTCGGTGAATCCCAGGACGATCAGTGCATAGCCACAACTGTCCAATACTCTCATGTGGCTGAAGCTCGAGGCTCATTGTGGGGTCTTCTGTACCACGTAGGTATGCTACCGGCTGTACACAATAGCGACGCGTCGGCCGTCAGCGCGATCCAAACTGTACGCGATGCGACATCAATGAATATTTGTTACCTTGACGAGGGATTTCCAATTACGAATGAAGTACAGGAGATTATTCTTCTGACCAAAAGATACCATAGGTAGTCTATGAATCTTACCCATTTCAAATTGCTACATTGATGGTCAGTCAGGACATTGAGTTTGCGACAGCCCAACGTCAAGAAATTGTGCAACATCAACACTGAACCCCACCATATCAATAATAGTCTGCGGATCAGACTTGAAAACGGCGGCCAGGCAGCGACATTCCCGAGAGGCCACGAGAAACCCAACACATATGCCAATCATGTTGAGTTGAACTCTATGAGTTCTGCCACTGCCACTGCCACTGCCATGGAAACTTCTGCCCCCAAGCGACGCAAAACTTCGAGCCTCCCATCAAGCGCGTCAGATAGTTCCGCCGCACCATCATCGGGCGGCCAGGCTGTGAGACGCTCGGCAAGAAGGCAAGCTACTTTATCTGTCTCGCCCAATGGAGATGGCCTGGCGCATCCCCTCCGCCGCGGTCCTGCCTCCAAAGAGTCTACAGGCGCTGAGAGCGATGGGGGAGACGAGCTGGCCGTAACCGCCCAACTGGAGGGCGCATCAGAAAACAGGCCGGCATCTGATCCAGCTGGCTCGGACATTGCAGTCGGCCCATCAGTCAGAGAGCCTCAGAGCCCGATTCGTCAAAGTCTCGGTGGAATGCGAGGCAGACCGCGACGCTCGCTGCATCGACCATCCCCGCGACCGCTACCGCCGCCTTCAATACAAGAGGAGGAGCTACTTGACCCGTTCAAAGGGAGGGCTCTTCGCAGATCTCCGCCGCGTGGCGTATTGCCTGTTCAAGAGCCCGATGAGCCAGAGCTTCCGCCTACACCAACAGAGAAGGGTTTGTCGAACCCAGACTCGATCACCACGTCGCCCATGGGAATTCATCATACGCCGTCCAAGCGACCAAGGAGGAGTAGGGCTCTGGCTGACAAGCTTCGAAGTGGCAGTTCACCCCTGAAGCAACCACCGGCGCGACCGATCGATTTTGAATATCCTGGAAAGGAGGCGCCGGCGCGAAAAGCCCAAGTCATTAGGCCAACATCCAAACGGTTGCCGCAACATGAGGAGATCTCATCACCGGCAGTTGAGCCAGCCGCACGAGTAGAATTATACGATCAAGTCAAAGCATCAAGTCCAGAAGGACTCACACGCTCCAACCCGAGCAAGCCCCATTCGGCTCGACGTATCAAATTTTCAGGTCCGTTCGCGGAGAAGACAGCGACTCGAGACTCGCTGCTGGCGGAAATTGTTCAACTGCGGGCTGATTTGGAAGTCACACGCCAGGAAAATGCCAATATCCATTCCACACAACATCGTCACTTCGCTGGGCAGGCATCCACGGCAATCCAGGATCCCAACGCAGTATTCGACATCCTTCTCCGCCATGCTCCGCCCCTCGAAAAAGAACCTCCAGTAAAAGCGGAAGAGGCTTGGCTCAAGGCTGCACTCGATCCCATGTCGTTTTTGCCTTTTGGAAGCCAATTAGCAGCTCTGCCGGATCCATTGCAACCTTCGGATCCTGTAGATCAACTACCACCAGTGTCACATCAACCACTGCAGATGAGCCTAGCTGAGGAAAGACCCTATCTTGAACTGTTTACACCACTCAATTTTACGTCGACGAGCACATTTATCCCTCGTGAATCCAGTGACAAGTCACCAGATCTAGTACAACAACATCGCATATTTATATCGTCCATGCCTGAAGGGCTCTTCTCAGCACAATTAGACATGCTGGTTGACACCAGAACGCTCTCGATATTGGAGCTTGTCGTACCCAAGCTTGAGCCTGCAGCTGTCTGCGAGCTTGGCCCCTTTGTCGAAAAAGTTCTCGGCACTGATGCACATACATCGGGTTCATCGAAGCGAAACATCGCTGTCCTAGCATGGGCAATGGCCGAATGGACGCGTTTAGCTAGTAAACGGGCTAGATTGTGGTGTTGTATCATGAAAGAGCTAGGTCATCGACAAGGTATCATGAAATGTGCCCATGTACTACGCCAGGCCAAGCGGAGAACGCGTCTCCACAAGACAGCAGCCGATAAGACGCATGAAAGCTCTGGTGAGGAAGAGGGTGGTGGTAGTAGCAAGTTTGGGATGACGAGAAAACAGTTGATCTCTGAACTTGGGCGTACCAGTCTCGACCTGATTCTTGGCTCAGAGAGCAGGCACAAGGTGGAAATAAGGATCGACTGGCACATCACATTCGACTGGACAGGGGAAGGACTTAGTTCCATCAAACTTTTGGTGCTGACACCTGGCAAATGTAGGTTATGGCGATTGATCTCTTCATTCTGGCTCTTGACTAACGCTGTGTCTGAAAAGGGCGCACCAAAGATGCCGGAGGGAAATTGGCGAAAGTTCCAGTCATGTTCGACAAACTGATTCAAGACGGCGATGACCCAATGGAAGCCTTGAAAGTAGTTGTTGCACTGCTGACCGTGGATGAGAAGGCATGAAACGCGCAGAACCGACAGTGGTATTTCTGGCGCATTCACACTACAAGGGAATTTGGGACAACTTGCAGACGTCTGATGGCATTATACTAGACAATTCCGTCTGATGATAGTACAAGAATGCTCGAGTGACAATTTACGATTAGTGCAGCATACCCGTAACCTTTAAGTAGTGCATGTCGACCCTTCGACTCCTTGGAGATGTTGCCCGCCAGACTGCAATCATTCAATGCAGTCAGTTGGGCGCGAGAGGACTGAACCTGGAGAGCGAATCTGAGACCATAGAGGGGCTGCAGAGGTGACATGACTCTTGGAACAAAGTTGCGCCCCCTGGAGCGTTCAAAAGTAGCTCTCCTTGTTGCCAACTGAGCTCCCTAAGCCTGATCTTGCCACAAAATGTCCCGTTTAATCGACGTCGACTCCCAGACCACGCAGGTCGTTCTTTGCCATCTCGATTTCGGCCATGAGCTCCTTGTGTGCCTCGGGTACGTCGTTGAAGGTCATCACATTCCAGCCGAGGCGGAAAAGGAGGAAGGCGCCGAAAGAGACAAGCGCCCAGAACGGAAGCTATAGATGAGCAGTCAGCAGCCAGAAGCTTGGAGATAGACCTTTTCGTCGTGAACAAGCGAAAGGGTCGGCGCTCGCAGCGACAACGGAGGACAGAGATAACATACAACAGGAACAACTTCGGTCTGAATCAGTTCAGGCAGCGGCACAAGCTGGAGGAAGAGGGCCAAGTAGAACTAAGAGTACACGTCAGCAATCACCTCCACTGGGATACATGGATCGTTCGATGAGGTAAAGGCCGTACGGATGATGCCAGGAGGGCGATTGAGATGGTCTGCTGGGCGCGGGTCATGATTGCACTTCCTGCTTGTTTGGCAGGTGACTGATCGATGGGTGATTAAGGGTGCAATTAATTGCGAAGGCGACGGGTGACTTGGGTGGGCGCGTCAATGACTAATAACAGAAGAAAATATTGATCAAATGAGTGGCGTGAATGCAAAAAAGGTGGTGTCGGTCCTCAAACGTCTTTCAATAGGTATCACATCCAGTTGACGTTCATGGTGGTGAGCTATGTAGATTAGATCGGTACGGGAGATGTGCGACGTTGCCCCTGTCTTTCAGGACACTTTTCGCGTGCGTTAAGCGCGTCCATAGGCCGTTGGCCAGAGCTTCAGCGCACCCAACTGCCCCGCTGAATACCGTATTTTAATTAAGCTCAAGGCGCTGGGGAGGACCAGCTGGCGTCATGCTTGGCAGCTGAGAGAACGACATGCAACTTGTACACCCCAGTGCCTCTTGGAACACGAACACTTGTGCCAAGTATTTACTTCAAGTCCAAGCATCACAATAAGTTTACAAACGTCAAGCACCTTCTTAGGCGAAGACGACAGATCCCCTAGAGGTTATTGTCTGTACATAATCTTGTTTGTATTTAATACTGAAAAGCAACGCTGGTGGTCTATGGAATAGCGCCACATGGGGTGTACTTCGTTCAAACTTCTTTCCCTACGCATAAGCTTTGGTAGGCTCTCAGCAATCTTTGTCGCCAAAAAAACATACGTAAACACTATATGGAAACACACGTTTTACAGCGACAGGCAGTTCTGGCTCCGGACTTTTCCAGAACAGAATGTTCATAAAAAGGGTATAAATCATCTTTGGCTGCTCGAAGAAAATAACCCGCTCTAAATATGTTTGGTTATTGATCACAGTGTCGCAGCCTCGAAAACTGCATCACACTGCAACTTTATATAGGTCTAGAAAACCATTGCAGGGCATTAACAACACACGGCTGTCTGGAGAGAAGATTAGCAGTGTGTCCAAGCTCGGCAAGGGCTACCATAACATTGGCCTCAAGCTCAGAAAAGCCAGTGCCTCGCCGTCAGTGCTCTGTTTGCCCATGGTTGTTGGATGAGTTGATCCTGATATCAAGTAGGAGTGTCCTGACCCTCAACTTCGTCCACGGGCCATCTGTTCCGGTGAGTTTCCGTCCTTGCGTGATCCGAGGGAATAAGATCACGGCAAGAAGAGCACGGATCGCCAAGACCCTGCTTCATTAGCACTCAAGCGCCGACGCTTTGTGCAGGTCGTCCAGATTGGTGGTCGTCTCCATCTTCATGAACTCCACTACCTGTCTAGGTACGCAACACTCGCCAAGACATTGACAGCTGCATTCGGATGAAGATCTATGGAGTATCATGAGCTGAAGCCGACGAACTCAAGGCCGGACTGCGGAAAAGTCCTGTCTATGGACAAGATGTCTGCCGATGTTCGTGGCCGAGTATTCACTTTAGGTAAGGGGATTTTCCGTATGTGTACGTATCCTAAAGATCGTGTCTCATTACTGCTATCAGGGTAGACACATCAAGTACGTAGTTTATGATACTCCGCCACTTCAAGAATCCGCGCGAGCTTGTGGACAATTTGAGAGCGAATGTACGCGCCAGCCGGAGTCTCTCTACTGCAACCTACAAGCCAAACTGTGCCGTTGATATTCAATTTTCCAAGAGATTAAAGGGAAAAAGTGAAAGCTGAATCAAGCAGTGCCCGCATAGCGGATTTCGCCGCATTGCTAACAAGCGCACTTGTGTGGTGCAGCAGCAATGGTCCACTGTATAAGGGCATCGAGATTCGCCGAGGCAGCTCTGCTGCTAGTCTTTTCAGCGCTAGGACGTACGTACGCACTTTGAAAATGAAGGTAGGATCGTGGACCTGTCGGTACAGGTAGATCAGTGCTCTCGGTCTTATCTACTGGGTTTTATGTGACATCGATACCGGCAATTGTGTTCCCACGCGTATTCAAAAACAGGAGCTTCCTGGCACGTCTGATTCCGGCAAAGAATTTTCGTCGTAAGCGGCAATGATCCAAACAACTACGATGGGTATGGCCAAGTAGCTTTGCGATATAGGGGCTTATGTACGTATCGCAAGTGGAACGCGCTCGTGTGCAACGGAATGTCGATCCGGGGAGCAAGCAATGCTTTCTGTCTTCTGGAGGTCAAAGCACTTTTTATGGGGTTGGCGATGCGGATCACGGTGGTGAGAGTTCCACTTGCCTACTCGTCTAAGTAATAAGCATGCAATGTTACGGAGAATCCAAATGTCAAAGATCTCGTTCGGGGGTCCCTCATTTTCCTCTACTTTCACTAGAACGTCCACGAGCGGATCGAGAGAAACCAGTAGAAATAGTGATGATATACGTACTACAGCACTTTGCAGCATAACTGACAATACAAGGGGAGGTCGCCCCTAGCCTATTTCCTGCATGTATGTGTTACTGTCAGTCTTATTCCAACAGGGGTAGCTTGATAGGAGATCCTGGCCTTTGAACCATACACAGCAAGGCAATATGTACAAGAACTACCCTGACAATCTTCTTGTATGTTAAAATCATATATGTATATTGCGCTGTGCCCACTCCACCACCATACCCACGGACGTGTAACGTCTGGAGATCGTCATACAGCAGAGTACGACAGTAGGCAGCCATTACATATATCGCCACGTGCTGCAGGTGCATAGAGGGAAGCCGAGGGGAGGGACGGTTGAACATTTTCTGCAATCACAGCCAATGGAGTGCACCGTTTCGATCTGACGGTTAGTCCGGCATGATCGGTAGCTTTGAGTGAACGACAAAGAACAAGTGGGGGTACAGAATAGGGGTCTCCATTGCCCGCTGTGGCTTCAAAATCTGATTTTAACTCATTACATTTTTTTTACAAGACAATCCTATACATGGCAGCATTTTCGGGAAACAAAACAGGATTGGGGTTCGCCAATGAATAGCTCCAACGACAAGGCGCACACAGTTCGACGCCACTAGAAATCGTTTGCCACGCGCCGAGAGGAAGCGAGGATAATTATAGACTAGAGCATAGGCGCCGGATTATAGACTCAACTTGTCGGAGGTGCTAGCAAATCTTGCCTGTCCATGGAATTATTTCCGATTAAGGTCGTTTCTTCGTTCTTTGCTAGACGATCAAAGACCCTACCTATGCAGTATACCCCCTCCCAGAAAACGTGCGGATGTGCAATAATTTGTACAAGGTGACAGGGTTGCAAACATGGCATGCCGGCACTTGAAATGCAGGCCCCTGACGCTTCGTTTAATTAACAGCTGACTTTGTGTCACCTTGACGGTGTCTTGGGTGTGTTCTCCATCTAGGTCAAAACGCAGCAGGGCAGTTCCTGTCGCATGTTTGTGCATAAGGTAGGCTCCGCTTTGGGGAACATTCTCTCCACGCTATACTCGTGTGAGCGAAAATGCCCGTACTTACCAGCACAACTAGCAGGCTGAGAGTAGTCTAATCCACCCAATACTACCCTGCGTTGTAGTGAACCCACGTGGATCAGGTTTCATAAAACTAGAATGATGCAGTGTTGCTGTCAGATACCCTTGAATATGCGAAGTGGAGGTAACTATATGTAAATCCACTTCGGATATCAGGAAGAAGCGACAGTAAATGGGAGCTCAAGGCTAAGCGAAGTCATATACTTTGCTCTGGCGCCATACTATGAATTAGGTACTGCTCCTGTCTTTCTTGAGAGAGTTCGATCTCTCCGCAAACAAACTTATACATCAACCTCTTATCTCTTAACTTCAATCACGAAGTGCCGTTGGTATTGCCTTGGAACTCTTCGACTGGCACGCATGAGTCCAACATGGCAAGCAAGACTGATTATCAGGTCGCTTCACTGGCGGCGGGGTTCACACTGGGCTTTGGATTTCTAACAGTTTGGGAGGCCCTAAAACAAACGAAGAGGAACAAGAATCCTCTACGAAGCACTTACATCTACATGCTATGGGGCGAAATCGCAGCCAATTTGGCCATCGCAATCATTGCATGGCTGTTTCTCGACGGCATCCTGTCAGCTACGTAAGTTTCTTCCTCCAGCATTGTCGGATTTCTGGACTAACGCATGGTCTCAGAGTGCCTGTCTTATTTTTTATTGTAAGCTGATTGTCAGGATATATGTGATCGCTGACAATAGCTAACTGTCATGATTCTAGCTCCTTCTATGGGTTTTTGAGGTGCAGTTGTTGATGCAAATCATCATCAATCGGATAGCAATCATTCATGAGGACAAAAAGTTCATCACATGGATGAAATGGGGAACTTTCCTCCTCATCTTAGTGATCGAGATATTGGGTATGACTCGCCTAATTCCTTCGATTCCCTTCATCAAGAGTGCTCCAGAAACCTAAGCAATGGCTAATATGGAAGGCAGTATTCGCCATCTGGATTCCTGCTCACATGGATCCTCCGCCCAGCGAAATGTAAGTATAGTTAATTTACCTCCGTACTACTTTATATCTTGCTGATAAGAACACCTAGTTTCACGCGCATCAACGAATACTGGGATCGGATCTCCAAGGTCTTGATTCTGATCGTGGACGCCGGTTTGAATTGTAAGCTCTCTAAAACGTCCATTGCACTGCGATTCCTATCTTAGGCAGACGATTCCTGTTACCTTGGCACTCGAGCAGCAGCCAGCCCAATCGAGCACTCTAATATTGATCAGTACCTAGAAGTTCTACGTCACTAATACTTCAAATAGGGTATTTCCTACGAATTGTGAAGAAGCGCCTGCTCGATCAGTATGGTCTTGTGAAGTACAAGCCTCTGGTCAGCTTCAATGCCAAGCTGATGGTTGTTTCCATCCTCATGGATGTAAGTTGGCTCTCCTTAAGAACTCTCAATCGACCAACGGTGCTAATGTTGAATACATAGGCAATGCTTATTGGTCTAATGTCTCTTCCCAACCAAGTCGTTTTCATCCAATTCCATCCCGTGGCATATATGGTCAAGCTCAACATCGAAATGTCCATGGCAACACTTATAACTCGTCTCGCTCGAAGCGGAGCCAACGACGTCTATCTCAATACCTTATCCGAGTCCGATCGCCGACGTCAGTACGGAAATGATGAGAATACCCATAGTAGTCGGAATCGTGATATTGGTTTGAAGTCATTCACTAAATCAAAGATTCGACACGATCCCGAGGACGTCGATCACGATCTTGCCCATGGTGCTGGGATTCAACGAACATTTGATGTCAATGTTACCGTTCAACAGTCTACTCCTAGCGACCATGATCGCAAGGGTCATGTCATGTTTGATAGGATGGAGGATGAAATCTCTCTCAAACGTAATGGGAAAGACATGGATGGGCGAAGCTCTTCAGCGAGTACTTAGTTCTGGACACGATGCCCTGAGATCTCATAACATGGTTCAAATTCCTTTTCCTTTGTCTCGGTGTGGGGTAATTTGGTTTTATTCGCAAGGGGGCACCCCACGAAGTCTACAAGAAAAGTTTGATATTACGTAGCAAGATACCCTTCCTGTAGTTGAGCACTACTTATATTAATCGGAGTGCTTTTGCTTTTGTCTCGAGACAGATATCACTACATGGGTATAATGCTACCAAAACAGGGATAGTATTTGGTTGAGGCCTGGAAAGTCTCAGGATTTGATCGAAAGATAGAGCTGAACATGCATAAATTGTCAAATATAACGTCCAAACATTGGTATAGCGCCGCTATGGTGAAAATCATCATTAATTACTATCTTATCGCCGAGTAAAGTCATCCCACTGCGCCAGGACCTCCTTTATGGGCCGCTTGCTTCCTTAACCTTGACCAATCTTATCTAATATGGATGTTCCAGAAGTGTCCCAACATAATTACCATGGGTGCGATGATCATGAGAGGCACGGATGCTGGCTTCAGGGTATTGGTACCAGCAATCACAGGTGATGAGGTGCTGCTGGACGTTGGATGATGGCTTGTATTCGGGGCCGATGTGCTCAGTAGGGTGGAGCAAGTTGTGGTTGAGCTTGTTGATATACTACTCGACCGACTTTGAGGAGAGGCAGAGGAAGTCGAGATAACTGTCCAAGCACAAGGAGACGACGTAGAGGGCTGTTGACACGGTGTGGCGCTGTGACTGGTCGGGTCCACTGCGACTGTGAAAGTGGTATCACGAAAGGACGACTCTGTGGTCAATGAAGAATAGGACTCGAGACATGACCAGTTGACTCGCGGATCGCAGGAATAAGCCGAAAGCGAATTGATAGTAGTTACAGAGCTAGACGATTCCGATCCATATGTACAAGTATGGTGTGTAAGTGTCACATATGTTGTGATGATCTGCTCAGTGCTGTAACATGCCAAGGTGGTATTAGGGCGATGAAGTCCAGTCAGGGACGTACAGCCAGCCTCGGGTGAAGAGCTTAACCCGCAGGTTCCTGTTTGAACTGAGACCACTGATGTGTGTCCAGCAACAGTGCGTGTTGCCGTAGTGGGAAGGGTGCTAGTGATTATAGAATCAGGGGAGAGGAAACCGGTGACGTAGGAAGTAGACCATTCTGCTGGTGGAATCATTGGCTCTGACTGCGAGCTCACGGTGACGGTCGTGATAGCAGTGGTGATTTCAGTCAAATGAAGGATCTCTTCCGAGGCGAACGTGCATGGCAACAGAGTAACTAAGCAGAAAATGAAAAACATCATGATGAACGAGTGACTGCGGTATTAATAGGGTCTTGAGCGAAAGAAGAGTGCTTGAAAGCATTTCCGAGCTATTGATCTTTATTTGACAGAGTTTCCGTCGTAGTTATATACCAAGTCTGAATTTAGAGTCACGTATGTCTTCAGCTCTGCTAAGCTCCCTGGGCTCCCGTTGTCCAACGGAACGATTTCAGGATTGTGCAACCAGAGATCATGACTTATGTTTCTGTACGTCATGGTCGCTGGGCCTAATTGGTTCTCGGCAACCTTGAAAACGCGCGCAAATATCCTTCGGGTAACACTTTGATCCGCTCATCAGCTGTCTCACGAGCCAAGACTGATCATCAGTTGTGCTTTTGAGGGATTCGTGTACCATGATTGCTTGATTCCAATATCCCAATTTCAGCGCCAATGTTTTGAGCTATCATTGCTCTTATGAAGCATTCAAAACTGGTAGCAATGAGAACAATCAGTATCGAAAATATCATACTGTCATGGACAATTAGTCCAAAGAAAGACCCGTACTACATCTCGTTTTTGAGAAATGGCAGCTCCCTATACTAGTCCATCAATGGTATAACAGCTTTGGGAATCTTGTGGATCCCTTACGAGCATAACGGCATCGTGCTTCTATGAGCTGCATGTACTCATCTGCGAGACTACAGTAGCGCAACACAACGTGACCAAATTAGACCGATTGGCCCTTGATGCTACCACAATCATTTTCACCTTGCATGAAGCACCGTCTGATCATCCCGGAGGAGATAAGCTTGATATTGCTCACGCGGAACCTAGCCCTTCAGACCAGGGAGACATGGCACTGTACGGTGGCGAATGTGCCCCTTGGTGAATGAATCTCAGCGTTATGCTATACTTTTCCGAGAACAGATAATCTAACGGGGTAATCACGATGTACAAGAGGTCATTTTGTTCCTGTAACACAATGGTTAATGTGATAGCAAACGCGCAATTTGGGTATCAGGAAGGGAGTACATGTACGAGCCTTGAGGTGTTGCTATGTTTGTTTTTGGTAGTTCTTCATCTTGCGTAAGTTGAGTACAAACATTGAAGGTGTCTACCGGCCAATCATAAATCGGCAAAGCGGTTCCTCGAATTCACGGTCGCCGCTTCAGAGGATCCATCAGATGCGCGTTTGTGTGAAGACCCGACTTGTGCACTTCAGGCAATATCCTAGGAAAAAAACAAAGTTATGAATCAAGTTCCTGATCTGCCCATGCTCTTCGGGGTATCATAGTAGGCGATCTTTCCCTAATTGCCAAACGCCAGATGCACAAACGTATCATATGTATCATGCCAAACACACTCGATGGTTCCTTGTCGGGTTCGCCAGTCAAGATCGCGCGGTTGTGCCTCACTGCGCGACATTGTTAACCCAGGACTGTTGACGTCCGATGCCACCCTTGATCCATTGTTCAAGACACAGAGCCCTGCAAAACCGAGCTCCAAGTCGCCTTCTTGTCTGCCATGCCTTCAAGCAAGTTCGACATCTAAGGCACTACCTAGCATGAGATCATGACTTTCGTAGGTATGCTTGGCCTCTTCTAACCCGTGCCGGGCATCCTCCATCTTAAGGCTTCCCAGACCTTCGAGCATGCGCTCAACCTTTTCCTTGACGTCGCGAATTGCATCTGTTTCGGCGCGGGTCCGGTCAAGCTGGGCTTGCATCATGGAGATCAGCGACTCGCGGGCTTGGTGAGGGCGGTATTCATTAATCAGGTGGTGAAAATTGAGAAACAGATCGCGAATATCTGTTATCTTATCTTCAGCCTAGCAGTACATCAGTGACAGGACCGCGCATGGAAAGCGTAGATGACATACCGCTCCTGGATTGCTAGACAGAATACCAGTGAGTTCCAAGAAGTTTAGCAATAGACTCTTGGCAAGCCGTTTCAGTATGGTTGCCCGATCGAAGTGTTTGCCATCCTGATCTCTCTCTTCGGGTTCTGGAAATAGTTTGCGAATTCCGGTGCCATTGTCTAGACGAGGCAGTTCCTCTTGAAGCGCATAATTCTGACCAAAGACACGCCAGGCGCCGCTGGTCGGCTCAGGCGGCGGCTGCAGGTTTCTGAGGTTTTCGGGCAGTCCTGAGAGGTGAACAGCGCTAGCGTCTGCGATACCCTCTCGCTCAATCTGCTCCTGGCGTAGGTCGGTGATTCTGGCAACATTGTCGGGGGTGAAGTCTTTCCAGAAGGGCGGAGGAGCGGGGAACGTGCTCGTGATGGCGTTTTGCGCCTCGCCGTCGTCAGCCATTGCGCCAAAACGGTTGATATTTCCAATACGATGTGTAATTTGCAATCGACAACTTCTTCCACTTGCTGATGGTGGCGTGTGGAACTCAATGTTTGGTAGAGAAGGCTTAGTCCATCATGGCAAGAAGAGACTGTTGGACGAACAGGAAGTGCGTTGCGTCGCTTCGCTGCGAGCAAGAGCGGAAGTGCAAGGACCGGCGATGACTCCAGGAAAGATGTATGAACGGTGGCGGAGTAGACGGTTTCGTGTGTTGATGCGCGTTCACGATGATGTAACTATCTGGTGGAATGTGTGGGCAGTAACACCTGGAATCGATTAGAATATGGATCTGAAGCTGGAATACTGGAAGCTTGGGCCCTTGATTCCAGTCAGAATGGGTTACAATTGCCAGGTGCAGCCCGCCATCATCAGCGCACTGCTGCAGGGTATATACCTAGGTAGGTAGGTAGTACCTTCTCCAGACAGCCAGAGCAAGCTCCTGAATTGGCGGGGCTGAGAACAGTCGAGAGCAGCCCTGAGCAAAGACAATACCTAGCGCATATGCATGCTGTGGACGACCCTGAAATTCACGTCCAGCTGCTCACTTGATGAAATCCACCCATAGACATACCTACTACGAATCTTGTAATTTTTAAGATAGGTGCTAGCAGATGCGATGCGCCCTGTCGTCAAAAGGTTGGCACCCACTAGAGTACCTGTGCATCACCTAGGTACCTGCCTAAGGTACCAAATTGAGTAGCCTAAAGCTCAAATGTTGCGCGCCAATGATCAATGATCTACAGACGCAGCAACCCACATGCGCGGCTTTGGGCTTACCATCCCTGAGCTCCATCCACTCAGCTTTGTTTCCGTCACTCATGGATCATCGGTTACAATCAACACCAGAAACAATCTCCACCAGACGACACAGCTCAAGCTCTTCTGTTTCTTTTCTGCCGGTCTCGGCCATTGGTCATTGACATAGCACCAGGCTGCCTCGTAACTTATGTGCACGACAATCCGCCATTTTTCGCTCCTACGCTGCACGCCTCCGTCATGTCCGATGCTCGCTCGTTGCTGAGAGCTCACCGGGCTGCAAACCGCATCGAGCACCCCCATGCAGCTTACAGCGATGCTGGCAAGCTGCTCTGCAAACTGTGTCGCGAGGTCGTCAGGTCAGACGCGATTTGGGAAACACATCTGAGCAGCTCAAACCACAGACAGAGGGAAGCCGAAGCGGTAGCAATTCCTGCATCCTCCATAGAGCCCGCGGGCAAAAGGAAGCATGACGATGTCGAGGAAATGGATGCTACTCTTGGGGACGGTCTGGAGAACCCGCTGCCAAAGAAGAGAAATATGACTGCTTCCGCCACAAATAGCGACAAGGAAAAGTCGGGAACGCCCCCTGGGCTAAATAGACGAACCTCGACTACTCCAGCACAAGGCTTTGAAATTTCGATTCCTTCACGGCCCGCCACACCACAGATAGGCGAAGGCTCGCAGACATCGACACCAAACATCCCCCCCATGGGTCGCTCGCCGTTAATCGGTCTCGGATCAGAACATACTGGCACGCCAAATATCAATCATGTGCCGATTTCGACAGAGAGCTTGATTGTTCCTACAATTTCCGCGGCTATGGCAGCTCCCATGAGCGGCGCTATTGATGAGGCAGAGTGGGCGGCTTTTGAAGCCGAGGTTGCGTCTCCCGACTACGCCGATGCTGTCATTTCTGCCCCTGCTCTTACCGCTGGAGAGGTAGCCGCCAAGTCGCAGGAGGAGGAAAATGAGCGAAGGAAACATTTGCTCGACGCTGAGATAGCAGACGAAAAGGAGGATGCAACTCGCGCACTCGAGGACGAGTTTGCAGAGATGGAGCAACTCGAATCCCGCGTCCGCAAGTTGAAAGAACGTCGTGAGGAGTTGCGGAAAGGCGGTGCTGCAAACACAAAGACTATCGTTGCAAATAGCACCATTGACAAGACCGTCAAGGCAGCATTGGGCAAAGAGAATGCAAGCTCTACGAACACGAACGATTCAGAAAGCGACGATGAGGAGGATGACGAGGAAGACTGGGATGATGGCTTCCGCTTCCGTGGCGCATAGCGTGGCCACGACGCCGATGCTTTGGCCTTCCAAAGCGTCACAAAAGCCGATTACATATCATATTTGGCATTGCATGGATTCAAACCTTGCACCACGCGTGCAATGGACCATGATTCAATGGACTGGACAGCTTCCGAGTAGGTATGGTTTACATGAAAGAGCATTGTTTATGTTCGCACCTTAGCATCCAGCGCGGCGTTATTTACGACCTCTTTATTTTGATAGCATTATAGGTTTCTAATTGAAGCCTTCTTGTAGATTCGATACGGCTATTCCGAGCAGCTTGATTTAGTACTTCGTGCTAAAAACAAGTACAAGTCTTATTTCAATATGTTGGATTGTCTACCTAGTGTAAGGATTCCCACTATCTGCGCTGCCTCCGGCCCGTTTGAACACCGCAATGCATTACTTTACCTCTTTTCGTTGTCCTTGAGGTCTGCCAGGATAGAGACAAGAAAAGCTCGCGTGTGGGAAACGCTGCTCCGGGTCCCGATGACCTGCGAATGTGGCAAGCTTCCAGATATATACGTGTCAGCGAGATGGTAAACGACCTCATCAGGAACTGTCGTAAATTAGACAAGAATACTTTCGGCACTGCATAACCTTACATAACTTCAACTTCTTATAAACTCACGCTGCGCTGCGCCCAATATTGTCGTTCTTTGCAACACGCTCCCAAAACTGTCGCAGTTTCCACACACGTCCAACTCCTCTGCTCTCGTCCCATCGTCTCACCCGGTCGCCTCTCTCCCATACTTGGCCTTTCCATACTCCACCCACCCAGCTTCGCAGGCCATCTTTCAGCCTCTCCTTCTCAACAGCACGCTTCGTCGCCACGAGTGCAGGAGCCACGAGACCTCCGACACACTCGCCAGGCAAAACTCCTCGCAGTACCAGCGCCTTAGCTGAAGGTCGCAGAGGAAGCCGGCGGGACAACCGAATCGCAACAAGACTACGAGCCAATTTGCGTGAAACTTGGGTTGTATGGGTTAAGAAAATGTGCCGCGCAATCAGCTCAGACAGTGATGGCCGCGATGGTGAGTCCAGCAGAAAAAAGAGAGTGGAACGCGCACGTTTCAGCCGGTGATGATGAAGTATTGGGAGAAGCGAAATACTGCGAAGATGGTGATTGATCTAAAATCAGGGTCAGCAACACAATACTATTGATGGCTGCAGTGGTGGTGCAAGGCTTTGCAAGCTATGTGTGAAGAAAAAAAACACTCTCTAGGGCCAGACACAATAGTATGACACATGAGTTCAGATGGTCTGAGATAGGTCTGAAGGGTGTGGGAGGTGAGCACAAAGGGCGCAAAGGCGGAATGGCGGAACATGGCGTTTGAGTCAAAATACGCATTGTGCAAACATGGGAGGAAGGGTCTGTTGTCAAGTCACACATCAAAAGATGAAGGGCGAAGGACCAACATACCCTTGATGTGGTCAACAGATCGCATACATCAAGACAACTGAAAATGTGCATGAGTATCTCGTTTGGCAATCGGTCCAAGTTTGGCTCTGCAGTGACAGTCCCACCAGAACATTGACGCCGTACCATTGTTGCATGGATTAAATCTGATGCCGACACCCATTCTGGACTGTCCAAATGCAACTTGACTGGCGTGGCTAGTGCTGTGAGTTCACAACAAGACTCATCAGTGGGCAGCGCGGCAGATTGAAAATCTTTCCTGGCAGCCCGATCGACCGATGTGGTCTCAATCACTCTCAAGTCGTGGTCCATAGTACCAGGCTCATTCACGTCTACGGACGTCCCGCGCCTCATATTGTTGATTCCTTCCAGGTACTGTGCTGGAGCAGGCAGATTAGATCTGGCCATGAGAAGGTATTGGGTACTGACCGGTCCAGCGGGTATCTCCATCTGGTGACGTGTATATGGATCAATGCCCTGCATTGATGCAAAAGTTGATGATCTGGATGGTAGCCAGATAGAAGCAGCGGCCACAGAGCTAAGCAATAAGGGTGCTTGCAATTCTGGGGACGTACCAGAGGCAGCTGGCATCACCGAGGTCAGGCTGAGATTCTGACCGGGAACATCCCGTTCGTGGCCATGTTGATCCTGGTCCAGATCCCCGTCCTGATATGATGGCGCCTCTGCGGCCGGCAACATGCCTACTAGAGTCCGTGACATATTTGGATGCTAAGGTGGTATCGATGATATGTCAAAGCTAGTGACAGTATAGGCAAGGCAAGTCACCACGCCGTGCAAGAGGCAGGGTGGGATGGGATGGAGCCCACAAGATGGCGCCTCCAAAGGACAGCTCAAAAATGTTGTACTGGCGGTTGCCGCCGGGCGAGCACTCCTCTGCGTCTAGCACGGAGAGACTCCCAAAAAATCTCCAGAAACGAAAGCCTCGAGGTAGATTTTGTTGCGGCAAGGGCAAGGGCAGTCGTGATGTTTCGATAGATGTGCTGCACACGCTCGGAAGTAGCCCCGAGACTGCCAGCTAATTCAGGGCAGACAATTTGCGGCCTCAAAGCTACGAAACAAGAGGTCGTTCATGCGGTCGGGCTCCAATAGACCGTCGTGGGGTACTGCAGCTTCCCCTCTCCTCTGATCATGGCGCGAGGTTGGTAGTGGTGAGGTTTGTTCAATCAAATCTGGATAAGGCGAGCGAGCGAGCGGCCTTCGACCAGGGTCTGAGTGCCCTGATGTAGGATCCGACGGCTTGAGCAAGTGAAGCGCATCAGGATGGTAGTCTTCCAGGACATCCGGGTCCAAGTACGCAGGAGCTGTGCCCCAGGAAATTCGGCAGTCCTAAATCAATGACTAGCAAGTGGTGTCAGCTTTGCAAATTCCAGCGTATGAAGGTGCAGACTTTGCACAAATTGACAGAATCTCAGTGTAGACAAGAGAATGTGACCGTCTGTCTGATGGACAGAGACTAGGCGCAAGGCCGAAGGAAAACGAGGAACACGGAAGGGAATGGAGGTCATGGTTGAGACTGTCGGTGCGTCACAAGCCGTGACGTGACAGGGATGCGCGTGTCTGTTGGCTCTGAGAATTGACTGTACCTTGCAAGCAAAGCAAGTGTACTAAATACCTACTTAACCTATCTACATGTGGACTGATTTCGACCGTACGAAATTCGCGGGGTATTTACAGGCTGATGAACTGAACTACATGACCGAGGTACCTGACCTATAAGTGACGGTGGCTATTTTTCCTTCCTCCTTCTGCGACAGCCGTTTGATGGCTGTGCCACGCGAGCATCGCGTAATGAGAGATAATGATGACGACGACAGCCAAAGCAAGAAAAACATCAGTCAGTGAGAACTGCCAAAGACAGGGCATTTCAATGTGCTATATAAGTACAATTCATATCTGCACTGAATATTTGCAACCTCATTGAGAAGAGTGATTGCGGATACTTTGGTCATAAACACGAAAAGTCTCAAATGAAATGCTTTCTAGCTTATACATGAACGCTAAGTAAGCAAGTCTAGAGGATATAGAATTTGATAGCTCAGGTTGCAGAAGAAGCGAGAAGGGAAATGCTTTCACACATCCCGAAAATGGACTATTGACCCGCCACATATACAACGTCACGAAAGCTGGCCGCGCCAAGTACTGCCGCGTCGGTCTATTTGAGAAATCCTTCTAGTAGTAAAGTATCAAAAATGGACCACGCTGTATCATTCAGGCAGTATCATAGGCGGGTGTGTCAATGTTTAGTCGGTGGGCAAGTACCCATTGTCCTATACTGGTACCACTCTAGATGCAGACATGTTGGTGTGATTAAGAAACTGAATCTGACTGCTGAGCGAGATTGAGGAGTATGATAATTACAAGGAAAGCTAGCCGAAAATAGCTAGCTCAGCCGTTCTGGCCTGTATATGGTTCACGTTCTGTGGATTCACCCACCTCGGGGCTCTATGAGCTGCCTGATGAACATATGGATCAAAGGACCCTGTTCTGGCCTTGGATCTTGGCTAATCGCGCTAATTGATCAGGCTGGTCTTTTACTTGACAAACAAGTAATTCAGTCCGTCAGCCTTGCCGTGAGACTGTTGTTGTCGTCCAAGGTGCTAGATTATGACCTGTCGAAACTCACTCATGTGCGGTGGTTACATGTGCCTGGCAGGTAGGCGGTGGCGGCAGCGGCAGCAGCAGGAGAAGCAGGTAGTACACAATACTTTCGTCTGTCAACGGCTTAAAGCCGCAGATTGATGGACGGATTACATCAGAAGTCTCCCTGAGAATTGTGCGCAACAAGCCGGGTCCCCCGGCCGGCCGCTTTGGACCTCAACAGGTCGTCTTAATAGGCCAGGCAATTGCAGCACTTCTCCCATTTTGACTGTCCGTTTGCATCGAGGCCTAATGAATATCTGCTCTCGGCAAACAATTGGGCTGCAATTAGTCTACATGGTCCTGCGGCTCATAGAGAAGGATGTTCGCAGTCGTTGGGTAGGTTGGAGTGGATTGTTATCCTGCACAATTTCTAACAAAGGGTAACAATTTCATACCTGGCAAGTGGCTCATTGATAAGTAGTAAATATGGCTAAGTACTCCTCACTCCAATACCGCACAATCTTCGGTGTGGAGCAAGGGCTGATTGACATCAGTGTCGTGGCAGCTAGATTATGAAAAGCCTTCCGGTCGGTCCCCGTTCCAATCATAAAGCAGTAATGATAATGGTTCCGGGTGTGGATGCGGCATGCCAGCTTGACAATTCATAGGACCCTGGATGAACGGGCCAAGATGTATCTACTCTTTTTTGGTCACATACTTGGAGGAAAGCTGCAAGGCTTCTGCAAGGTGGGAGCGGAGTCCTGCTTCTGCAGTTCCGACTAGACACAAGCCAGGCCAAAGTCGACTATGACGAATGATGTCGGCTTGGGAATATGGGGGGCGGACATGGGGGCTCAACATTTGACAGACAGCCAGAGGGTAGTAAAGGATACGATTTGCCAAAGGAGCACCCAGTCTCCAGCAAACCGGATTCTCCTGGGATCACGATTGTTGTTCAAAGTCAAAGTCCCACGCAAGCAACACATCAATGATGCCATGTTGTTGTGATGGCCGCTTGGAAGGCCACAGCCTGCCTACAGGCACGTCCCGCTCTAGCCGCATCTGCGTTCTCATGATGGTTGGCCAATAGTATTGCTGACGTATGCCTTGAGAGGCTGTAAATGAAACAGGTACAGAACGGCCAAGTAGAAGGGCTGTATTGACGTTGAGGTTGAGTGTGAGGTACAAGTGAGTCTTAGCTGTATCTCTTCGATCCCTAGCCAAGTGTCTATCTTCATTCTGCACTCATTCGGCTCTGGAGCTCCTAACAGACCGCTATTCATATGTGTAGGGGAACGGATCGCAGTCATTAATACAATGCCCCGAAACACATCAGTGACATGACCGGCAAAAATTGTCGTGACACATGACAACCCGGCTTGTGTGGGTCGGGAGCAAGTGTCAGACTGTTGTGCTCTCTATCCATGCACCTCAATATTATGAGGCCACGAGTGGAAAGAAGCTGCTACCCCATGGTACTGCATGAAGAAGTACACGAGTCGTTGAACATCAAATGCATCATCACGAGAAATTTGGGTTGCAGTTCCTTGCTGCGAGTCATTGTTGCGAAAAATGCGCGGGACGATCCGTTCGTTGGCGACGCCGCAACGCTGCGGCTGCCTTCAGATGAAGAATTTTACATTGTGATTGTCACTAAATCCCTCCGTGGATGGAAATTTCGTGAGGAATCTTGCGATGTCCACACTGTCCTGTGTGATAGGACTGATACGCTACTACAAAAGATACAGGCTCTCTTTATTTCTTTTAGCAATGCTAACATTCTCTTCGAGCCGCTGTTATAGATAATATTCAACAAGGTAAAGCAATTTTCTGTCAAAGAGAGGGAAAAAATGGACAAGCCCATTCTCAGCCCTACCTGCCCAAAAGAAGACTATTCCGAGAGCTCAGTAGGAGGTTGCTAACCTAAGGTGTCAGGTCCATCCGACCACTAAAGCATTGTGACTGCAACAAAGGCGCCAATTGCATATCCAGCGTAGGGACCAAGAATTTCACGGCATGGTACACTGGTCTAATCCGAGGCTCTAGCATGCTTGATTTTATGTGGGAAAGTTGCAGTCAGTTGCAGTCAATTTGGTCGAGCGAGCCACTTGTGATACTGGGAGCCACAGGGTTGCTAAGAACATTCCTACGCCGCAAAGCTTACAATTGTCCTAAGTTGGCCTGAAGAATAATTCTCTCTCGCGGTTATACTCTACATTCTATCTTACATAGTCTGTATTTTTAGAGTCATGTCTTGAAAGTGTCCCCAATCGCCATGCTATAATGCTATAACAAAAAGAGTCCTTCAATATTGATCAAAGGAGTACAATGCCGGCCCTATAACATACATGATTATGACGAAATCGAGCCACTCAGGTTGAGCACATCAGATTGCCTTCTTGAATAACAAAATTTCTCAAAGCTCTCGGCATCAGAGCGTGGCAGTGGGCCTGGCCGGGACCCAAGGGGGCCTCGCCACGTTGTTACAACAAAGTACCCCCCAGTGAAGATCCTTGGCCTTCCTATCCCTTCTAGCCGAGACTCATTGCACCCATATTGACTTTCCGGGCGTGGGTATGCCTGCGTTGTACTGCGGTGTCACTCCAATTCTTCATTTACCTCTTGCCTAGATTGAGCCAGAGACCGTAGCCGACCCAATCTGTTCCGTTCCAGCCAGGCAGCTCTATCGCCGGTCGCTTTCTCCGCGATGGCAGCACAGAAGTCTGGTTCAACGGACACTGTTCTGGGTTACATAGGGATGTGCGTGTATTTGAGTGTACATGGAGCTCGCGCTTGAAGATGATCAACAGCATATTACGCCACCGAGCCGTGTCGTCGAATCCGGCCCAAATCGTTGCGCAGTCGTTCTTCCTGACGCAGAAACACTGTGATACTTGTTTGCACTCGCTCATCTGGCCTAGAAGAGAGCAGCGACTGGTCCCATTTTTTCAATTTTGATACAAGTCGTCAGAGACAAAAGATATCTCAAGAGGTGTCGAAGAGTCGTGATCCCTGGCCAAAGATTGGTCCTTGGTCCTCGACTTGCAGATAGTAGCGTATGCGGGGGTTGAACTAAGTAGAAAGCAGAGGTAATGCAGGTTCATGTAGTGCAACGAGGTCTCAACGCCAGACCCCGTGATTTATTCTTCATGCCAGTCCTGGACCAAGTTGTGGTGCCTGATGAATGATTGTAGAAATAGCAGTAGGGTTGACAACCGCCACTAGCCACCGCCGGGCATTGGCTGCTGGGCTGTGGGACTACATATGGAGTTGGCACCAGGCCTGGTCCCTTGGCCGCAGACGCGGAACGATCAAAGCTACGTGCAGACGGCAGCACGCGGGCGTAGGGGTCTCCAGGTCAAATTTGGATGTGCAGGTTACGTACACGAACACTGTCGGTCGAACATGAGCGACAAGCCAATGGGAGGTTTGCATAAAGAGCAGGGGGCCCATGGGGCTACATGCTTCAAAGATGCTCGAATGTGTGAGTCCATGTACTGAGTGAGTAGCAGCAGGTGGGGGACGGTCGAGCAGTTGATGTTCAAGTTCCCCCTCTGCCGACGTGGCATCAATACATCGTCCGAACTTGATGTTGGGCGGGATTCTGCAAGCACTTTGCTATGCAACCCAACTCAGGAGGCATGATGCGTGGATGCTCCACCAATCCTTGAGGGCACTATGGAAGAGTCGGGTAGAAACTATGGGAACGGCAGTGTAGAGAAACATCTGCCAGCGCATGTCAAGAGCTGTCCATGAAGATATCAATTCGGCATCGCACCAACATATCGGGAGAGACGGTCCCAAAGCGCATATAAGACTTTGCGCAGCTCCAGCTCTCATTGAATCCGAATCATTTGTCGAGCACACTGTATTATTTGACGTCGATACTATACTTTTTGCATTTACCTCACGGAGAACTGCTATTGCTCCTTGGTTCAAACCGCCGGGAAGCTATTAGGTATCACCAGTTTGTTCTTGTCAACGGCCGCGCAGGACGCAAGGTCATTAGCCATCTGTATGTTGTTGCAATGCGGCAGTCGAGCTGCCTCACCTCGCCGCACATGTATTGATACGTCGACTGCAGCAGCTCAATCTTCTTCTAGCAACCAATGTGTTACTTCGACCAAACTCGTTGGCAGTGCGGATTCTGGCGATGGGGTCACTTTCGGGAACAGTGTACAAAAGAATATCGGACCGGAGAGACATGCGGTCTCAAGCTCATATTCCAGACCAACCCGGAGCCGGATATTTGCAAGCTCTGCAAAGATATCGAAAAGAAGCAGCGCAAGTACAGCAAGCTCGAGGGTGATATCCAGCGATGGCAGCGGGAAGGTGGTCGAACGGCAACGATCGAGAAGGCGCAAAGGGACATGGCCGAGGCATCGAACGCAATCTATAGCATGCAGCAGCAGCATTGGACTCGTGTAAACTCGACTTTATGATGCCGGATCTCGCAAAAGGTGGCAAAGTTGATTGGGATCTGGGTCGCACTGTCGGTGACCAGCGGGACCCATTCTGTTAGTGTTTGAATATCCGATCGATCGGAAAAGGGTGTATGCTTCGGACAAAAAAATGGTCGAGGAAGAGAAAGTAAGAAATGAAGGGGAAGAGTGTGAGAGGAAGAGAAAGGCGGAGGAATACGAAATTAAAGAGAAAGGGTCAGATGAAAATTGAAATGCGAAGAGAAGTAAGCAAGGGAGGGGGGGGAAAAGACACAACAATATCGAATCACGCAGTGGGTTTCAGAGAATTGCGTTCGGGAAATCGTTCCTCTCTCTCCTCTCTCTCTATCGCTTCCCTCCTATGTTGGTTCTTGGTCGAGGGTCCTGATCCTTCCTTCGATAGCGTGCGAGTCTCTGAATCGACAATTAATCAATGCTTCGATAGCCTTGGCCGTCCTATTCTCGGGTGATGTGATGGCCTCTCGTACTCGACACCCATGACTTGAGACATCAGACGATTTTTTTTTTCAACCCTTCTTAGAAATCGCTCAGCCTCTAACTAGTGGCCCAACCGAAGGCAGTTTGTCCGTCATATGAAGTGGCTAAACATCTAGATCTTGTTGGATCAACAGAGCGGCAAAGGGGTCCGACGCAGCGGCAGTGGCAGCCACTTTTGGATAATACAGCGAGGACGTCCGTCTCCAATGACGAAGACACGCGAGCAAGAGAGAGGGGATGATGGGGTCCAATTCGAGAGGGAAAAAAAATGCAGCGTCTGCTTAGTACATATGCTCTCTCGGCTATCCCACTAGTTGGTACGCACCATACTCCATAACCATGTGAGTGGAAACCCCAGTGTAGCGGTCAAGCCCGTCTGAGTGGACGAGCGATGGGCCGGGCCGCACATTCTAATGTATGTAGCGCACATGGTTAAATGGATCGATGCTGCACAGGCTTGGTAACGTTTGCAGCGCCGGCATTCGCCTTTTATTTTGTGTGTGTTCTGGAAAACTGAAGGAAGCCCGCACCCGGCAGTCGGCTTCGGAACGATACCCATGGACACCAAGACTCGAGCGATTAAAGCAAAGACGGAGCACAGATCCAAGATATAATTATGTTGCTCAAGATTGTATTTGGAATTTGGATGTAGAAGAAATGATTAGACTATGAGTCTGTCTTATATATACACAAGAAGAAACCTTTCCGCCCCGGCGACCAAGGTGTGAAGCGCACGTGGCTGTAGCTCTATGGGCCAGTACATCCAGAGAGCGCGGAGCAACACATGATTGGCCGTGCCCAACGAGAAAGGAAGAGTTCAGTCCAATCACTGGCTGTCTATTTGTGTACGAATGTAACACCTTGTGTACCCAAGACAGGTTTTATCTTTGTGTCAGGAGGCTTGGGACCTGAATATGGTCTCGCCTTTACAACTATATTAACGACTGCCCCGATCCGCAACTCGACATGTTTGGAGAAACGGTCGTGTATAAGGCAGGGTGATAGCAGCGCAAAGCTCGATGTCAAGCCTGGCAGCAACGCAACAGATGTCTCACCGCTGCTCGCTCCCAGTTGGGCTGTCGACGGCCCCGTTGAATGGTGGTATACACCGCAAAATGGTGATAATGCAGTATACGCTCATGCTACTGTGACCGCATCAGCGAAGGTTCCCACAAGCGCTTCGCCTGCTTTGACCGTGGGCGGGTCCAACTGTATTTCCATTGTGTCATCGTCGCTCAGCCAGTCGACTTGACCCTGCGCGGTGGCTGCACTCGTATCATCGTCGGCAGAGAGCTTGGAGAGAATAGTTTGGTAGCGGTTGAGGCGTGAGTCTTGACCGGCAAGGGCGGTAGTATGAGCCTGTTGGGGTTGCGACGGGGCAATTTCGAAAATGTCGACCAGGTTACTGCAAGAGCGTTAGCAGGGCAGATCATGGAGCGTTGCGCTTGGGTTGCGTTGGTACTTTGATGTTTTTGCTACAACTTTCTGCAGCGCCTCCAGCTCTCTTTGCGACTCGAGCGGATCTGTGTGTGCGTTTGCGTTTTGCTCGCCAAAGCTGCCGTACTGAAAGCTGCTTGGATCGTCTAGAAGCAATCGTGATTCATCCTCCTGCCATGAAAATTGGTAAGCAAAAGGACACTCTAGCAACAGGAGAAACGCGAGCAGTGCTTACCTCGTCATATGCATCTTGGCGCGCTCTGCCTAAGCATGATGCGCAGGCTCCCATCTTGTCGCAAAGCTTCCAAACGTCAACCGCAACGATTTGCGATTGATGCCCTGCAGCCGCAAAGGCTGTAAAGATTCTGTGTAATGTGGAAGCGACCGAGCCAGCAGGGTCCCGGACTGGAACCTAGTGAGTATTGACCATAAGGATCGTATAATCTGCCTCGACAAGGGCAAGAGTTAGAGAAAAAATTTGGCGCAACGGTGAAATCCCAAGGGCCAAGAGAAACGACTGGCTGTTGAAGTTTTACGGCTCTGACGTGCACAAGGTTCGATCATTGGAGTTGCGAAAGACATGAGAAGGGAAAGCCCTGTCAGCTTTGCGATCCAAGCTTCAGGAGATTAGGTAATGAGCGACCAGCCCCAACATTGAAGTTAGTGGGTGTCCGGTGGGGTCCAGCTAGCACTAGAGGTCGAGGGTGAAAGTACCCAAGTACCACGGTACATTTGATACTATGCATGCGTACCTACCAAAGGACGTGAACAGATAACATTAAATGGCAAAAAAGATTGATTGGCATAATCAATCAGATCAATGCCAATAATGGCAATCAGATCCGCGAGGGTTCGAAAAATAGAACCACTAGTCAGTGAGTTGAAAAGCTGTCTGGAAAATAGAGTATATTTTCTCATCATCTAAACAACTCTCAAGGGGCAAAAAATACGTATCAATTCATCTTTTGGCCCAAATTACTCACAACGAGTGCTCATGGCTGGCACCTGGTCGGCGACAAGTCACCACAGGATGCGTTTTTCAGCATGTCCGCTTCAGCCACAAATTCCAAGTCCCCGACTGGTGGTTCGCACTGGTAACACTGATGCCAGATATCCTGCTGCCAAATGACCTTGGTCCTACTGGGATTAGTCAAAGCAAGACTTTATGGGTAGGTGTTATGGCCTACAACAGAAATATAGGTGGTGATGGAATTTCAATGTTTTGAAAAACATTGCTCGGTGATCTTGGATGATTATGCATATATTTTGGAAAACTATAATTCGAGCCAACCGTACAGCGCCGGCGTTTCATTGATACCGAGGGGTATAGGCACCAATGTACATACAAATATGTGACAGTAGGCTGGGACCCTGAAATTGACCAAACCCCGAACCTTGGCTACCCATATGGATTGGAATCTTCTCACGCTTTCTACATCCATATGACGTGTCTCAACCATTGTGTCAATATATGGACATCAATGTCATATGAAAACGTCGTGCGCCTGCCACATATGCGAGCAGCCCCTGCTGCACAATATGAAGCACCGCGAGCGGGCTTTTTGGACGAGCCTCTGGCCTGTTTCAGGCTCCCTCCTCCACTAAAACCAAAACAATGAACCTTCGCCGTGCAAAGGGTTTACGCTATTGGCTTTATGTCTCATGCTCAGCACGTCTCAAACATCCCAAACTCGAGTCCGCGCAATTTCAGAGATATGTGACGTGTTTCCTCCTCGCTCTGGCTATATAAGCAATGTATCATCCTACCTGCTAATCTGACTGCAGTCGAGCAAGGCTAGACGATTAATTACCATTCACATCCAAGCAGCCTTGCTTGATACCTCACGACTACACCACCCCATACTCATCATGGACCTGTACGATGACGCAGTGTATTACACTTGTTGTGTTATTGTTGTCCTACACACCTTTTCAGCACTCCTGCTCATCACGCAAAGAAATTGCGCTGTATATGCCACGGCATTTCTCATTTCTTCGGCCATGTGGATTAATGTCTCCATACTAAATCTTTGGTTCTTCTTTCCGATCATTTTCAGAGAGGTGACGAAGATCCAGCTCAATCCGACAAACTACTTTTGGGATGATCCGTATTCCACAATTCGAGCCACCATTCTTAGCAACGCAGCATTGCACACATACATGGCCCTATTCGGCTGGTTCATGGGGGGGATGTCAGTCTGCAACTCTGTAGCGGCATGGCAATTAGAAGGTTGCGATTCGCTGGATATGCATCACCATTCAGGCATGTCGGCACTGCTGATTCGTTACGCTCGTCGCGTCGAGGATTACGTTGGAATCACGAACATGGGCTATATAGTGCCTTTGGAGGAAGGCGGGCAGATGGGTCGACAACGGCCAAGCTGCATCTTTGCTGGGCCTCGCTGGATGCATCGAGTTTACCTATTCATGTTATCGCCGCCCGTGAAATTACTCGGTCCACGGATGACAAGAATATCGGGAGAAAAGAAAGAAGGAGTATAGACAGAGTATTAAGATACAGCAAGTAGAGGGCAAGTGTACACTGAATGAAGATTCGATCATAACAAATTGAGAGCTCTAAAGCAGGTGAGTCTGTTGCGCTTCCTGAGGACAGAGACGCATATAGGCATGGATTGGATGTGCATGAACTTGACCAAGCTTTTATTCACATTTGCTTATTGTACGCAACGGTCTGATTTCAGACACGGGAAAATCACACGATCTCAGTCAAGCTGACTGATTGTTTCCAGATGACATGCACTTGTTTACTTTTTTTTTCCCCCAAATGATCTAACAACTTTTATTGGTGTAGAATATCTCCCACTTTCTGCTTCGAAGTGACATATTCGTCATCGATAGCAGCCTACAACAGGTTATGATCAAATTCCAACTCAATCAGCTGACGGTTTGCCTCGGAATTCAGAGTCAAGGCAGTGATAATGATCATTATCACATGCTCTGGAGTAAGCGACCAGTCACTGAGCATATACGGAAAACCTTGATGCTGGAATTGAGATCATTTGAGACTGTGCTGTCATTGTGGGACTATAGCTACGTGACTATGAGCGCAGACAGTCAGAGTAATAATATTGTTCGTTCAACAGAATGCTTATATGTCCGAGTCGAAACAGAGCGATACATATTCGCTTTCCAATGTACAAGAAGCCGAAGACGTGTGTAACCACCTTTCAAAGGTTTCAAATGAATTATCGTTTGTGATTCAAAAGGCTTCCATGAGTTGAGGATTTCACAGGTAGTCTCTTTCTTGCTGGGTCATATACACAGAGTCCTGAGCTATTTACAATGCGAGCAGGAAGCCAATGCGGTGGTGCGGCTGATTTGTCCCTTTTCTCGCCTTATTTTGGACGACGCTGTAATAATTTCGCCTCCTGATCTCTCTGACATAGCCTCGCTGCTTCTGGACTTTTCAATGCCTTGTTCCAGCATGATTACTGCTTGGTTGAGATCATCATCTCCTCATTTTCATTGATGGGCGCTGTGTGATTTGTTGTCTTGTTCAGTTCGTTTTCCCGGACCACGTTGACAGTACCCTCCATTTCTAGATGGTAGTCTGTGTTCTCTACCTTCTGGCTCAGTTGGAACTCCTCGGCATCAATGTGCTTGAACATGAAGTAGAAAACAATCGTCAAGACGCCGCCAACGATGGCTGGGCCGCCAAAGTCCCACGTCAAGTAAGGGTCAGTGATGACGGCGGAGCAGGCTAGTCCGATGATGTACGCCACAGCGGTCGTGAAGAGGTTGATGGCGGAAACCAAGCCTCTCATGTTCACAGGAGCCCGAGAGTAGGCGATACCATAGGCTGGGACATTGACGAACAATTCCGAGATACCACCTATCGCAAATGGAATTGCCATCCACCTGCGTGCCAGTGAATTAGCATAGATACTTAGCTACACAATCATTGTGGATGACTGATTTATGTGGAGGGGAAAGGAAAAATAAACGTAATCTTGCGCGAACCTCGAGGAGGAAAGGAAGCAGAGGGGGGTGTCAGCCTACCAAATACTGATCGGTGCTACACCGTCGCCAATGGTACAATCGCTTGAGCCATATTCGCCACAAGGCGACTCCTTGTATGCGTAGTAATTGAGAACGGTGTATGCAGCTCCGCCAATCGATGACAATGCAAGTCCGGTGGTGATGCGGGCAATGGGGCCGTAGTGAATACCGGTTTTGCGCAAAAAGGGATACAGGCCGTAATTCAAAATCGGAGCAACGCAGATGATGCTCAGTGTGTTGAAGTTGCTAATGACATCATTACTGTATCACGAGTCAGCTTGCTTCTCTCACTTGGTAGTCACTGAGGGATTTGTTCGCAGCCGGAATAGCGATGGCAAGACTTACGGTACACCATTGGTTGTGAGCATGGTTGACAAGAAACTGGCGGCAGATCCAATACCATTATCATTGAGGTACTGAATTGGGAAAAAGCAAAAGATTCCAGTTGCCTGGAATGTGCGGCGGACATCTTCCACGAAGTCGTCGTTCCAGTCAGTCTGAATGTTCAAACCTTTGGCACGAATTACCGATGGTTTAGCGGACTCCCAGAAGCCCTTGCGGCCGAATCCCTTGATACCCGCATCCTTGAGACAGATACCGATAATCTTGAATATCTTGCCAAGATCACTGCCTGCCGGTGGGTGGAGAATCAATCGTTTCCGGAGAAACATGAGCAGGAAAGGCAATGGCAAATAGAGAAACAGCGGCACGAGAAAAGCCAGCCACCATCCTACATATTTTTCAATGTAAGCAGTGGCCACATTCATGAACCCGCCAATATTGATCACCAAATAGAACCACAGCATCACTCTCTCCGTACTGGACTCTGGGTCTTGAATCACGCGTTCGCCCTTCTTCGTTGTAATGACCTTAGGGACGGTTGTTGTCATTTGATCCAGTAGCAAGGGCGAAACGCAGGGCTTGAACATGGCTATGGAAAACCTTAGTTACTTGTACAGGAATGTGTTACAGACGGGTCTTTGAGATTTGACTTACCAGCACCAATTGCCAAAATGTAAATAGAAATGAAGTAAGGGATTTTGGCATTTCCATTGGCCAAAAGGTCGGGAGCACCCGCGGCACACATCAACACATGAGCAACACCAAAGACGAGCACGCCCCAAGAAATCATCTTGAAGCGGCCCGTCTTGACGTCCGCAATGTAGCCAAAGATAAGTGGCGAAGCACTGTATGATTACAGGTTAGTAATTGCGAAATATGAGAGACACTTATACTCGCAGCGAGGTGGAATATGTAATCTCTGCAATGGCTTGGTACAGTAACTATTGCACGAGAGGCAAGCTGAATGACATAGCAGTACTTACTAAGCAATGACACTGAAAGACTGTCCGATAGCATTGGCAACTTGAGTACCCATGCCCAAGGCACCAGCTGTTTGCTGAGTACCGGCTGGAGGCGCACCCTGTGAGATTTTGAGTCAGAAGGAGTTGCATTTATACAATGGTAATAGACCTCAGAATGTGGTGCCCTTGTAGTACTACTATATCCAAGAGACCAGACACAGGCAGGGCAAGCACCCGGTGAATAAGACTTACCCAGCCATTGCCTCCAGTAGGCATGGGACGATTAACGAAATTACTGATTAGTGGCTGAACGCCATAGTATGAGGCCCGCTCAGAGAACTCGACAATACAGATGAGATAGGCGACAATCGGGATGTTGATAGGGACTCGGCGCAGTGTCCGAAGTTCCTCTGGCGTAGGTTTGCCCTCGTAATCCTCTTCTATGTTGGCAGCAAGGTAGGGAGTGTGCTCTTCACCGCCAGCTTTCTCGTGGTCTGCAAACTCATTGCTTGAGGTGTCATTGTGGATTGCTATCTCTTGTGTTAGCTCGGACCCTGCATCTGTCTTCCCGTGAAGCTTTTTCAACTTGGGCGAAGTCGTTCACCAAAACTTACCCATCTTGACAAATCAGTGACACATTAGCCAAATGGTTGTAAGAGAAAAGAGGTGGGAGGACCACGCCGAGGTAGTATGGGGTCGAAAGACGGTTTTATTATGCGGACTACATGCAGTGGGTTATACGGGTCTGACTATGGGCGACGATTGAGAGAGACCCTGGACCTAGATCTCAGATACGGTAACTTGTTTTGTCAACCGGGCTTGTTTTTGCATGATCCATAACAACTTCTCCATTCGTGGATTCGAAGAGCAGCTACCAGGTAGGTAGTCCACAAAGTCGACGCATGACGAGTCGTGCAAATCTCGGTTCATTCTGTAGCACCTACTACATATGCCCGCATCTGCGCAGCAATAGCGCCGATGAAAAGAAAACGGCAGAAACACGGTAATGACTGGCAAGACCAGCAGGGATCATCTAACACCCGCACATCCGTAAAGCTTGAGCAACGCCCAATGCGCCTCGGCGTTGGCTGATGCCGCCAGGAAAAGTTTATTAGCGCCCGAGACTATGGTCGAGCCACACTCATGACATGCCGGAGAGGGAGGCCGGTGCAGAGCGAGGATCCTTTGGGGCGGGCAAATTCTGGGGTGCATCCAAACGAAGCAAATGACCATGAAGCTGCCAATCGGATCATATTTGTGCTGCACTACGTATCGTATACTACCTGCCAGCAGGATCACACATTACATAGTGTAAAAGCACGTCCTGCAAATCCCTCTGGCATCTTGTCTGTATTGCCAACAAATTGTTACCGCGGACTAGTACATTTTGTTGAGCTATATCTGATCAAGTTGAGATATAATTTATGAGATGACATTCGATGACTTGCCCCTCTGGGTCATGCGCTATAGAAATTCTAGCACGGCAATATTATGCCTTCTCGTTGGAGCTGGTTTGCCGTCTCGCTTGTGGTTCATTCACGCTGATGATATTACTGTAGTAGCATTTTGTTTGATTCAGTTGAGCAGATTCGGTGCAGATCGAGGTCAGTCATCGGACACATGGCCACTATAGGTATAGACATCCGGCACTTGCAACTGCTAAAGACACTACAGGACCTACTTTGTACATACGTATTACACATTACTACACAGTATGATCCATTACACTACACTTTAACATTCCACTCATCAAGCTACCCCAGGTGATGGGATGGCCGGATAGCACACAGACAGTGGGCAACAGTGGAAAGGGGGCGAGCTTTTTACTAGACGGTAGTCAATCCAATCGGTCCGTTTGCACAGGCGAATCATGATTTATGAAAGCTCCCGATGTTTGATAGCATGGTGTTTTAGCACAGGCAATATGTCACTCGAAAAGTCTTTGCAAAGCAAGATTCTGAAGCATTATCTTTTCCCTTGAACTTTCAAAGCTTCAATAGGCGATTGATTCGCATTTGAATACCCAAAATCTTTTTAGAGGCTTGGATTAGGTGTGTGTCTGGCTTCAAATGCCCAGCGCCCTGATGGGGGTTATCAGAGAGGAGCCGGCCACCTTTTCCTACTGTTATTTCATGGCCACAGGATACAACTCAACTCGATGCTCGACTACTGTATATGTTGTCGTATGCTACTACTCCACACGATAATTCCTTTACCTCATCGTTTAATTCTAGATGAGATGAGGTTCAAGCACGCCATCGATTGCGGATACCCAAGGGATTTTTCCTCGGCAGCTGCCGACGGTAACAACCGGGGTTCTGGCTTTGCAGGCGCCCAAGCACGGAGAACCAGGAGAACCCCCCCAACCATATAACTGACCACACTTGTGAGGGCGCAGCTATGGCCACTGGCAAGGTATCCAGATGCACATTCAATTGAAGTTACCAGGCAGCCCAGGAAGGGCGGGCTGAGTTAGTGAAAGGAATTATACTTGTCCATTTCTACAGAGTCCTTTACCTCTAGCGGATATTCGTTGTTTGAGTGCTCCCAATAATTATTGTGAGCCCCCTTCGTGAACCTCTCCAGTAATGCTTGTGCATACTTTATTACATGTTACGAGCATAAAAAGCCACGGTGCAGCCAAAACAGCCACTGATTCGCATTTGAATAATCCTTTCATACATTCAACATCAACCAGTTTAATTCGAGATTCGCATTGCTGCCAATGGCGATGGGCCAGCATTGTGTCACCGCTTTTGCGACGCATGGCGCCTATTGGAAGTACTAAAAGGTTTGTGGCAAGATATCAATGATGGGACATGGAAGCTTGATTTGCGAGATGCTTTATTGGAGTGAAACGTTACAGTATCCAAATCCTTTTTAGTCGAGTATTCGAACCTCGGCAACTTGCACATTTTAGTGCAGAACGTGCCGCCGAATTCTCCATCGTCTAGTATAATACGAGCTACTTACGCACCAGCCTCTGGCGTAACGCCTGCGCGGCGTCGCGGCAAACTGAGACGGATGCGCGGAAATAATCCAGATTCTGGGATCACAGTCTACCTAATGTTAGCATTTGGGCGACTCAAGAAACTTGAGAACGCTCAATCCTACGCTAAGCACAACATCGATAGACAGATACTCTGACACATCAGCTCAAAATACCACACTAATAGGAGCACCATATCATTTCTGTCACAGTGGTGCCTACTTACTCAGGGACTCAGCAATGCCGTCGCGCATTTAATGTTGCTGATTGCTTGATCAGCGGGACATGATTCCAAAACCAGGTTTGAATAGTCGCTCGCACCTGTTAGAGGGAGAGTCAAAAACAGAAGGAGATATCTAACACGTACCCGCTGGCGGTGCGTCGGTTGAAGCACTCGCCACTCACATCAAGGTCAATCGCGAGTTGAGCTTAGGTCTCGGCTTCACCGCTTTTCACATTTGGGGTGCAATAACGAAGCAATCACCGTCATGGTCGGGATTTGCTCGCTCATCCCGCTGGCAGATGCTCTCGTCTTTGCTATCACGTAAATGTTCGCAATTCAGAGGGCAGCCTTGGCATTCGTGAACAGGCCTATTCCTTTGATACTAGAAGACTTACTCAATCCCGCGTGGTGTTAACTGTGTGCAACGCGCGCAATGCACATCAACGAGACATATGGGACAAGACACTCCATATCGTACTCAGTCGGGCTTGGTCATGATGGAAATCCATCTCCTGCTTTTGCGACAGACGGCGTCGTGGCCAATGGCCTGGTTACATAAACTACACGAAATGCTCACACGCAGTGCTGTGTACGTCGACCTAGCCTAAACGTCTGGGCAATTAACCTCATAAGCCCTGGGCAAACACACAATGTGGATTTTGATATATAGATCTTCCGATACCAGCAGATGTAACTGAGACTCAATCATCAAGATCCAAGAAAGGGAATATTGCTGTTCAGTTTGAGACCTCAGCCCTTGCACATAACTAGCCGAATCAAATCGTTGCCAACACACCCCACCCCCACCAAATCTGCACGCCATGTCGCGTGCTTACCATGTCCCTAGATTCCGACCTTGGTTTTGAACCAATGGAGCTCAGCGTAGATGCCGCGAGTAAGGCTCCACTATCTCGACATCAACTCTCCCACCTCTTTTATTGTCTGAACAAAAACACTGCACCTGGCGGCGGACGACTATCCAGCATGTCTTCCTCATACGAGCGACTGGAAGGTCGTCGAAGCAGCATTGTCGCAGTCTTGATGTCGACAATTTCCAAGATAAAGACAGTCCTCTGGGGACCCTCCTCCGTGGAGCGAACTCTAGTCATCAAGCTTGACAGCACTATCCTGCCGTATTTCTCACTGATTTGGTTTCTTTTTGGTGTGAATCGCGCTAGTTATAGTCATGCGTATATCAGTGGAATGAAAGAGGACTTGGGCTTTCAAGGGAAAGGTCAGTTTGGATGCTTGGTAAACAGTCTGTCGATGTCCGAAATCTGACTTGACAGATTTCAACTATATGAGCACAATCTATCTCGTCTTTTATGCTGTATTTCAAATCCCCTCAACTTCACTGCTCACTTTGGCGCGACCGAAATATGTCTTTGTATTCGCCAACGTTGGCTGGAGTGTATTGACAATGGTCACATTTGTTATGCAACACGTCTATCAGCTATTCATCTTGAATGGTTTCGAAGGGGCCTTTTCGGCTATAGCCTAGTGAGTTTGAATGATACCAACTCGCTTTGGACGGTCAATAGGTGGCTAATATAGCATAGCGTTGGAGCACATTTCATTTATGGCTCATGGTACAAACGATCAGAACTAAGCACCAGGGCAGCGGTATTTTGTTGCTTTGGTCATTTGGGATCTATCGCTGGCGGGTGGATTCAAGCTGGTTTAATACAGTCACTCGATGGTAAAAATGGACTGCCTGCCTGGCGCTGGGTCTTTATTATCGTTTCCTTGATGACAATCCCGGTTGCAGCCTTGGGTATATTCTGATAAGGCTGATTATATGTCGTCTTCAAGCTAACCTATCTTGCAGGCTGGTTCATCATCCCAGATCTCCCTTCTCATAAGAGTGCCTGGTATTTGTCCCCTGAAGAGAAAGAAATCGCTGTCACTCGTCTCGGCAACCTCAAAAAGCAGAACTGGGATCTTACGGTCTTTCGTCGTGTTCTTCTAAGCTGGCAGTTCTGGTTGCTCCCATTCATTTTCATGCGTAAGTACGTGCATATTTGACTCACTAGATTGTACTGATGCTGGGAACTATAGTCTATAGTCTCTGCATCCAGAGCCTTGGTAATAATGTAATGCCGCTGTGGATGGCCTCTCGCGGTTACACCGTTGTTCAGCAGAACACGTATCCTACGGCCATATATGCCTCAGCCATCGTGGGCACCATCGTCTATTCCGTCATCTCCGATAAGATAAATTCACGATGGCAGCCTTCAGTTGCCATTGGCATTACATTCATCGTTGGCAGCGCCATCCTTGTAGCAGACCCGGTGACAGATGCTGCTCATTTCTTCGCATTTTACCTTCTCGGGACTACATATGCGCCTCAAGCATTGTGGTATTCTTGGTAAATACCCTTTATACCTCCTGATCCGCAATTCCAAAGCTGCTCTCTAGTTCGACATTACGATTGTACAAAAGAGGCTAATGTTACCTATGAACGAACAGGATGGCCGACGTCACCGCACATGACATTCAGCTCCGAGCTATCACAACAGGCTTTATGAACTCGTTCGATTTCGCATTCGTTACTTGGTGGCCCCTTGTATTTTATCCTGTTACCGATGCGCCAAATTACGAGAGGGGTTACATTGCAAGCTTGGTTACTGGTTCCCTTGTGATTCCATTTATCGGTCTGATCACATTTCTAGAGAGGCGAGATCGTGCAGCAGGCAAGATTGGAATGACCTACCGCGATGACGACGTCTCGGAGCCAACTATCGACAGAGAACATATACCAGGAGATACACACCATAACCAAAACGCGCACGACACGGAAACAGCATCCACCGTCACGGGAACGAATCTGCAACAATGATTCCCATAATATCACTCTAATTCATTCAATTGGCGACGGAACGGTCAGGTCCATAGACATTACCTGGCCAGGGGTATGATAACTGACGAGAGATTATTCAGTCATCAGTCGTTTTTGCTGTAGCTCAATATTCAGGCTTCTTAGTGGGTGGTTGTCACATATCTGCCGCTCAGCATTTACGTCGGAACAATACACATCAGATCTGGAGGCGGCCTTAGATTTGAAGTCTCGAGTCTGAATTGCTGCCATGTCCAAGCGCTTGGCTTGGCTATCAAGGTTTGCAACAGTGTAACGTGTTGACCAAGCCTGAAGCGGCATCAAACGTCGTGGAGCGCATACGGCTAGAGGCCAGCAAAGACTGCTCAAATGTGTCTCCCCAATGTGCCTCAATTGTGAGCTCAAACACAAATCGATATACTGGCTTTCATCACTCTATGAAGAGCAATCTGCTCAAATCTCACGGCTAGATATCGAAAACGGAATATGCTTTAGGGCAGTCTATCAGCACGAGTCTGAGTGAAGTAGACGAGTCAATTGTCGAAATTGATGGGAATCTTCGTCCAAAATGGACGAAGAGATATTTTGATTATAGTTGGGCGGATGATCAACAGCGCCACAATGAAAGTCCCAAATTGCAGAAAGGTGTGTAAGCATCTCGATCGATTTGGAGGCAGAGACAAGAGCTCATGCGGCTACACTTTTGAAGTGGTCAGAATTACGCAACATTTTCAAAACCTCTGACAGAGATTACGTCTAGAAGAGCAGAGAAAACGTGGCAGATACTCGTATTCCAATGTTCTAGAGTGATACACAATTTTCATGCTATCATGAAATGATGTTATTGTCGGGAGAGGTTCTCACATTCTGCCGCAAAGTCGGAGATTTCGGCGTTGAAGCGCTCTGGATCCTCCCAGAACAGCCAATGCCCACTCGCAAATTCTGACCACTTGGCAATGCCCGCCGCGACTCCTCTCTCTTTCCTGCCCTTCTCGACCCTACGAATTGTCTCCTTCATTCCGTCTAGAGGAAAGCAACCAGTCCTCCTTCCCGCCAAAACCAATACGGGGACATCAATCAACTCGCAGGCTTCTCGGTGGTCATACCTTGTGTGGTCTGCCAACAGACGAGCCAGCCACGTGGTGTCGCATCTGCGAGATTCGCCCGTGAAGAAAACCTCATCATCCTTTGAGCGCTTCTCACTGACGTCTTCCCCGTCGATCGGAGCAAAGCGATATCCCAGACAATCGTTCACTAGACCCCTGAAGGCGTTCTCCGGCTGCGAGATCCAGGCGTCCTGGGCAGCCAGCATGGACGATTCATCGAAGCAACCACGGTGCGCTTTGGATTGGTCCCATGAATCGAACGAGGAGCGGTCCTGCAGTGGTGCCTGATCGACAAAAACGTACCCTGCGATGCCGGAATCGCCAAAGAGTTCAGAGTATGTCCAAAGGATAGCGGCGCCAATGGAACAGCCAACAGGTACGATGCTGATGTCGCCTCCAGGAACGCGAGAGGAAGCATATGAACGTAAGTGGTGGATGACCTCCTTGAGGTCTGCAGCTAAACGCGCCACATGATATCCTCCCCTGGGACGGCCAGACGCACCATGTCCCCTCAGATCTACGGCCACAACCCACGCTGCAGCCGATAAACTCTGTATGTTGCGCTGAAAGTAGGCTGATGAGCCTGAAAAGCCATGTATCAGAACAAGAAGTCTCTTGTACCGTGGGTCTCCCGTGGCGCTTGGACTGAGTGGTAACGAGGTTTGAAGAGCAAGCTTACAGCCATCGCTAGCCGTGATGTGCGCGTACTCCATCTTCGCCATTCGCCACTAGTCTGGTTCAAAAAATAAAGATGGTAGGTATTTTGCTGGAGGACTGGAATTGGCGCAATATGGGAAAAGAAGGGGATGCCTAAAAGTATGCGGATTTGTCCCTTGAGTATGAGAAGTTGAAACAAGCTGTGATCCACACCCAGTTTCGACAACAGAACAAGCTCCGCTTCAGCAGTCACTAGTTGTACCCCTCGTCAATTGCAAATGATTGACTATGTACATTTACTCAGATGAACACCCAAAACTTGCACGGTCTGTCACACCCAACTTGTTGATTGGTTCACAGCTCGATAAAGATGATACGTGAAAGCTTGATGGCATGAAAATAATAAGAAGATAGCCATGATTGTAGACACGTGATCTGATCAATTCGTAAAATGTCCTATTTTATACAGTTCTTTGATTTTACATAAGCTCAAGTGGGTGGGCCACTTTGACATCAGTTCACCCGTCGACTCTCGGTTACACCTCAAGCCTCGCCTTTAAGCCTCGCCTTTGAACCAATTCTTCTCCCGTGCTGCGGGAACAGATAGGTGTCCATGGTGAAGATCCCTCTTCTTGAATTCCTCCTCAATGAGCTTGTACTGGCCACTCGCTTTGGCCTTGTCGCCACGCGTTACCTGCTTAGGGGAGAAAGCGACATTGGATAGGCGCACCAATTGCTGGCCGTGCTTTTGAATGTCCTCGGTCAAGGTCTTGGGCTTCGGCGGTTTGCTCAAGGTGGCAAGCAGAGAGGATACATTGGTAATGGCGGCAAGTTTGTGGTCTGGGATGAGCTGGCCTGTCAATTGGAAGATGCGCTTGGTGATCTGAGGGAACGGCAAGCATCTTGTTAGCAAAATGTATCGCAAGGCATGATGAACAGATTGCCTTACCGCAAACTTGATAAAAGGATCAGCGAGGGAAATGTGTGTCCACGTAGGGTTCCACGATTTGAGATACGCTGTAGCCTCTTCGGTCGAGCACATGGGAATACCACTGCCTGCTGGCCTCTCTGTGTCTCTCGTCTCTTGCACCTCCCAAGAAAGGTCCTCGGCCACGGCACTATGATCTCCGACAAGTGTAGCTTCGCCACTGGAGTCACATTGAACATCGAGAGCCAAGACTCTCGCCAATTCCTCCGTGGTTCCAGTTGGCCATGTAGCAGCCATTTCGCCATCACGGCCAGCTCTCTTGAGGACTACGGCTTCTATGACTGCTCTACGCACAGCAGTCTCTAGGACTCGATAATCCTGGATCTTCTTCTTGGCCTTGAAACCATTGAAGTCTCCGCTCTTTGCCCAGTTCTCACGGCGGTTCCACCAGTTTTCTAGGCCTCCAACTGTGGACAGGCCTGCGGCCGACACAGCAGGAGTATATGAAGGATCGGTGACTCGATCGGCCGATACTGCTGTGTGACGGGCTGGCGGCGGTCGGAAAGTACCCTGCAATGCGCTCTGCTCTTCCTCGGAGATTCCTGCTAGAGTTTCCAGCTCTCCCTGGGACAGCTCGTCTCGTCCAGAGTTATTTATTAATGAGGGCGTCGTTTCACCCGAGAGGGACTGGGGTAGCGAAGGCTTTTGCGAGTAGAGGCGCAAAGAACGGGCCGGCGTTGTCCTCGTTGCGACTCGAGCTGTGGTAAGGGGTGCTGTCCCGGCTGCGGCGCATTGTGACGAGAGAGGTACAATGAGCTGTCTCGATGCTGAGCATTGCCGAGCTGAAGGCTGACCAAACCTCGCTATCCTCCTCATTTTCTGTTGGGAATTGCGCGCAGAGTATCGGTTTCTGTGACGCAACAATCAATGGGAAACCACCTGGGCAAATGGTTCATCGGTCCAGAGCTACGAGTTCAAGAGAAAGGTGAACTTTTCTGCCGGGATCTCACCCACGTGCCCCACAAATTGAGTCGCGGTGGCTTGGGTCGCGCTAAACGTGCCTACAACCAGACGCCTTGCGATTGAGCCACACTTGTGATTTGTACGTCCAAGGTACCTGGAAACGTACCCGCATTATATTATCCATTGAATCAGCAGCGTTCTGGCTAGAGGCATTCCACTGCGACTTGCGACCTTGGGAGGTCACTATTCTAACTGCCACTCTCTGATAGTGGTGAGACCTCTTTTCACTCTCGGTGATGCTCCCCAACACATCTGCCCTGATCTAAGAGGCAGTATATCGTCGTCGTATGCTTATTCAGACTCAAATGTCGCCATCATGATGCGCTTCCGTCTCCTGCTCCTCCTCCTCGGCGCCTTGGTGGCGCTGGCCGCCGCGGAATGTATGTATCACCCACCATGCTGTTTCTCCACGAAAAATGCTGTGCACGATGCTCTTCAGCAACGCAATATCACTGACATATATTGACAGCGGCTCCGACATTTTGCAAATGCACCTGCTTCACGAATAGCACAATCGTGCGCCTTGGCCCTAAGGATTCGGCGTCGACTTCTCCAACCGGCCCATCCACCAATGCACAAACACTCTTCCGCTCATTGAACCCCTTCACCACCGAACCACCACCGTCTATTTCGAAACGAGCAGCCTCGAGCTCATGCGCACAGTGCACGCGCGCCTTCTGCCTAGCTTACAATCTGCCCATCTGTAAGAACGCCGAGGAGAAGGATGTGGTTACCATGTGCTTCCAGCGAGACTCGCGCAAGGACATGATCATCGTCTGGGCCTTCATAGTGGGCACGCTGGGGCTGCTAGGATGGGCCGGCGTCAAGAGAGCCGTGGAGTTTCGGGAGGGAAAAAAGGCTGCCGCAGCAAGTGGCAATATCGGTCTTCCAAGTAGAGCTGACCGCGGAAGCTACGCTCCGGTCGGAACCACAGGTGACAGATGATGGCAATATGTGATGATCCAGCAAGAAATTAGATGAAGAAATACTCGAGTGACATTCCTACCGCTCCGAACAGGTAGTCTTTTTCAACACGATGCAGTCCGTGGGCACGCCAATCGTCCATGCAGCCTTGAAACACATCCACACGAATAGAACAGACGCTTCGTTGACAGAAATCTGTCTTGCTAGGTTGATTTCATCATCTTTTAATTGAATCAAAATGAGACAGGAGATCAAAACGCCGTGTCATTTTCCCTCATGGATACATCTTTCATTCCATCGAAACATCATTGCTTTTATTTTGGCCTTTGCCTGTCGCCGTCCCTTTTCCTTGCGTTGAAAAACATTGCACATACGCGTGTGAACAATTATCCCAGATTTTCCTCAAGCACAGTGACTTGGTCACTGTGGTTGCCATTCGCTTGGCCGTGTGCACTGGCCTGGCGTTTCTCTCGGCGCGCCCGGATAGCAGCCGCCAGGTCTTCCAGCACCGCCACGGTGGACGTCCAGTCGATGCAAGCGTCTGTGATACTGACTCCCTTCTTGAGGCCTGAAGGACCCTCGGCCGGAACTTTTTGGTTGCCTTCGTTGATGTTTGACTCAATCATAACACCGATAATAGCATTCTCTCCATCACGAAGCTGATCTCCGATTACCTTGGCAACCTTGGGTTGGTTGCGGTGATCCTTATTCGAGTTGCCTAGACAAGATGTCAGCATAGTGTTTTACCCGGGCAGCAATGGCACGGACTGACCGTGTGAGCAATCAATCATGATGGCTTGCTTTTGGCCCTTCTTGATCAGGATCTCCTTGGCTGCCTTGACACTCTCGGCATCGTAGTTAGTGCCCTTGGTGCCGCCTCTGAGGATGACAAAACCATGCTCATTACCCTTGGTGCGCGTGATGGCAGCCAGTCCTTCCTTAGTAACACCCATGAAGTGGTGCTTGGCGGCTGCGGCGCCAATTGCATCGATCGCTACTCCAAGGTTCCCGTCTGTGCCGTTTTTGAAGCCGATGGGAAAAGACAAACCCGAAGCAAGCTCTCGGTGCAGTTGGGACTCAGTAGTCCTGGCACCAATTGCGCCAACCGAAATCAAGTCTGCCAGGAATTGAGGGGAGATTGTATCCAGCATCTCGCTGGCAATAGGCATGCCACTTGCCGTGAGATCGCAGAACATTTGGCGTGATATCCGAAGGCCTTTGTTGATCTTGTAGCTCTCATCAATATCAGGGTCGTTGATCAAACCCTTCCAGCCCACAGTGGTGCGAGGCTTCTCAAGGTAGGCTCTCATGATGATACAGAGGTCATCCTTGAGCTTTTCTGACAGCTCGCGCAGAAGTGCGCAGTATTCGTGAGCCATGGCAGGGTCATGAATAGAGCATGGTCCAACGACGACCAGCAGACGGTCATCTTTGCCCATGACGATGGCAGCGGCCTCGCGGCGACCCTTGACGACCGTTTGCAGAGCTGTCTCAGTCATGGGAACCTCGGAGATCAGCAGAGCTGGTGGAATCAGGGGATCCTGACCCAGGACTGAAAGATCGTTAGTTTTGAGCATGACTCTTGATCGTATTGTGTGATGGCGGAGCAATGACGAAGATGCAGAGTGAAGGGGAAAGCTTTTACAAGAGCGTTTGATGCAGGCAGGTATAAGCAGCGGGAAAAGGCAGTCCAGTCAAGGTAGGAACCCGGCCAAGAGGGATCTGCCACTCTGCTGACATGGTGGTCAAGTTGTGATGTCCCGAATGCATACGGGTGGTGGTTGTAGGGCATGCCAGATGAGATCGATGTAGACTTTGTGATACATACTTCTGGTGTCATCCACTTGAAGGGAAGCCATGTCGATTTGTGGTTTTCCCGTGATATGAGGCAGATACAGGATTATGGTTAAACCCGGATGGTGAGCAAAGGATGCTATCAAACACCTCAGACGAGGAGGACAGGTCAAGACGTAGACGGGGAAGGCGGGTGAAACGGATAAGTGCCTCGTGAAGTTGTACAGAGAAGAAGGGGAAAGGGCAGAGGGAAGGAGGGTAGGTGGAAAAAAATAATGGTTCCTGGTGGGGATGAGTTATGGATGAGCTGAGGCAAGTGCACAGCGGTTCGGTTTGCTGGATTCTCAATAGCACCTTTGACAAGTGAGAGAGGTACAGCAATTGAATGGAAAGTCTCAGAGAAGAAGTAGTTTGACTGAAGCAGGTACCTTATGACTCAGATGCAGTCGTGAGTGTGCAATCAATCTTTCAGTCAATCAGTCAATCGGCCGGCGCCCAGAAAGTGTGGAGGTAGGTGCCCGTAATTTTCGTACCTTAACTACATTACCGCTCAGGGATCATTCTTTGAGGCTGCTGGTGGTATGATGTAAGGGCATTGGTAGAAATCATCGAAACGAGGGTTTCTGCGCTGTACCTAATGGTGCATACACTCAACAGTCCAATCACATTGATTCAGAATCCCAATTGCTGATCACGGTTACCAATTACTCAGATCGGGATTGCTGTTTGTTGAATTCACAGATTTGAAAGTACGATTACTGCCAAGAGCCGTCACTGGGTAATGTAATGGGGGTAATGTCTCCAGCGCCGACTACTACTAGTACTACTAACAAGTGCGATCAAGGTTATTCAATTGGATCGCTGCACCACATTTTGCCTACTTCTCGTCCTTTGAATTCTCTTCTTCTTCTGTTTTTTGCCTTTTTCTGTTTTCTGCCTTTTAAATGATGCAACATGGCTTTGATCTAGGAAGAAGGGAAAGGCGTTGAAAGAGAGGCATAACTTTTAAAAGAGGTACAAGAGAAGAAAAAAACATTACATCCCACTTGGTGCTATTCATGGATCTGGTTGGTAAAGCAGAAATGCACCGCGTTGAATTGGCTGCTGAAGATGAGGGGCAGATGTACTATTCCGGACACGCATACGAAATGGTTGTACCGCGTAGAATACACATGGTTGCTGGCGAACATACGCCGAATGACGATCCCAAAAAATTAAAAAAAAAAAAAAAAAAAAAAAAAAAAACCGAAAGAGGAAAAAAAAGCTCTCATTTCTTATTGAGTTCTCTACCTCGAGGACATAGCTTACTCTGATTTCATACCTATCAGCAGACCATATTGAGGAATAATGGCTCGAAAGGCGGCAAAGGCAAAGGCAGAAAGAAGCAGTATAGGTACTTTGTACATGCCAGGAAGAATTGTACTCTGTACTAGTTCTACAAGAATAAAACCCCTCGCTATGCCGGCACAGAACTTCAGAAATCTTTTCAGGGTGGATCTCTTAGCGAACGATCCAGGCCTCCAAACCTGGCGGACGTCAAATAATATTCTGCACGTTTTCGCATCATTCGTTCTGTGTGCATTTCGCCCTTCCTGACACACCGCCCGGGTCGCATATACCAATCAGTGGGCGGGTAGGTGCCGGAAACCGGAGGGTTTTCTGCATAATTGACGTCTTTGCTGCAGCTTTCAGTCCGTGCTCGGAGCTCCATCGGCCATGACAAACAAGGCGCTTGAAAGGCATCGCGCGGCTGAGGCTTGATCTCGTATTGCAATACAGAACAAGGCAGTGATCGGAAATCGCGAGAGTCTATATAGTCGACATTCTGGTATACTATTTATAACACTAAGTGATATACTCTTCCCACAGATCCACGGCCAAGTCTAATGCAAGCTTCCCGTTGTCCCGGATCGCCAAGTCTGGGGAAATGTAATCCACCACCGGCTATGTGTTTTCCCCCTTCGGCTCCCATCAACCAATAGTCTCCTTCCAGGCCCAGCATCCAGTGCGCTGCTTATTCCGCCCTGTTTGCTGCCGCTTAGATTCGGAATCAAGGGAGCAACTGCCGCATGGCTAAGTTCATTTAAACAAGCATCTCTTCCCAAGAATCTGCCATTGAGCCGCCTTCAGTGGACCCAGCGATTCCATTGGGGACTTTGACCCTTCGCGGCTAAATATAATGTCTAGAAGCTCAATATACAATACGGAGAACATGTCTCCGGAAACGCTTACAAAGTGGTAGCCCTGGGTTAAAAAGTGCAACTGGCGTCGAATCCAAATGAATTTGGAGGCTGATTCACTTGGCAGTCCTCGAAGTCGATAAATCATCATCTATGCTATCCATTTTCGCTCAAGGTAATAGGGTATGGAGCTTGGTTGCTATGGCTCTGCCATTGTTCCTGCTCCTCCTGATCCCCTCTCACGCCTTGCCCTTGGGCTTGGATTCATTGCAAAGTCGGCAAGATGCAAATCACTGGGTCGCCTCATGGACTTCCATGCCGCAACTAGTAGAGCAGAGTAATCTACCACCTTCACCATTTGTGAGTCCTATGATATGATGAACTTGCATTTATAATAATACCGGCGAAAAGCAAGGTAGTTCCACATTCAAAGATGCCACGCTACGCCAAACTGTTCACTTGTCTGTTGGTGTCGAACGTGTTCGATTTCAGATATCCAATGCTTTTGGGGGTAGTGATCTTCCCATCACAGCAGCATCATTAGCATTTCCGGCGGACGGGAAGGCTGGGGCCAATGCTATTGATACTTCGCGTCTTGTCGGCCTCAGCTTTAATGGATCAAGCTCGACTATAGTTCCAAAGGGCCAGGTAGTCTACACGGACGCCGTAGATTTCCAGGCGCCAGCACAGTCAGTGATTTCTGTCACAATCTATTCACAAACAGGGCAAACCGGGAGCAGCATCACAGGTCACCCGGGAAGCCGAACAACATCTTGGATGCAGCAGGGAAACCATGTCAATGCGAGTGTGGTGACTGGGGCAAGCACTGCACATTGGTACTTTCTAAGTGCTGTTGAGGCATGGGTGGATGAGTCAACATCGGCCCTAGTCATACTCGGTGACAGCATTACCGACGGACGAGGAAGTACTGACAATGCAAATAACAGGTGAGTAGCCAATTGGCCTGCCAATATATCCCTCCTGTACCAACGTGGGCGACTCATCGTCTATAGATGGCCAGATCTTGTCTTGGCGAAGATGCAAAAATCCGGCGTGGCCAACATCGCCTCCGATAATCAAGCAGCTGGTGGTAATACTGTCCTCACAGGCGGCCTAGGCCCACCCCTCATGCAGCGCTACAAGCGAGATCTACTGCAGACAGCTGGAGTCAAGTATGCTCTCATATTCGAGGGGGTCAACGATATTGGTGGCGGCTCGACCGACTCTTCTACCCAGTCTCGCATAGGGGATCAGCTCATAACGAGCTTCCAACAAATCGCCTCCGATGCCCACAAAGCGGGTATCACCGTATTCGGGGCTACTATTACACCCTTTGGCGGCAACGGGCAAAGCTACAGTAATCCGACACGAGAAGCTACCAGACAACGTGTCAATAAATGGATTTTGAGCGGCGGTAACGGTAGTTTTGATGCGGCGGTCGACTTTGCAAAAGTCCTGGCAGACCCAGCGAATCCAGCGAATCTTGCGAGCCAATATGATAGTGGTGATCACCTGCATCCAAATCCGAAAGGTTACCAGGCAATTGCTGATGCATTCCCACTGGCCATCTTCAACAGTAGTTCGGCTTTGCATGATACTAAAGAATGAATAGCGTACGTCGATATCCTATAATAATACTATTGGATACTGAATCATGGAGCTCAAGGATCTGTACCGGACAAAATACAGACCGAGATGAATGGAGAGCTGCAAATGAATAAGTCAATACATGAGGGGTGGGAGACAAAAGAAGCCAAGGGAGAATACAGCAGTCATTATGGCCGTGATGTCCTTTAACCATACTGCCAAGCGATTGGATACTTTTGCATTGCCACCTGAAAAGGAAAGCCAGTCAGCCACTCGTCTAGCAGTGCCGTCAATCACGCCACAGAAGAGGTGGAATGAAATTCATCCTAAACCAAAATCTCATAGTGCATATTCTATTGTAACTGATAGCACACACTTACACTTACTGGAGGTTTGTGCACATTGACGTATGTACCCGACGAAAAATAACACAAATCTCGCACCTACCTTGTAGTGAATGCATTGTGATTGCAAAAATGGAAGATAAAGAACAAATCTATATGCCATGGTGAACTTCGTCACGTTTGTGAGGCGAAGGCTAAAAAGGTACATCGCCCGATGCGAGGGTCGAACTCGCAGCCTTTGGATGACAGCGGCATCAGGATGTAGATGTAAAAGTCCAACGCTCTAACCAATTGAGCTAACCGGGCTTTTCTTGTTGGGTGAGAGTCAGTTCACTTATTGTAAACTAATATGCATGTGCAAAAGCCGGACATGTGGATTGGAAGGAAGACGGTGGATCAGATTGCAAGATTATGTGTCAAAAAGGGTGGGACTCGCCCTTGGTGCGCAGAGGAATAATGTGCGCGTAATTGGGGGCCGTCTTTTGAAATGTTGGTTTGGAATGTCTTTCTTGTTGGCCTGCCGGAGATTTCCGGGGGTGGAACATGGAATGATGAGCATCAAGTGAACAGTATTCTAAGGTGATGTGAAACCGAGGTCCATGCACCCCGGGCCGATGTCAGCTTTGCCAACGGCTGCGGGATGGTATTGCAAATGCCTTGGAGCGTCTTGGAAAGCAGTCCGACCTGGAAACCAATCATAGCAGAACCGACTTCGTAGGTTGACTTGCGCGAGATATATTTCTCTTGCAATAAATTCAACAACTCCCGAGAACATGCTTACTTATATGCACACTTGGGTACTTCGATCAGACCAGTGAAGAGAGGGTCTGAGCGGCATGATCGAGTTCATTGAAACATAGTAACCTAGAGAAGTTGATGCTATAATAATGACACAATTGTGTGAAAGCTATCACAAAGCGCTTATAAACCTAGGTGATTGATCCCAATTCGAAATTGTGATGGGTCGGCTAGGCTTTGCCAGGTTCCTTGTTCGATGTCAACACATGATATAGGTTCGGCTTTTAGCACCGTGGTTTCTCACGGATACTTCTTAGTTCGAAAGCACCGTTGACGCTTTCTAACTTGATATTTAAACACGCCAATAGCTTTTTCGCAATTCCCTCCTCAATAGTGTGAGGCAACACTCTCACCTTTTGTATGGTATCGAAAAACAGGTGTCGACCATTTCAATCTCTTTATTTGTTCCTTACCATCAGAGGATGCAAAGAGCCGAGTATGCATATTACGATGCAGGGTCCGCATATTCTTGTTATCGAGATATAATATGTTTCTACGTCAAAGTTCTTTAAGCAACGATTCATTGACGGTCCATGTGCATGGTCAATGTTTGCTTGTTTTAGTAAAGTTGAGTGGGCAAGATTGACACATGGACATCACCGACAAATTCCTCTGTAGTGCAAACACTCACAGATACCTTAGGGAATCGGCGGACTCCTTGGCCCCACCGTTCGAGAATTTTGTGCCAAGCTCCAGGACCATAGGTACTACGGTAGTAGCATCGCGGGGTTACCCAGGGCAAGGCGGTAGTGCAGTCAAGTGCCAGTAATAGGAATAAGAAAATTCTTCTGCGTGCATTAGACACCCTGTTTGCCTGTAAGCGCCTGTAGCAGATGATTGCAGCGCCCATCGCTAGCCCAGGTAGCCAGGATGACCGTAGTGGTGGAGCTACTTCGTGATCTGTAGTGTTTCTTACCTAAGGTTAGATATCTTGGAAGGTACTTATTGCACTCAGGTACCTAATCTTTAGCAAGTACAGGCATGACTACCTACCTAGTAGGTAGTAATGTAAGAAGTAGAACGCTACATGTTATGTCTATAGCCTTCCCACCTGCCTAAGTACACCACGCGCAGCGCCGGCGCCCAATTACCCCTCCAAAATTTTCTGAGGGTCTGGGGATCAGAGGTTCATATTTTTTTTTCCCCTTGCATTTTTCCTTGGCTTGGACATTCTCTCCTTCTCTCCTTCTAGGCCAAAAGCCTCACGTAGGAAACGGAAAAAGCAGATCTCGCCTTGTATTTGCTTGAGCAACAGTTCGCGTGCTTAATCTCCCTGTATCACTTTCTCTCATAAATCGCATACTCACGACACCCAGTCGCAATCATGGTCGAGAAGATCTACATCACCTACAATGACGTGAGTCTGCCCCGCACCAACCCGCTTGTCGCATCGCATCGCATTGCGTCGTAAATAGGTGTTCCGATTTTTGCTGCCCTTGCTCTTGCGTCTAGAGCTCCAGACCCGCTGGCAACAAGAAAAGGATTCATAGGCCGCATCCAGAGTTTTCCTGGGCTTTACCGCTGACAATAATGATTCTAGGTGCACAAGCTCTGCCAGGAGAGCGCCGTCAAGATTCTCGAATCCTTCGAGCCTCAGCTCATGATTGCCATCGGCGGTGGAGGCTATGTGCCCGCACGAATTCTCCGGTCCTTCCTTAAGCAGCCCGGCTCACCAAACATTCCTATCCAGGCGATTGGTCTTTCCTTGTACGAGCAGTTGCCCGAGACAGACCCCAAGAGCGGTGCCACAACCCCCGGTGCTGTTGAACAAATAGGCCACAAGGTTACCCGCACACAATGGCTCGACCTGAGCAGCTTGGGAGGAATGGAGCACCTAGTGGGTAAGCGCATCCTGATCGTGGATGAGGTCGACGATACGCGCACTACTCTCGAGTATGCCGTCAAGGAACTGGAAAAGGATGTTGAGGCAGCACGACAGAAGTTGGGCGTCCAGGGAGAGACCAAATTCAGCATTTTCGTTCTGCACAACAAGGACAAGAAGAAGAAGGGCACTCTCCCCAATGACATGATGGCCAAGGACCGATACCACGCAGCCCGCACCGTCGATGATGTTTGGATTTGCTACCCGTGGGAGGCTTTAGACATCGAGGAGCATGATGAGTTTGCCAGACAGCAGACGAACAGGACAGGAAGTGCGAACTAGTGGACTTTTTTATGCTTGAAGCGGAGCAAGAAGAAAAGGGCAGACGAGCAAAAGAAAAAGAGAGCAGATTTAGATACGGGAAATCAGGCATAAACAGCCTATACCCAAGACATTGCGCAGCCCATGGGCGCGATAGACGATTTACAGCAATAGATCGCATACAGAAGCAAACAATAAACATTGAAAAAGTCCCTGGGCCACAGGATATACATATATATATCCATCATGGAAGTATAAGGTACTAGAACTGTCGAGTTTACATGCTTTGCAATGTTCTGATGCCAATATTGCTTGTCGGCTTGTCTCATGGATCAACTGGCTCTAGTCGGAGGCATCATCTGCTCTGCAAGTTGATATCCGACATCCTGCATTTCCTCCCGATTTTCTCGTTCCATCGTCTGCATCTCCTGTCGCATTTCTTCAAGTTCACCCTTGATCCCGAAGCAGGCAAAACAGCAACCACAGCAGCAATTCAAGCAGGACAAGTACCTCTGCATCATCTTGGGCCAGGATCCGAAAAAGCCCATCAAAACGGCCATGATGCCTCGTTGCATTGCCAAGTATTCCTCTTCCGTCACGATGATAGGCTCTGGCTGCATCAACTCGTATACACCAAAGACATTCGAGTGCCTTCCATCATCACGGCTAGATTGAAGCATGGCTACAATACCGGTCAAGGCGCGTGATAACCAAGTAAGTGTGCCGAATACGGCACCCGCTGAGCAAGCAGCGTGGTAATTACTGATCGGCATGCCTTGATTTGCAGCCACCCGTGCAAAGACGTATCCACCGAGAGCATCCGCCGGGATCAAGAAAATCGCGTACACCCATCGGTAGTATTCAGTCTTGCCATCTTGATCTTGGACTGGCTGGATGTTACGGATCATTTCGAAGATGAGTGGCACTGCGGCTACCACTGCCGCAATGACGAGCTGCTTGGGTGCTTCAATGGCCCTTGAGATTAGCATTTTCTCTGTCTTCGGTCCTCCTTTTTCTACTTATCCTTTTTTGCCCTCCTTCTCCTCTTATCCACCCTCACTCTTATATACTGCGGAACACTTACTGTCGCCAAGCACAATATTTCCAACCTCAGTCACTAGTAGCGCGCAAACTCCGAATGATGATGTGAGCAACATGAGCAATATCCGGAAAACAAGGTTCACAGAACTCAAGCTGACAATCTCACGGAATGCTGTCATGGCTGCTTTGGTTGCGCCAGCCAACGCACCCATTTGTATCACCAACGATGTCGCTGTTGCCTTGTTAAGATCTGCGCCAACTCGAGCCGCAGCGGCTCCCGCTGCGGCGTGCATTCCTATATCCACAAGAGCAAGAATTCCAAATCCCATCACTGACTGGGATTAGTCTCTGTTCAACCCAGGAACTGTCTCTGTTCAATCCAGGAACTGGGGCCGCTCAACATACCAAACCTCCATGGCGATGTGTTGACCAGAATTGGTGGCGGTATGATCTCAACGCTGCCCTGCGGCAAGACTTGGATATCGCCTCGCTCGATCTCTTCGATGGATGAGCTGCCCGTGCTTCTTCGTAATGTAGATTCCATCTGTGTCGATTATGTCGGCTTTTTTGGGTTGTCCTAATCTTTTCCAAACAGCCACTGTATTGCAACAATTGTGCATCATCACGCGAAGGCGCAAGCTGCGAAATACCTCTCTTATTACGGATGGCTGGATCTTTCAAGCTTCGGTATTTGAGGTCTTTGTTCTGGGCAAACATCCAATTGAACTCTTTATTTCCTCTTGTTTCGCAGCAATTCCGCACTCAGCTGAGTGTCAGCTATGGCATGTAGCCTAACCTAGCAGGGTTTGATAACGACGAGGGTGTATCTTCAGCTTCTCGGGTAGGAAAGGAGCTGATTGGCTCGCGTCTACCGGCCAGCAAGGGTGATCACATGGTTGACGGACTTCCTGCTGTGCAGCGAGCGATCTTTTGGTCAAGAATGGATTAGCCTAGGCAGAATCGCAATCCGTGAAAGCTGTATGAGCTGCACTTATGAAAAATCGCCTAAACGCCTGCGTACACAATGCTGTTTTCACTGCTACTCATGACAAGAACTTCAGGAGCGTGGTCCAATCTTCCTTCAGTCTGAAAAACTCTGCGATATGGCAGCACCAAATTCCTCGGAAATTCGTATTTGTGAATTCATAGAGCCCAATCCAGACGTAACCGGCACGGGTGTGAGTCTTGACAAGGGCTGGAAGAAATCACAACTTATGTAATACATAGCAGCTAATTGTTTTTTTCAGATTCGCGTGTCGATTTATACCCTTTGCCTTGCTGCTGGTATCCTTAAAACTCTCATTCAACATGTCGCCAGCCCCGAGAATTATGCGGAATTTTGTCAAGCCCTGAACTCTGCTTTGCAACTCCAAGGCCTGGCACTCCTATGTACGGCAATTGTAGAGACAATCGAGCGTCAACTGACCTTGTTTCATGCTCTATGTATCTTACATTTGCTGTCTCTTTTGGGATTTGGAATGGTGGCGCAGAGAAAGTACCATGGAGGCGGACTCAATAGATGGCTTGTATTAGCCTTTTTGCGGGTGGTGATCGCCTGTGCATTCGTGGCCCTGACGACGTACATATGGATCACGGCTCCCTCGTTTGGCTCGCAACCTGAGTGTAATGCCGAGACGGTGAGTTCGTTATATTTCCGTCCCAAGATCATCGGATTCTCATGAGATAACGCTGTACAGAAATATGTTGTTTTCGGTGTCAGCATCAATGCCACTAACGACGTCTTCCGATATGTCTTGCTCGCTCTTATGGCAGCCATGGCTGTGGGTTGGGTGCTGAGTATGGTGTTTGGAGTCTTCTTCGCCTCATGCATCTGCGGGGGCGCTAGATCGTCTGCTAAAAGATTTCATAATGGCAATCAAGATGTCGTCGTGCTCAAACACGTGTGGGCCCGTGTTCGAGTCAGCGACTCCAGATACAAAGGAAGCATCTTCAGCGGGCAGATTATGGAGCTGTTGGTTCACACAGGAATCAATATTTATATGAGTAAGTGCAAACTGAACACGAAAACGACAAATGACGCACATTTGTGCTTTTTGTTACTGTTATTGTTTTTCTTCCCCCCCCCCCCCCCCCCCCAAAAAAAAAAAAAAGAAGGTAAAACGCTGACAAGACGTGTCATTAGTTGTGACATTAGAGCAAATGGTCCGTATCAACAAGCTCAGCGAAGAGGAGAGCGCTTGGACCTTTGGCCAGATTCTTGCATTATTTGTCCTGCTTGGGGTAGTGGTCGAAGTCATCAACATACTGCTACCCAAACTAGATACTCCGTCGCATGTCAGAACTTCTGAAGATGTTGACACCAACGTAAATGACATGATGGTGTTGGCAGTGAGCAATCCACACGGCAGGTCACTCGAACAAGGGTCAATTGCATAGCCTTATTTCAGAATAATGACGGCAGATGGCATTACAAAACAAGCTATAGACACAGACCGTGTAACAAAAAGCTGGGAGGCGTTTACTGCTTCAATTCCAATCTCATATTTACATTGCACATTTATAAGTATGACAATAATACCTCAGTCGCAAGTGGACAAGGTTGGAAAGGATTGATTCAATCCCGCAAAGCTTCCAACCTCTAATATACGCGGTCGGGAAGCTACTTCACAAGCCACATCAAAGCACATGATAGAAGATCAAACGTCAAAGCCAGCCAGTGTATGTATATAAATAAGAGAATGTACAAGAAGTCTCGTTCCAACACTCGAAATTGTCAACCTTTTTAATTGTCAACGTCGGTGATTTTTTTAAAGTGAAATGAAGTGATCCGATTGTGCTCCCGCGTCAAGTATTACATAGTGTAATACGCCCCCGAAAGTGTCGTGTTGCTTAGAAACCTGTTTGAGGTTAGCGAAAAGTTACGATTCAGGCTCCTCATATTTAATATCAACTTACCGAAGAAGTCACGAGCGCGAGCACGGAAGGCACCATCGCCAGAAGGCTCGCCAGTGGGCTGGGGGCCAGCGCCGCCAGATCCGGAGGGGAAACCTCCAGAGGGGAAACCGCCAGAGCCGCCGGGGCCGCCAGCACCGCCAGCACCGCCAGGGCCACCCGAAGGAGCAGCTCCAGATGGGGCCGGGCCAGATGGCTGGGGGCCACCACTTCCACTGGGGAACTGGCGGCGGAAGAGGCCATCAGGGCCGCCGGATGGGGCAACAGTGGGAACGGGGCCTGCGGAGCCGCTGGGGCCGCCGGGGAATCCGGGGAATCCGCTAGGCTATAAAGTTTCGATGTTAGCACCCGTGGTTGTAATCAACATTGACCAAAACCTTGACCGCCACCAAGTTTGAAGGTAGAAAAGTTGTGTTACTCACCAGACCGGACGGGGGAGGGCCACCGCTGGGGAAGCCGGGGAAAGCGCTCGCTATTGGTAAGAGTTAGCTAGCTTTTCGAAACATTACTGTTTGGGAACATTTAAACATACAAGCAGCGGCAGCGACGACGTGGGCGTGGCCGGAGGGGCTGCCGGAGGGAGCGCCGGTTGGGCGGGGACCGCCTCCGAAACCACCGGATCCGCTGGGACGGGGACCGCTGGGGAAACCGCTGGGGAAGCCGCTGGGGGCACCGCTTGGGGGAGCGCCACCGCTGGGGCGAAGAGAGGTCGCAAAGGTGGTAGGCGCATCACCCTGGGCGAAAGCAGCTCCGAAGAGCGCAGAGATGGCAAGAGCGTTGACCTTCATTTTGGCAAAAAAAAAAAGAAAAAGGTTCTGTGTTGTTTTTGTTGGAGAGAAAGATGATATCAGTCGACCTGCGTGATAATGTAAATGAAAGTTTTCAGCAAGCTGAATGAAGTCGAAGTTGACTTGGGAGAATGAAAAAGAAGGGAGTGTAGAAAAAGGCTTTGAGTTGAAGCTGAGTGACCAAGAAGAAGAGTTGATTGCAGAAGGAGATGAGAGCAACATATATATGCCAAGTCGTCCCTGCTGGAGGCGCTGAAGGAGACGTACGCAGCCCCATTTTCATTCAGCTTACCGTGTGAGAGCATGGAATATTACTGCTGCTACTACCGATACCTTACTAGCATCAGCGTTATCTGAAAGCTTGTCATGTTCAGAGTTGATGATGTGCTGAGTATGGTAGATTGCTTTCTCCACCAATGACTCCTGGCTCGAATAGGGGCCCTTGCCTCCGGACACTATTCAGGGCGCCGGAGGCCATGGGGACGATCTGGTATTGATGAATGCTGCTATTTCCGCATCGTTTCGAGCCTCTACGGTTTGGCGCGTCCAGAGTCCAGAGTCCAGACTTACCAGACTGGCGGAGGGCGGTTGAGCTCGATGGGTCTAGTGTAGAGTATTCCCTATGTCAAACCAGCACGACCCTTGTCGAATGACAACGGCACTTCAGGGCGCTATTGCGTCTAATCCCGGACCGAACCCACTTGGCGCCAGTGCTCGCGGGTTCTCAGATTGAGAAGTCGTCGTCAGCAGCAGAGCCGCAAAGCGCTGATCCGAGGAAACATGGTCACATCGCACAGTCGCTAAAGCCTCCCCGCGAGGGCCTGGCAATCTGTTCCTTGGGCCTCGTCCAGCTCGTCCCCGGAAGATGGGATGACAAGGGCCCACGACGCAATTCCCCTAAATTTTCCTTGGCGGCCGGGGATAGTCCATTGCGATTTCTAGCGACTGGCGCTGAGAGGACGTTTTTCTCTGATTGGACATGGTGGACGACTCCTTGTTTCACCTTCAGTGTGTCCTAGGAGTAGGATGTGGAGGCACTGGAGGAATGTTTGGTACCACCAACGGGCCAGCCAAGGCCCAGGGATGCTTCAATCGTCATTGGAGCCACAAACATCGACGAGCCTCGCCCAGGAACGGCTGTTTCGCTGCCAAAACTCCACCGCAGCTGCAGCTCTGGCGTGGCACGGATGTGAATGGTGGGAAATATGGGCGCCCACAGGTTGATTCGAATCGTTCACACGCTGGTGAGTCTCTTACGGCTTCGTCACCTCAATGCCGATCAAAGCTCAGCTCTTCTCACCGAAACATTTTGTTTAGACACTGCTTTCTTCATCTTCTTTTTCCCTTTTTGCTTGGACAGAATCTGCAGTCCGTAACGCCAGATCATTGATTGCATTGTACGTACGTGCAGTCACCAGTCAGTACTTGCGTACACCTATTCTGTAGTATACTAGCTCATAGCGTTGCTTGTGGGGACACTACAAGGTTTCCACTCACTCCGCAAAAGATGATCTTCTCTCGTCCGATGAAACTTGAGCTTTCTACTTTCTTGGTCTCCGGAGTACTAGAGGATTCACAGATTCACTCCTCCCATCAACTCTTTCCCAAGTCGGTTCACCCACGCCTAGATGGACGACAGTATTGCTTTTGCATTGTGTCATCCCGAAGAACCAGACTATGACGCAAACTCATCTTACTTTTGCCTGCACGGAAACACGTCTTCCGTGCTCGTTTGTCTTGCTTTGCCAACTACTATGCAAATTATAGTTCCAGAAGGGGAACCCGAGGCTTTTGTATCAAACGGACGCTTGGTCCGAGAGAATCAAAACTGGCGCTGAAATGAGGTAGCATTGGATCGACGAGTTCATCACGAATCGAAGCAAAAGTCCCGCTTGTGAGTATTCTTATGAAATAGCACGTCGTGCTGTCCCCGTCCAATGCCTTTTGCTCACAGGATCCGCCAGTAGGAGCGAAGTATTCAGAGTAACTTCCTGTTGTAAGTCTCTAATGTTGACACGCTGACAGTCTTGAAATCAAGGTCGGGGTGACATTGCTCTTTATGGTGGCTATCACGCTAAGAACATTCGACCGCGGATGATTCTGACAGGATGATTCCGGCGTTTGTCTATGCCGTATATATTGATGAAACAACTGGGGGTTGTGATATTAACTTTGAGAATTATCAACAGCGACCATAATCGCTGTCATGCTATATTGATGATCTGGGGAAACGACATGGTCATCGCAGAATCGCCAGCGCCTTGACTGGTTAAGAAGCCATGCCTGTCTTGTTGAGGTGCCAAAGAGCTCCCAACATCTTCATAGCGGCCTAAAAAACGCAAGCGATTGTTGAATATGTCAAGCGTAAGGTGTTTCAGATATTCCAATTTCCGGATGCAGCTGGCGTTGACGACGGTCACCAAGTACGATTGACATGTCTACTACCTGAGCAAGCATGATGTGTGTTTAGCTGCCAATCTTTACGAGCCGATGTGGTGAGCGAGGAAGTAGAAAGAATCACCTACCTAAGGACACTTATGAGCACCATAACGGCCGGTCCAGGCTAATGCGATGTACTTCGTATTAAGCTAAGTCAATGGAGCCCATTCGGATTAAACGTTCCCAAATTTCTTATGAACATTGGACATATGCCACGACTGAAGACGGCCTATCGCCCATCCATTGCCCTCAAGAGCAGACAAGGCGTTTGCACATCATCGCACATACGCGGTTTCGTGTTTGGAGATCGGTAACAGAGTCTGGCCATAAGCTGCTTGCACAGATCTTCCATCACCTACGAGCCGCTGAGCGCAAAGGATCATGTTTACACGAAATGTTGAAATGCGTGTCCGAGATTGCCACCTTTCTATCCTCCTTCATGTAGATACACGAGCTTCCCAACATAAGTCCTCAAGTTTGAAGTGTGACAGCAGGGTAAAGCATCTTTCGTGAATGGACTAACAGCATTCGATTTGAAATTGAGTGCAAGAAAAGATAAGTGAGCGACAAGGCTAAGCCCCGCATAGTTCTGTAGGTGATACACATCATAACTTCGCACTACGCTTCAGCATACTGGTGTTCTTGTGGGGAAATCATACGCAAAGAAGACTGAAGCCTGCGGCTATGAAGATGCTACTCGGATCGTGGCCGAGTTCAATGTGAACTGCTATTCTTGTGCCCGACGCTGCCACCTGCCACCGAAAAGGAGGGCTTGTGGTATGGCAAGACTGAAGAATGAGCAAGACAGAGAAAGATATGAATCAACGTGATTAGTATGCCCAAAGATTTCCAATAGCGTGATGATGCAGAAGCCGGTTTCTCAATGCATCTGACAGTCTGCAACCGGGAGAGAGAATTCCGTCTCCTTTCTTGCCTGACTCTCCTCTTATTAGTTTCGAACTGACCCGAACGATTACTCGAGATGACATCCCGCGATGAACCAACAAATAGTACTGAAATAGTCTTTGTGCATGGCACTATACTACTTGAATTGTGTGTACGCTCAGGCACCGAAGATTCTTACCGTGCTGCATGGAAATTGAGGATTTGTGTCGTTTATGGCACAGTGACTCTTCGTGGAACCCTCACGATAGATCGCACAGTTTACATGCCTGTTCGAAATAGGGAGAGGCCAAGGAATGATGATTGTTATCTTCCTTGACATGTAATGTGAGCTCAGGATTACAACCCTGAGGAAGGGACAAACACAGACAATGAGTTGCACTGCGAGATAATCTGGAAGCAAGGAAGTGCAAGAAGTGATTCAATGAATCAATGGTTCTTTGCACAAGTCAATCCTCTTTATTAACCTAAGCATGCACATAGATTGATGTAACCCTTCCCTCACAAAAACCAAGGATGTACACTCAAAAGATGCTATACAGCCGTCCTCGCTCGACTACCTTTGCTCAACGACCGCCTGAGATTCCAGCGCTCTAGTGGTATTGCCAATTTGATAATGTAATGATTATATGCTATGCGGTTTCGCCCGTGATGCATTGCTCGTTCCAAAATAATGATGTGTTCATAATAAAAAAAGACGCCGGTCGCAATGCTGAGATCAACTGAAAATTTCAAGAAGCCGGAAAGTAATGCATGGAGTGAAAAAAGAAACAAAAAAAAACAATGTGGGGTATATATGTGACGCCGAGAAATGCGAGGTCCATATAAGGGTATGCGGACCCAAAGAAATTGCAAGTGTACCGAAACAAGTCACGGCGATGTTCGCCACTCGTAGCCTCGTTGTTGTCGTAGTGTGGTCGTTTGTTACTTCAGGAGCGGCCTCTCAGCCAGCCCATCTTCTTGCTCTTCTTCCAGCCTTCTTTCGTCGTATCGTCAGATTCGAGCTCGATTCTATATCGTCGAACACTGCCGCCTTCATCGTCGAAACCAAGTCGTCGACTACGTTTTGGTACGAAGCAGTCAGGTATGACGTATTTGAGAACCCATCCCCTAATCCCATTCCTTGCCGCGTCGATAGCAGCATATTCAAGCCTTCTTGTGTTGTCGCTTGTCCAGTAATGTGTCGTCTGGGGCGGTGGGGGATAATGGCATTCCTCCACATCGTGCATGTCTTGATCAACGTCCAAGTGCCCTTCCATGCTCGGGAATTGGAAGTAGGCGCAGGACTGCTGTTGCGACCTTGGACGTTGCGGTGGGCGGCTGAGAGTGATACTGGCGCGAGGATTAGGTGTAGACTTTGCAGCCCGACGAAATGAAGGTCTAGTCCGGGGGCGTAGGCTGGAAGAGTTGCTCGACGCTGTTGAGATCCGTCTGCTAGAGCTCTGGGAGCCGCCAGACTGAGAACCCGAAGGTATTGATGCATAACCAGAATCTTGCCGCCGCATTGGTGTGGGTTTGAACATCCTTTGATTCGAATCACGGCTCGGTAAGGATTCAAATAGCTCCATATCATGGAAACTATGATATGTCGTGACGGACGCAGCAATGCTGGTAGCCGAATGAGAACGGTGAAGTTCCGTCCCAAGCGACGGTGATGACAACATGGTGTAAAGTCTCTTGGATCTCTCTCCAGTAGAGATGCATGAAAGACCGATTTGATAGTAGATAGTGAGTGTTTAAAGAATAGAAAATAGTTTCCGGTCCGCCTGCCCCTGGGCGTCAGACAAAGGAAGAAGGTACCGAGGGTTCCAACAAACAGGCACTCTTGTGATTGCCAGGGATGGGACAGCTGTTTAAATATAGAGAAGTTCGAACGACAAAGGCGGTCATCAGACCGTATGTGCGCGTTGTGTGAATGAGGGGAAGTACGACGATCTAGATGACCGCAAACCAGATCGACGTCAGCAAGTATGTGGTAGAAGTTGCGGTCAGGATGGCTGAGTATTTGGGCCGCATGTACTAAGTACGCAGGTAGAAGGTCAAGGTTTTGTTGATGAATGGGGGCAGTCAGTTTTGTACTAATTTCCTAATGTCGGTTCGCGGAATCCGCATGTGGATATTCCCAAAAGAACTGGCTCAGGGCAACTTGGCTGCAAATGGGATGCTAAATACTCAAGGGACCAAAATCGACTGTTGCTATTGGGACCCATGAACAGAGGTTGCCATCGAGCTGCAGGGCCGATGCGTGTAATTGAGCGGCACCAGTATGCAGGAAGGGATTGGAGGGAGGGAGTGATTCGCTATTGCGCTACTACACTACTCCCAGCTAGGTACTAGATACTGCATTATTTGATGAGCTTCAGACGCAACGTGCTTCAACCACCATGTGGGTTTTAAGAGAGGTGGGTATAATGGCCTAAAGAAACTTACCTCCCTGGCGGGCGGGAACGGAGCGGGAATCAATCCCCTAGACTTAGTAGTGTGGCTCCCTTCGGGTAGCTTGAGCCAGCCAATAGGTTTCCCAGCCTCCAAGCTGAGCGAAAGGAATGATGATAACTGCTGGTTGAATAGGCGTCGCCCTGTTCGAGGTCGACTTGGCTAAGGTTAGGCGATTATAAAGTTGATGCCCCTTCTACTATTGACGCTCATGCTCCCCAGCTTGTATTCTTGTTTCTGGCAAGATCAGAATCTCGCAAGGTACACGGGAGGGGAATGAGGAGGAGAGGGTGTGGGAAAGTGTTTCTGTCGTTGTGAAGTGAAAGGCGGTCTGTCTTTTTTTTTTCTTCTCTCCCCTTGGAGATGCTATTATTGATCCCAGCATTTGACTCGATGTTGTCGTGACCCCGCCTACCAAGATGGAAACCCCACATGTAGCACGCGCTGGGCGTCGCTAGCTAGCGCTTTAGTATTCCGTACTAGATCGACTCAGTCAGTCACTGGATCATCCATGGCCAAGAGCCAAGGGAGTCGAGGGTTGAGGGCGCTAATGAATCGCACGATAACCGCTCGGCGATCGACTCCACGGCACGACCAACCCGATGAAGTCCCAGCTGAGGGAGAGCGATTTCAGGGCTGTCTGTTATTTGTGATCAACCTGCTCGCGGGGCGGTCGTATATTGGTTGTCAAGGAGATGGAGAAAGGGGTAATGGGTATTGTCGTGTCACTGTGCAAATGTGTGATCGTGCGTAGATTGAATGATATTAAACAAATGATTGGGAAAGGAGAAATAGATCAACAGAAACTATCAGTTCTTGTTGTCATACATACCTCGATGGTGATGCGCAAAAGTTTCTCGTGACTCTCGAATCATCCCGGCGTCCATGCAGACATAACGGGGGGGCCTAAATCTGGATTAGTTGGGGGGGTTTTTCTTGCAGCAGACAAAGGCCTATTATCAGATTGGGTCACTGGTTTGAGGGTCATGCAACTGGCTAATAAACCAAGAGGAGGCCAAGCCTAAACTGGTCCGATGTCGCCTTGTTGGGCGCGGAGTTGCCCTTGGTTGAATCTTGGCCTGTTGATCCACTTGAGAACAGCCGGGAATTAGGTCAAAAGCCAGTTGGGAAATGCTGAAAAAGATCATTTCAAGTTCAAACACAGGTTGAAGCAAGAACAGAGCGAGAAATGCAAAAGGGACCGGCTCGTGTCCAGAGGCGTCCTCGTCCAAGTCCACTACATTATGTTTTCTTGAAATTCAAAAATCACGTGGGCTTGAAGTGAAAATAGAGATCGACTGCTCGCCCGAGGATTGTCGGCTATGCCAGTGGCTTCTGTCATGTGTAAAGAGTAGTGTTTCACAGGATACCTTCAGCTGATATGCTCAAATCCCTCCCACGGCCCTCGCAATTTCACATGCGTTGTCGGGTCTTTTCTCAATCACCTTGTGCCAACTACAGTTGCGTCTTCAAAATTGGCCACACACTACTGTCGTCCACAAATATCCAATGACAAACTAGAAGCGACACGTTGCCTGCATTGCGAAGGCATCGATTATTTCTCGAGTCTACAGTGCTCGTAGTGTCTTAATACCAAGCCGGTCGTTTCTCGCCACATTGCACAATGTGGATGAGTCTTCTTTTTGTTCCCTCTTCTTTACTCCCACTTCTTATAATTGTTATTCATGACACTTGCATCTCTGCAGAAGACGCAAATATAATATTGTGACGCAATGTGCTCAGGCCGAGTGGCAGGAAGACACATTGGCCCCGTCAAGCCTAAAAGCGGATGCGGGTTTTACATAGTACGTGCCACATCGAAGGAAATTCTCCGCAAAGCACTAACAAGCACCCACGATTCTTGCACTGCACAAACCTTAGGTATAGCTCATTGTGGTGATTTTACAACTGACTGTGCAAGTAATATACCTTACACATTATAAAATACCGTGCACCTCAGCCATAATCATGTAGCTGTGAACCAATAATCTTAAAAACACTCATCCCCATCTGAATTTATTAGTAAGTCACTTGATTTCCTAATTATAAGCCAACATATTTCTTCAATATTATAGGTAGTTCTTCCGTAGCTATTAAACCCTCGCGTCACGATCCTTTGAATCATAGTGAGCAGTATTTGAAATCACGTCTTAGAACCCGATACTCCTTGGGCTCGAACAAATCAATTATAGTATTTGAGTCCTTATGAATCAAAGGAATCGAATTTACGCATTTGCCTCATCGCCAACAGGATTTAGACTACCTTAAAGTGTATGCTGAAACATATTAATTGATCGTACCGTTGAATAAGAATCCGTGATTCTATCCTTAAAAATGTGGCATTTGCAAACCAGTTTCGTTGTGAAATCTTGTGAAGTTCTCGAGTTAATTTATATGCTTCTCTTTATTTTATTATGACTGTAAGAATTCTGCGCAAATGGCGAAACAATGCAGGCAAATGCATTAAGCGTTTGCCAATCTGCTGCCCAGAGTATTCCTTTGCGTTTGACTGCGAGAACTATTCATTTACATGGGAATAATTATCTGCTACTTATTCCGCCGAAACGCTTTGTTCCTCAATGGCCTTGGTATAGTCTGAGGAAAGTGCGAGTACTGATGAACTGGGACATAAGGTAAATATTGTTTATGATGTTTCTTTGAGGCCTAGCTATGCCGACGTTTTCGCACGTCTCGTCACAACCTGACGGCGAAACTCAACTCTCCAACGACGAAAATACGTCGAATTTGGATCATTCATTATTGGAAAATCTTCAACTATAGCTGACGAAGCCTTTGTCCGGCTCGGTCTCATGCTTTCATTCCCTTCTGTTTTGTCGAGCTCTTCTCAGATTCCGGTCCGTGATGAGTTTATGTACTCCCGTGGAGATCATGACCGTGAGCATGAAGCCGCAAGCAAAGAAAAGAGGATACACTTCTTGCGGCGCGTGTTTCTTCATTTGGCGCAATTTGCCGATGATACCATGTGTGTGCGAATTGGACGGGCTGCTGAGAAGCCTTGATGTTGGCTGTAGCATGAACCTCTGTGAGGGTTGCATGATGGATAGAATGTGTGTTAAAGGTGACTTCTTGCGGGCCTGGGATGAATTGGTGTTTGATGATTAGGGATAAGTCGTTGTGTATTTGCCTCCCTGTGAATTATAGTTCTTGATAGTTATTGCTTATCGAGACTGGGATATCCTACAGCCGTTGAGATATAAGGAATGCTCGAACAGTGCACTTTTGCTTGCACTACTAGTCACAGGTGCTGTGGCAGAAATGTTGACTTTTTTTTTTGTACAACTTGGTAACTTATATAAACGTATTTCCAGAAAATTGAACGAACTGAACTCCGTCGCTGATCGGGATTACGTTCAACTGTCGTGCGAGAGAAGATGGTCAGGATAGGTGGTTCGATCATCAGGTTCCGCTACTCTTGACATTGCAGGGGTGTTAGACCTCTTCAATCCTCCATCCAGATTATAATCCGAGGACAAGAAGTCGTTAGAATATGATATAAATCAAGGAATTTCTCTTTATCGAAGGTTATGAACAAGCATATTTGAAACTACAAATAAAGTGCCGGGGTGAAACAAACGAGAAATGTTGCATTTCTGTGAGGCAATAGGTTGTGTCTAAGTCATGCAACAAGGCTGGATAGATCGCGCTGGCATAGTCCGTTGGTGCGGGACTGCGTGACCCAGGATGGTTACCAGTTGAAAAGTATTCGCTATATCTAAATAAAACGATGTGTTTCTTTTTCTTTTCCTCCATCTCTTCTTTTTCTTCTTCTTTTGTTCCCCCCGGGCATCGAGTAGTCAAAGTCCTGGTTGCTTGGCATTTACATGCATGCACACTCTAATTAGAGTATTGAGGGCGATCGTGGGTTTCATGGGATGGTCAATAGATAGCCCAACACTTATAACAAGCAATAGAGCCAAATTTGATCCTGGTCGACATTCATGCCGACAAAGAGTTTATTAATGGTAAAATACAAATGGAAATAAAAATGGCTATGGCATATATGCTACGGTACATTAGAAAACGAACATGAGTGGCGACGTCGGGAAGGAAATGCCCTCTTGCTATTCCGACATTCCAGCATTCTAGATTTCGATGATGGATAAAACACCACCTTATTTACATTACACCTTCGTCTTATTCTAAGCGCGACCCGGCTTTCTCGCCCATCCACCGGCCGGCCAATACCCGGACGGCACGCGCACATGGTCATCACGTGATTGTGTCGCATGTCTCACGTTGACACTTAGCGATTGAAGCAGGAGGGGGGAAATGCTTTAAAAACCAGGGTGGCGTCAGTCGGTAGTGGTTAGCGGCGATGGACGCGGTGACCGTTGTAGATTTTTAGTGTGTCGCCGTTGTGGTTCGTGGGTACTGGTAGTGGTGGGTGAGACCAGACTTGCCAGATTCCCGCCCCCAGAGTCCAGACAGATCAGAGAAACCTGTGACTCGTCAGCAATCTTGATTTATTTTCCCTTTTGCTTACATTGCGCTTATCGCTCTGTTACTTGGCTCTTTTTTCTTCTTCTCCTTCTCCTTCTCCTTCTTCACTTCTTGCTACGCGGTTCCCCGTCGCTGCTACTACCTTTGGAACCACTCTTCTTCTTCTTCTTCTTCTCCTTCTATTTCTTCTTCTTGGTCTCACCCCCGTACCCGGCTAGCCCGGAGTGCCGCTTCTCTGTGTCCATAATTTCACACACATCCCAAACTTTCCCTTCTTTTGGATCATTATATTTTGGACTGATTTATTCTGACGCATTATTTTGGGTTTTGGTTTCTTCTTTTTTAACGTTTCGGTATCCTGACCTGTCATTCCGTCAGCCCAGTCTAGACGTCCATCTACCTACTGATCGATCTAGATTGGGAATTCCCCGACACGCGACGCCGGCTGTCACTGCCACTGCTAATGCCGGTTGTTGCACACTCTTAAAAAATTGCCCGAGGAGACAAGACATTTCTCCCATCTGGTTGCCTGTCTTGCCGATAGATATTCGATGCTGTCCTCGCCATCAGCCGGCATACCAACCCCCAATACGGTCGCTGCAGGATCAAAGCGCTCGGCTGCATCTGACTTGCAGCGAACTGCCGGTCTCCAAGCCACGCCGTCCAAGCGACATGCCACGGCCAAGGCGACTGCCGCCGTAGCTGGTCCTCCGTCCATGCCAGCCTTCGGTGTCGGCGGTATGGCCCCGAGCCCCGGCAAGGGCGTGCCTGTCGCTGCCATGTCATCACTTACTGCGCTTTCTAATTCACACCCGCCTTCGCAAACGCCCATGCTGGTGACCGAGGATCAACTGATCGGCCGGACGCCGGAACAACTCATCACGACTATTCTCCAAATACAGGCGCATCATCAGCAATATGCCGCCACCATATCCGCACAATACGAGAGCGTTGCGCAGCAGCTGAGTGATGTCAAGGCCAGCCTAGCGAGTCTGTTCAATGGACAAGCATTACAGTTCCAAGCAGCATCATCGGTAGGTGCAAAACTTGCTCCACTTGAGCCACGATCGCCCAAAGTAGCGATGATTCCCCGGTCTCCCTTGCCCTTGGGCTGGTCTCTGAAGAAGTCCCTTTGGCCTTTGTCCATCATGTGACGACGGACTTGCAAACTAATCAAAGTCTCGAACAGCAACTCCAGGCATCACCACAAGGCTATACCGAGCCCAGAACATCTAGAGCAATTGCGCCACCCGCTCCAATGATTCCGCAACAATCTCCTCCAATTTCCAGACTACCAAGTTCTCATCCTGGTGCTCGGACTGCGAGACCCCCCCAATCGCCACAGAACTCACACACTGATGCTCGTCTTCTCCCGAAGCAGACGAATCTGCAAACACCACAAACGCCCGGCCCTCCCGCCTACGATTATCGCACAGTAGGAACAGTCGAGGAAGTCTGGAAAGAATACCGCGAAGGTATAGATGGACAGCCGGCGGTCGAAGAACTGGACGCTACCTGGGGGTCGAGATGGCGACCCGAACCACGTGGCAGGACCTGGTACTCACGTCGCAAAGTCATATGGGATAAGATAAAGGAATACCTTACCGATGGCATGGGAGAGGATGAAGCCGTGCGAGAGGTTGAGAAACTTCGTGATGGCGGTACTATCAACAAACTGATTCGCATGCTGCAGGACGAACGGAAAGACAAGGGAGGGCCGGATGAGAGTACCGTTGCATAGTGGTCTGGACCAATGCCGGGACGCTGATACACCAAAGTTGATACGCGCGCGGCGCTGCGGCACGATTCGATGGCATTATTTTGGTCCCTATAGCATAGGAGTTGATGCTTTTTTTCTTTTCTTGTTGAGGACGGACATTGATGATACCCAAGGGCCAAAAATACGCAAGGGTTGCATTGGTTGCTTTACACGCATTAGCACATTCGGAAGATCTACAAAGACAAATGAAAAGTACCTAGTCAAAAGGCGTTGCATTATTTATCAACATACAGGCTGTACGGCGATGAATGGTTCACACAGCAGATGGCCATTGCTTGGTCTTGCAGTTTCCTCGTCACATGTTATGGATTTGGTACGAGGAGACGCTCACCCGCTCCTTCAAGATGGCCCCTCATGGATACACCAATCTGTCACGGGTCAGTCAAACGCCCTCCCGTGCTGGGTATCCTCCTGGAATTGAAAAAGATCGCGCTTCCGGGCTCGATTTTCATAATTCGACCGCCATGCTCGCTCTTTGGCAGGTACAGATCAATGTGTTCGATACTGCAAATATACTATGCATGGGCTCTGCAAAGATCGTCAATCATCCGATCACACGAATAGTCCCTAACTTCCAAGGGTTTTTGAGTGTTTGTCACGACGCAGCAGCCATTCTTGCTAATAAATTCCATGAAATAATGGATCGGCTCGGCACGATCCCCAAATTTGCGATGACTTCGGTTCTACGTCTGTCGGATTATGACACCTGTGCATGACTCATGTTCCCGAAGAATGTCATGATGGGCCGGGGTAAGGGTCTGAGCCAAGCTGGGATTTGAAACACCCGGCAAGTGGGTATGTTTGACAGCAAGACGAACTCATCCAGCCTTGGCAAGATATATATTGCTCAGTAGGTAGCTATTCCGCTAGGGCCCGGGGCACAACATCGGCGAAATCGATGACTTGATATATCCTCAGTCTATTTCGCATGTCTTGAACTATGATCAGATGAGCGCTGGCGCAGATGCCATTCAAGCGAAGCTGATGATTGTATCATTACAATATAGACATACAATCGGCCACACGTCTAAGGCAACTTGTACACCATTTTTCGTAAACCAACAATGCTCCACATCGAGCTATACTCCTGCCCGTGACCAAATAAATGGCAATTTCATGATTACTTGTGAGGAGCTGTAAGCTGTATTTATCCCCTCACGGGATCGAATGTTCAATTTCAGCTATTTCATGGCAGAAACCTTGGTTCGCCTTGAACTCAGGACTGCATTGTAATGACGTTCAACGACATATTATATTGTGGAAGGAATGCTCAGTCACATATCAAGGGAGTGATTGCGAGGTGCGAAATCAACTAGCTTGGCAGCATTGGGACTACCGTAACGATTTATTTGAAAAGGTAACTGTTGCCAATAACAATCCACTTTCCAAGCTCTCGTAATTTAGTAAGAGCCGAGAGCAACAGAGATGCTCGTTAGGCCAGCATTCTCATCGACGTTACATAGAATGACCTGGTCCTTCAGCCAAAGTGTACCCTGCCAAGGTACGGTGTCATATGGAAGTTTGGCTCAGGGACTGGACTCCATGCGCCATACGTCTGATTCGGAAAAGTATCCTCTGACTCGACAATGCGAAAGAAGTTCATCCTCCAATCGGTGCCATTGGCCTCTCCCGGATCAATATTGAATAGACCGAGCGGAATTTGAACGTAGGAATTCCATGTCTGTCCTGCTCGATCGAGAATAGTCTGCGCGCTGAAGCCGTCGTAGAGTGGGTCATTGATGAAGAAGTGATCGAAAACCGCGCCCGACTCGCGTATCTTGGACGGATTATAGACAAAAGCTTGCCAGGTGACGTTGGCTGGTGAGACCTCAAACTCAAGGTATGTTTGCGGGTCGTTGGTGCCCTGGTAGATAAAAGCCTCCATAACCTCGTACTCATAAAGAGCATCATTGGTACCCATATCAGGGTCATAGAAGAAGTACTGCTCATTGTAGGCAGTGAAGTTAATGTGCAAAAAGCCAGCCGCATCATCGTAGCAAAGGCCAACCTCAGTCTTGGGAAAGGGGTCCCTGTCCGGGACGGATAGAGAATACGAGATTGTGGCCATCGTAGGGCATTGGTAGGCTACAAGATAGGGCACCTCGCTGTATGAGGATGCCGCTTCCTGGGCTTGCGGCATGGCTGTGGCAATAGCGAAAGTGGCGTATGTCACCGCCGCAAAACGAGAGAACGAAAGCATAATGAAATGATCTCAGGGCTTAACGGAAGTTCAAATTCTTGAATGAAGGTGTTGAAAAAGGGATGGTTATTGCCTTGTAATAAATGATCGAAGGATTCATGGAAGGATTCCCTGCCCTTCCCGTATGTAGATGGATATGCAAGAGGGTGGCAAGTACGATTCCCCCGCTTTCGAGAGTCGTTTCCTAATCGGAACATGTCATCACAGTCGCACGCTGCCCATGATCTAAGATACTGTGGATTCAGTCAAATGTCGTTGTTCACAAATTAGCATTGAAAAATGTCATTTCAGAGGTCGCACAGCTACCCAGGAAACAGAAAGTGCAGCCTCACCATCTAGAATCTCATGACAGCCCTTTTGTCTTCATCTCCTTTCTTTTCTTGAGTGTATATTTATTGACGACAGGGACATGGTCACACGACCGTAGGAACGATGCCGCGTGACCAACATTGACCGGATTGCAGAGTACATGCACAGCAGCATTGACATCAACCAATCATTCGTGCATTCGTCTACCACCATCACTAGCGAAAACCCCCTTACGAATAACTTCGTGTACAACATCCGTGTCCGTGTCTGTGAATGTCGAGGTTACTTTGAGGCGATATCTATCGTCACCTAGACGCTGCAGATTTATTGTGAATTGAATGATAAGAGACGCCAGACTACACTGTGCCGAAGGATACTTTCTTCTTGAAGAATCACGTTATATACCTTATATATACTTTTGTGGAACAAGATACATCAATACGCTGCGTCACGCTGCTCCCATGCGTCACCCCAGGACATTGCTGGCCGCTTCATTCCTGATTGTATAATTGCATTGGCAACCAATTTCAGGCCATTGAGACGGCCTCCGACCGTGCCTTGGGACCAAATGGTAAGGGCAAGATAGTTCTCACCACTATAGTTCAGTATGCCTTGCGGGACTGTGAAGCTCTGCTGAGGTCCAAGGTTGTTGATGTACTTGCCAAATTGCCATCCATTGACATACAACTGAATTCGAAAATCAACGGGCACACCATCATCCCTTGTGCTATTGCTGAAGTCGAAGCTCAGAGGTATATCCCAGCCGCTGGGAATGTCGAGTTCGAACTTGGTGGCGTAAAAGCCAACTCCAGGTGCCTCAATGTAGCCAAAGGGCGAGACAGACTCCCACTCGTCTGTTGGTGGCGCAGGTAGATGGAACCCTTGTCTCTCCGCCCACATGCCACCTTCGTTCAAAGGGCCTCGGACTTTATCCGCGTAGTCTTCGTTGCCAATATTACCTGTGAGCTTCCAAGTGACGTCCGACTGTGCATGCCCCGAGAGTTGATAGTCAATGACACCGCGGGGAGTTTTCATTGTATCATAGCCGGGAGTCCAACTCGTCTCCTGACCCATATGGTCAATCAAGATAGTCATGACATATCTTTCGCCACGGACCATGTGCAGTCCACTGGCGCTGCTCAGCATCAACGTTTGGTTGAATGATTTCGCTGAGCCTGAGCCAGTGTATGATCCGACGTGACTGGAATTGATCCACACGGAATGCCCAAATCCAGACCCTCCTGTTATCGAGAGATACAAGGAAGTCTCATTGCCATTGGCAATGAAAGAGCCGCGATATAGAAGAGAGCCCGTATGGAAGCCATAGTCACTCGCTATGAGGCTAGTAGGTGTCTTGAGAGTAAAGATCGTCCCAGAATCATCTCGGGCAGTATTATTCGTTGTCGCGTGGTCGGCATGGGCCCACGCATTATCATCATAATTTGGTTGAATCTCCGGGAGTGAGTCGATGAACTTCCACGCAAGACCTCCAAAATCTGGCAGGTCAATTTCCGGCGGATCAAAAGGTAGTGGTGCTGACAATCGACCACTTTCCGTCCTTGCACAATCGAGCTTTTGACCATTCAAGTAGACTTCGTCGCCGTCGGGGAAGCCAGAGATAATTTCTAGCTCCGACGTAGCATTCAAGTCCCCTGTGAGCTTGAGTGTTGTTCCTGACTTGATAGCTGTTCGAAGTAGGTATCCAGCCTTGACAATAACTGTATCCTTCGTCTGCGAAGAGTAGTTGCCAATGGGTGCTGGGGCCTCAAGCTGCAGGATCCAATACTTGAAGGCATCGTTGCGCCACAACAGGTAAACATCTAGGTCGCCACCATAATGGAGAACTTTTCTTTCCTGTGTAACCTGCCATTGGACGACTGTCGTTACTCCCTGACTGGCAATCTTGATCGTGCTTGAATCACCCTCCACAGTCGGATCACCCAGGCTTGAGAGGAAAGCTAACTCATGAGTCTCTCCCTCTAGTCCATATAAGATCAAGACGCGTTTGTCACTAGTGCGGGAATGAGTATAGATATCGGCGGAAGAATAAACAAGGTTGACTCCGTCGACATCGTAATCGGTTGTGTGGATCTTGGAATCTCGCCCGTTTAAAGTCAGGGAACCACCAAGCTGTGGAATTGTAACATTTCCCTGACTGGTCGTAACTGAAAAGGTATAAGGAGTTGATTCGAGTGAGGTATAGTCAGAATGCCTGGTAACGTAGAACGTCGTATTGGCGCCAAAGATTGGCGTGGTTGTCAACTGGGAAGTGCTGACATATGAGCTGTTTGTGAGATTGCCAGGGATAGCGCTCAGATATGCCGGAGAAGAGCTGATGAAGTGGGCTATCAGTTTAGCTTCGACATACTTTTCTCGTGCAATTGTGCGGTCTTCCTTGATGGCTGAACCATAATCGTATGATGTGTAGCCACCAGATTGGCCCAAATTGCCCCAATTTGTCCCTCCGTATGTCTTTTCAAACTGTTAGCACACATTTCCAAGCAAACATCACTCATAATGTGTCCAGATGGGTAATATTCGGGTTTTTCTCAAGTGACTCAAGTGAGGAAGATAGACAAACCATGTATATATTGAGAATGGTAACACCAAAACTAAAGTCATTCTTGAAGAAGAGGCGCTCGTATTCATGATTTGTGAGAGAAGCACACCCTTCTAAACCGGTTCCCGCCCTATGAGTGTTAGTCCGCGAATGGTGAAAATCAAGAAAGTGTAGGGTCATTTATACCAACTGTCAATAGCACCACCTTGAAACTCTGGAATGGCATAAGGGGTCGTCGGGCTCTGTTCCAAGTGAAGTTGCCGCCAATCAGTTGGTAAGTTGCCGGCAGTCCAATTAGCCGGATGAGCACAATCCCAGCCAATTGGGTAGCTGTCGTGGCCATAAATATCAGGTCCTATGGCCATCTTTGAATTAGTTGTGCAATGGGATCAATCTTGGTGTAGCGATACTTACCACCAGGCTTCTCCGGGGTGAACAGCCCAATGATTGCTGCCTCATTGTTTACGTACGGAACTTTGATTCCTGCAGCACGAAACATTTCATTCACCGTCTCAATATATTCAACATCTGGCCAAGTAACCCAGCTTGCGCCAAAAGTATACTCGTTTTCTGGCTGGAACAGAACGACCGGACCGCCGTTCGTGATCTGGGCATTTGCAATGATTTGACCAATATGCGAGACATAATTCTTTGTGGCATCAACGTATCCGGATTCATTCGTCCTTAATGTCGCAGTGTTTCGCTGAAGCCAGCCTGGGAACCCGCCGCCGGATACCTCTGCATTGATATACGGCCCTGGACGAGCCAAGAGGTATATTCCAGCTTCAGCTGCAGCGTCAAAGAAGGGCTCCAAGTCGAAGACACCCTCAGCAGAGAATTCACCAGGCTTTCCTTCGAGAAGCGCCCAATCAACATAAAAAGAGACACCCGTGTAACCAAGTGCCTTGATCTTCTGGAAAACGTCCAGCCACAGCCCAGGTACAGGAAGTCGAAAGGGATGAAATTCTCCAGAATAAAACATGATACGCTCCCCACGAACGAAGAGAGTGCGCTCATCCCAAGTTACCTACATAGGAGTTAGCGTCGGCCTCTTCCTCCGTGGAATGCTTTAATAATACCAAGTCTTGTAATGCATCTCGTCTCTCAGAATGCAGTACCTTATATTGCTTCCCTCCCAGAGAAAGACACTGAACGGAAATGTAGAAAAAGCTGGCAAAGCACAGGAGGACATGCTTGAGGGTGATCATCTTGACTAGCAAGCTCTTCGGACAAGAGTGGACTCAATCGTGGTAGGGAAACATGGCGACGTCTCGAGTGGCCATGCGGAGGCTGCACACCTTTTGAACAAGCCCCGACACACGATTGTTAATTGTCAAGACTGAGCCATGTCGGTTAAGCACAAGTTTGAGAGCCTGCGGTGGACTACGGCTGCGCGCTCCGCACACCCGTGGAGGTTTTCAACACAATCCAAGCATCTGGTTGGTGGAATTGAGTTGTAGATGCCAACCGACATTAGGTCAATGGTCCCAAGAAACAACGCCCCTCGAGGGTAATAGTCTATATTGGCGAGCTAGGTGGACAAGGCAGGTTATCTCCGCAAACGTATTGCAGGATGGCTTGATCGCGTTGGAGTACCCCGGCTGCGTATACTTCAAATGGCATTGGGATAAGACTATCCATTTGCTGGGTTGCTCAACCGGTTCCTAGACAGCTCATAATTGTGGGGATAAATTACCAAGCATCATCTCAAGTCAGTCTGGCTACACGGCAGACGGTCTAGTACTAACAAGTATTCAGGGTCTTCTGTCATCCCCTGTTACATAACCCCAGACTCTAATGTCTATACCGGAAGTGTGCATAGCGACCGTTCTATAGAGAACCGTTGCGGCTCGTGCAATGAACATTTGTTCACCAGCGAGCAAGCTACTATAGTCAAGAGTTTCGTTTAGGATGATGGGACATTTTGTCTATAAACGAACAGCGCTACTTCTTATCATCAAATCGAGGCCTTGTGACCACAGATGGTTTGGCTTGAATATGTTCTCTTTTCCTTCTACTCGCTATGCACATAGTAGTCTGGGTATCTCACTAATGAACTCCTCTGAAGGTGTGCACATAGTCGCCAGTATTTTGTATCCTTCAAAGGCTTGGTCGTCGTCTATAACCCCGTCGATCTTGCCCAGCCACATGTGGGAGAAACCAACATGAATGCCCAAAGCCACCAACGCCAATCATGCTGATTGCTAATTACAAAGCAAGACTCATACCGTCATCGGCGCCCAATTGAGCAACCATTCACGGACTTTATCCAGAACTGGGCCTTCGGCCTCACAGGCTGCAATGCACCATTCAAGGTCCCATGCCTTCTCTGCTGCAATCATCTCAGCCAGCTTCCTTCTACGTTGATTTGTCTCGTCAACGCAAAAGTACATAGGCTCTAGATTGTTTCGCACCGTTTCCATTAGCGGCTTGATCAAAGGTAACACAGCTTGCGCACTTGTCCCTCTAACTTCGAGACCCGTATTGGAACGACCTGTCTTACACCATTTGTTTGTGCACCACTTTTTGCCACAACCTTGCATCATCTGCGTGAGATACCGTCGCTCGATGCGTCGACGAAGCGCCTTACCCTCAGGATCGTGGAACTGGACATACAATGGCGAGAAACACATGGAACAAAGGTCAAGATCGTTCCCTGGCCCTTGGCCCATTTGGGTTCCAGCGCCAACAGAACCGTTGCGGCCCACTCCATGCACAGTGCGTCCGCAATTGGCATTTCGGCATATTTGTGGTTTTATGCGATGCGCCTTGTCCAGTTCATGATTCTTCAGATGCGCTGACATGTCCCGTAGACGGATGATCTTGCCACAAAGGTGGCAATCAGTAGTCCGGGCGCCGTCTTCAATTTCGTGCTCCGAAAGCCCGGAGATAAGAGTTTCCGGCGATGGGTTGAACGGATCACCCTCCTGTGGCACTTCGAGGTGGCAGAACTGACACAATATAATCTTCCCGGGGCATAGCGTGGTCCGATGACGCGCGAGGTCGGGTATTGAATTTGAAGAAAATGGGCATGACGGGCATTGCCGCTGTGTGTGGTAGATATCGTTGTGTCGAATCCTGCTCGTCACTTTTGAACCATGCGCCTGATCGTGAGGGCAATGCCAATGGTCTGACCACTCAGTTGAAGCCTTCTGGAACACTTCACCACAATCAGGGCAGGCTACGTTATTGCGCCGGCAGTAGTTTTCATGGAGGACGATAGTCTGCTTTGGTATCCACTGACGGCAATTCTGGCATTGCTCATCATTAGGAGTCTTCTGCTGAAGCGTCGCCGTCTCGATTGGGGTTGGCGAGCCCCCAGTGACGGCTCTGACTCGAAGTCTGAACGGAAGTGCAGAAGATTCCGTAGGTAGACCAGTTGGCGGAAGATAGCCATGAATGGAGACAATAATGCCTTCAGCCTCCTCCAACTCGACGTTGGTAGGCTGAATAGTTACACGCTTGGTACCGTTCGATGTAGCCTCAAATGCAGAGAACACATGTTCTGTCATTCTTGGGAGAGCACGTTGGCGCCGTGATTTGGGACTAATGAAGAGATCAACCGCGTCCGCAAGATCAGGGCTCAATCCAGTCAGTTCGATTTCGAGTGGCCGTGATCGACTCCAGGAGGACAGCTCGTAGTCAACGTAATCGCCAGGCATCACCTGGCCTTCAACAGCCTTCCAAATGTTGATTTCATGTCCGATCGAAGTCTGCCCAACGGCGCCATGGGCCTTTTGAGACTTTGCCAGAATCTGTCGCATTGTCTCCCGAGCCTGCTCTTCGTTGAGCGCCTCGATGTCCACCTCCAAGTCTGTATCGACCACGCAAATGCCGTCCACTTCTGGTCGGAATTTGTCGACGAGGAAGCGGAAGATTTCGCCCTTTACACCTCGAACTTCTAAGAATGCACCATTGGTAAGAGTGGTGAAACTTTCTCGCAACTGCCGCTCCAAGAGCGATTTCCAATCGTCGGGGTTATATCCAGCCTCTAGAGGTCTTAAACGAACATATGTTCCTTTCGGCAAATATCTTGCGTGGATAGTGATGGAAGTCGACAAAGCCCTTTGCATGTCCGAAGTGCTTTCAGAATTCGTACCATTGGTTAATTCCTCCAAGATTGCATGGTCGATACCCAGAGCCTCTGTCAGATATGAACTTAGTACGACCTCGCCTTCTTCGGCGGAGAATTCGCGGATACCAGCGTAAACGACATTGCCGTTGGCTTTGTTGACCAAGCGGAACATGAGCGGGTTAGGAAGTTGTTGGTGCGAATCGGATTGAAAAGCATGTTGGGATCGATCGAGGGCGGATGCGTATGGATTCGACCGGTCATAGGACGTAGATGTCGATGGCATGGATCTTGTGTAGCTCGTTGAAGCCACGAGGAGCTGTTCCAGGGCCGACTGGGGTAGTATTATCTTGTCGCCCCTGAGGTCTCTTGCCTTGTGGCTATTTGGGCTGGCGACGACGAATGTTGCGCTCCAGTCGAGAGAAGGCTCTCCCTGTTCCGCCATGGTCGTGAGCTGCGCAAGCTCTCGGTAAGTAAAAGTGGAAGCTTTGTTCTGTCCGAATGTGAGCAGCGAGTGGTCTTGTATTTGTCGTCGTATGAAGGGCAAATATCTTGGGGTCCGGTGCAACAATCTATCTGCGTCGATCGGTATGGAGACACACTTTGGAGCTCGTTAATCGTGGTGGAATTGGTCCACACAGTAAAGGGCCCGCGTTCGAAGGAGTGAAAGAGTTGTGATGGGGTCGCTCTGACATGGTGATGGAGTGAAGACCCTATTTCTCCATCTGTCAATTTGTAATCGACATGTTCGTGAAATTGAGGGGTGACAGAAGCAAAGATTTTCCACCGAAAATCCGTCAGCAGTCTTCCGAATGGGTGCAAGCACATGTGTAGTGTAAGTAGAGAAATGTTCTTCAGCCTTCCACGGCCGTGATGACGTCTGAATCATGGTGCCTGCGCGCAATTAGACTGGCGCAGTAACCTCCCTACAACAGATACACCCGGCCCGCTACGGAAGACTTAGAGCGGGGCAGGGTCCCTAAGGTGAAGTCCAAACGTGCTAATTGGGAGTTGGAAGGCTGGTGGATCGCGGCAACACCGACTGGAGTCTGTGCTGCTGGAACACAATCTATCATTAGCAATGCTGCCCCCGCATGCGCCCGCTCCATACATTAACAACATGGAAACATTGAAGTCCAATGCGGCTACGACTTACACACCGACAAAGTATCTACACTACTCAACAGAATGGTTCTCACTTCTCATTGCACCTCCTTCGAGCTAATTGCCTGCAACCCAACCAATGGCTGCGGCTGCAGTGATCATGTCAATGCAATCAGGCGACAAGGCTAGCCAGAGGCTCCCCTAATGGACTGAAGAGGCAAATGCAGTCATGTACGGAGTACATACTGATGCTCGATGGACTTTGCAGACATATTTCCGACCAACATTGAAGAACGATGAATGCAGCCAACAACTTCTGCTCAAGGGTACTCTGCAAGCCAAGGGCATCTAATCGAGCTCCTGCTATTACATCTTTGTTTGTACTTTCACAAATAATTCATCGTTTCATTATATATTCGAGTGCTGATGCGCGTCCCTAATCCTCCCTTTTCCATCGCAAGGTGAGGGGTCACCAACGTTACCTGCATCATAAACTCAAATCTAATTATTCAAGACTATATGTAAGAAAAGAAGAAAAAACGTAGCATTTACTATAAAGTCGGTGGCTTCTACGGCAGTAGATCTTTAAGTCCTGCAGTGTTAGTTCCCAGAGTAAAACAATGATAAAGTATGTGCAGATGAGTAGACATATACTCCATACGGTTACTTATCTACTTAATGGTCAGCTTTGACCATGTGGAGTACATTATTTCAGTGTCTCACTTACCGCAGGGAGCCGTGAGATCACCTTGCTAGTATTCCACAGGAACTGCCATTAGACATCGTGTAAATGCCTCCAATGGATGGTCACCTTAGTACCGAAAGCTAGCTTTGCAGCAGTCTGCATACAACAATATTTGATGCCACAGACATCGCTTGAATATCTAGGCACTTACCGGAGTTATAAGCGTTTACCTTTGAAACGGAGACGGGGAAAAAGGAATGAAAAACGGGTGGTGAAAAGCACGACTATAGACTAGAAACGCAAAGGCTTCGCTCTGCATTCGAGCGGGTGTATCTGCTGCCAAGTCTAATAGAAGCACATACCATTCAGGCAGTATGTGTAAACCCGTCCATTACGATCAGCATTGTTCCACCGTCCTCCGGCAAGCCAAGCCGTTGCGGCCTGTCGTTTTGAGACCTGCGAGGACACACCTGAGAATGCCCAGAGAATGCATGGTCGTTTCTGTTGAGTCCAATAGGAACAAGCCAGCACTTGAGCCGCTTCAACAAGTGGCCACTACAGATGCCAAGTATTCTCGGCGTCCGAGCCCTCTGATATTTCAGCAATCGTTATTGCTCGGAGACGATGGAAGAAGCAAGTTCCAAGAGATCGTCCCGCGCTCAACCCCATCTCAACCTATGCAACGTAAGACGGCAGGGTGATACCCTTTGTGCAGCTAAGACCTTGGCTTCAGAACCTGCCAAGCCAATCCTCGCTTGTTTGGTGTGGGGGGACCCTTCTCCCACTGGTGCTCTCGATGTCGTATTCCAAGATTATTGGTTGCAGCAGATACTATTAGTACCCAAGTTTAGTTGTGCAGCCCCTACAACACAGCTGACAGTACCTACCGTACGCAGTATGGATATACAGTAGATGCTATCGTAAGTCCGGTGCCCGGACTTTTCTTTTCTTTTGAACAGTACGTTGGTCTGATCATCCTCGACTGATAAGTATCTGGTTGCACCCCTTGACAAGCCGCTTAAGAACCCGTCATCTTCAACTATCGTACTCTAATTCTACAAATCTCAGCTATTCGCAATCACTCGATCGCATATTAGTAGGAGCTGTGCTCCAACGACCGATCCTATAGATCATACAACCCGTCCGTTGACTCGTGCGAACTGGATTGGTTGATATCGTCATCATCATCATCGGGACCCACCTAGCATCAGCGCTGACCTGTATTACCTCCCTTCCCGCGAAGTCCTCGCCGGCTGGTCGAGATTCAATTTGAGACGCCTCTGCAGGCCGTCCACTGGAGTATAGTTGGCTGTGTGATTACGACCACTTAGCGGCACCTGCATGTGATGGCACTGGGGACCACTTTACACAATACGCGCGCTTCGTCCGACTTACCCAATTTGAACCTCTTTAACTTGCTCACCAACAGTATCATACTTCACGAAATTATCCCATTTCTCCCTATCTCTACCCTACTCAATCTTGCTGCCACCTCGAAAACGCTTCGCGGTCTTCTCTATGACACACCTGGCGTTTTTCGATACGTCAATCTCAGCAGTGTCAAGTCTGCCAGCTTTGAAATTGCTGGTGTAGACCGTGGCGGCCAGGTTTGGCGTAATGTCCAGTTGGACGAGAATCTTACTGAGGATGAATTCTATTCGGGTCCCTTGAGGGGCATTCTCCTTAATCTTCAACGAACAAATCTGCTACAAAATGTGCAGACACTGGTGCTCGATGGGCTGTCGGTGACAGCGGACCTTGTCAATGAGATTCTCGTTGATCCCAGGTACCAAGTTCGCATCCTTTCGATACGCGAAACCAAGAACCTGAACGAACGAAGGTTAGTGAACATAACACTTTCCCCGGCAGGAGCACAATTAGCTCTCTCCCAGGTGCTGACGCCAATTGTTTGTGCTTAGATTGATGCAGACGCTTCGATACGCATGTCGCCCTAGTCGGCCGGAAGGCACTCCGCGCCTAAAAGGTCTTTACGTATTCGGGAAGAAAGACCTGCCATCTGTCTCGCCTGCAGCTTCGGGAACAGCTTCGCCTTCTGTCACGGGCGCAAATATCAGTATTAATTGGAATCACAAATCTAGCCATGCTTTGAAAGAGGCCATGAATGTCAATGGAAGTCAATGGTACCATCGAAGAGGCAAGGTCATCACAAAGCCAATTGCTGCTGTCGACGGGTGGGCTGCTACACTGTTGGACTGCCGCAGCGTCATTCAATTCGACGCTTGCCTCTGTACTGGCCCTCGGCACCAGAATTCGGCGGCATTTACCAAGGTACCGGTAACAAGTATTCCTGGAGCAGACCACCCGTGGAATATTGCGAATTTCGCTCTGGGTGGTTGTGCTACTTGTGGTTGCTCCCCAGAGGGTTTCACATCCTTTAGTGATTCTCCTCTCGAGCAGCTCCCACTACTAGCGCCTGTGCCACTGCATTCTTCCAATGTGAAGACAGCCCTACGACCTGATTCACAATGCAAGAACGAGTCAGAGGGTGCTAAGTTTGTTCCACGTTGCTGGGACTGTATACGAGACCGCTTTTGCTTCAGCTGTCTACAATGGTGGTGTGAGGCCTGCTACCAAGCTCCTACCGGTGCCGAGATGCAAGCGGCGCAGCATGTCCATATTGTGCAGGACTCAAATGAGATGGCCGATTACGAAGTGCTTCAGCAGCTGGAAGCTATGAAAATCAAGGTATGGGATCATTCCTGTATAGGATGCAAGCCTTGAAAGAAGAAAATCGACCTTTCTCCCTACATCTCAGCCCGCCCAAAACATCCACGGCCCTGTCTCCTTTTCTTGGGCCAGACAGGATGAGATTCAATCCTCATGTTCACTCATGATCCTACGGATCACGATAGCCCCGAAATTGTATGCAGCGAGATTCTCGACCATGTACCCCGGCGCATTAATACGCAACTGGAGTGAATGTTTGCTAATTTGCAGATATAGACGCCAAAGATCAAGCGCGATTGCTGGGAATGCCAGACAAATTGTCTCGAATGTATTGCAGAAACACAGCTGCGATGCCGTGTCTGCGGTGGGGGCTACTGCATCGTACATCACGAAGGCTCTACCCAAACATCATGTGATTGTGAGTACCGTTTATCAGAGTGTCTGGTTCATTATTAATTTATTTAGGGTGCTCTGCACGCGGTCGACGGATCAGAGAACTATACTGATCCGGCAACTCAACTGTTACCGGCACCATGGCCACTTTTTCGCTGCATGGCGTATAGAGACACATCAGCCGAGCAGGGCAAGCACGTACGCAAGATGAATATACCTATTTTAATGTCAATGATATGAAGGCGTTTCCTAAGATAGCTTTTGCCGACTCGGATATGGTAGAAAATACACTACTCCACCTTTCAACAAATATCTAGGTACCTAAAAACGTACATAAGCAATCTCGACGATGTTGGCTGGCGAGCTGATTGTTTGTGACAAACATGATACATTTAAGCTTCAAAGTTTTCGAGAGCTATCTACTCCATAATAGTCACTATATAAAGTAACAGGTAGTCTCAAGTATACCATCAAATCCGTTGTGGCTACAGTTTACCTGCCCATCTTGCCATGTGCTACGCAGCTTAAACTCATACGGAGCTTTTAATTGCAGTGCATTTACGTACCTGTGTACCAGGTAATCCGCCCGGTTCACCAGGCGTGACTGCATGTAATAACTGGAATGTAGGTCGCTGATATGTTTACTGCATCTCAAGCTGGCAGTTGCATAGGTAGAATCAAATCAGCGTGCCACAGCCTGAAAGTCCCCACTAAAAATTTCCTGGCGCTTTGCGAGATATAAGCATACTGCCTGAAACTAATGCAACTCTAGGCGCGAATTCTTTTGGCAATGAAGACCTAAGAGCTACATACCTAGGTAGGTATGTAAACGATTTTCTCTGACAAGAAGAATCAGCGAGACATGCGAACTCGCGTATCATACGGGCTGCGGCAAAAAGCCACGCCGGTTTAAGGGCATATAGACGCCTACATTACGGTAGGCGACCTACCCTGACGTGAACAAGCAGGCCTACGGTTCGTCTAAGACGCGAATTCGATTCCACCGACACTAAAAGGCCTGGCAGCCACCATCATCAGCATGGCTCCGCGCAAGTCCAAGACCTCGCGTCCACCGCAGCTCTCCAAGACTCTCATTCTCGACAATGGCGCCTACACAATCAAAGCAGGGTATGCGACCGATCAGGCAATCGACAATCCTAAGGTGATACCCAATTGCATCGCCCGCGATGCCGATCGCAAAGTCTACGTCGGTTCCGAGTTGGACAAGTGCAAAGATTTTGGAGAGATCGCTTTTCGCAGGCCAGTTGAGAAAGGATTTGTGGTAAATTGGGAAGCGCAGAGTGCCATTTGGGAGCACGAGTTTATGGACGATGATGCTCCATTACGTTGTGACCCCTCCGAGACGAGGCTGCTCCTCGCTGAGCCATCCAGCTCTCTACCCGTGCTCCAGACACATACAGATCAAATGGTGTTCGAAGAATTTGGATTCGCAAGCTTCTATCGTGGCAACGGACCGTCCTTCAATGCCTACCACGACATTCAGGCCATATTACGGACACCTCGCCCTCCCGACACAGTCGTTCAGCTACCTGTGGAGATCATGATGCTGATCGATTCGGGTCATTCGCATACGACGGTGACGCCTCTTATCCGCGGCCGCCCAGTCCACCCAGCCATCAGGCGCCTGGACGTTGGCGGTAAACTTATGACAAACTATCTGGCTCGACTCTTGTCCCTCAGGCATTACGACATGCGCAACGATACATATATTGTAAACGAAATGAAAGAGCAGGCTTGTTATGTGTCTTTGGATTTCAGCCGAGATCTCGACAAGACCTGGAAAGGTACCAGAGGGGAACAGAGACAAGATTACACACATGGTGACGGCATAGCAAAGGACTATGTACTGCCAGATTTCCATGCCAGATCAAAAGGTATCATCCGCGAATACGACCCGTCACAGGCTTCCCGAGCAAGGAAGCTTGCAGCTGCCCGCGCCGGAGAGATCAGTGAGGATGTCTTGACGTTGCGCAACGAGCGATTCACAGTCCCTGAGCTGCTTTTCCATCCCTCAGATATTGGGCTGCGCCAGTCTGGCATCGCCAACCTGGTTGTGGAGTCGCTGCGAGTTCTCCCAGTGGGTCTTTGGCCTGGACTGCTCGCCAACATCATCGTGGTGGGAGGCAATGCCCTATATGAAGGCTTCATCCGGCGCTTGCAACAGGAAATTGACCAGCTCGTGCCAGATGAGTGTGTCGTGAGAGTGGCACGCCCTGCAGACCCTATCACGAGTACGTGGCAAGGCGGCGCCAATTTTGCAAGGTCAGATTCATTCAACTCGCTATGCGTGACCAAAGAAGAGTATGAAGAATACGGTTCTGCTTGGGTGGCCCGAAAATTTCTGGCAGGAAATGAATAAACGCGGACCAAGGGGGCGCGCTCACTAGACGATGTGTAGCAAACGACATGCCAGCAGAATCATGCACTCCACCTATAGGTTTTCCGTTGATCAGGATATTAAAACGAACAACGAATTTTGCCTCCGCTACCCAATTTTCGCTTTTGCGTGATGCAGTATTTCGAGGACTTGTCTTCAAGTTCCGACCATCAACCACAACGTCTGGTCAGATTGGTTTCGATACTCCGAGTTACTAATCTGAGTGAATGACACCGAACGTCGTGTACAGAGTACCTACAACCTTGATTGTTCCCACGTATCCAAGTACCGGTATCAAAGAACAATATTGCATCTTATTTCATATTCCCCTTTGCATTCGAGAATGAGAGATCCGAGTGATAGTGGAGAAATATGTTTGGAATCTAATGGTATAGAATTTCGCCATACGGAACGGAAAGTAGACATATCTGCAATCGAAGGAAAGGTATCTGATAACCTACAAGCATGCGCATATATTTTGTATCTGGGAACGCCATGGATTGAGATGCTGCCCATTTGATCAAGACGGCATCAAAATGGCCCATTGTGGACACTAGTGACTGGCTGCTGCCCAATGCTGTTATCAACGGTCAAGCAGCGTACACCAGACTATGAAGGCCGGGCCAAAAGAACGACCAAAAATTTTCGGTGCAAAAGTACTATGGCTTCTTTGCTCGTAGACTTATCCCTTACCACCACTACATCATTGCGGATATTCGTCAAGCATTACCGGGCGGGAAAACGGGTCTCGTCGTCAAACCTTGGACTGGCGGGATCCGGTTCATATCTTGGCTCGGCTAACAATTATCGCTCGGTCTGCGGAGGTTCGGTGGCAAAGGGCACACCCATACTAAATACAGGCCATAACATTCTTCCTTAGCCGAAGAGATTCAATGTTTGCATGAGACTAGGAGTATCTGAACGGTTCTGGCGGGCTGGCCACGGTCGTCTCTGTTGGTGACGTCTGATAAGACTCGGGTGCTTCAGGTAGGCAGTGTATCGATAGTCTTCGATAAGACGCTGTATTGGCAGCACAACAATCAACAATCATGATAACCACCAACTACTACCAAGTACACACCTACCTTTTACCTAAGTATCATACTACCTGGTCGCGACGCGCAAACTGGCTTGGTGCCAACGATCCATGCTTACCTGTCGAGGTATCTACCAGGACTTCCTTTGCTTGCCTGAGCTTAGGTATCTAGGTAGTGGCTACCTAACCTACGCGCTACCTACCTTCGTTACCTTAGCACGTTCCCACCCCCGGCCTGTCCCTCCAATCCATCAAATCATCAATCACATCACCTGCGATTCCGTTACTGAGCAAGCAGCTGCATACATACATTACATTTGTTGACCGCCTACTACAAGCCCAACCCATTCTACTTTCTTGCCATCAGTCCATCTCGAGATCCGTTACGGCTTCGTGGCACGGAGTCTGTTTGTCGTTGATAGAACAAGGCGTTTGGTTGCTGCCGAGCTCGCCGCCCCTCCGCTCTCTACGCGAGCTACCTAGAGCTCCAGTGCCCGTCACTGCGCTACATAACAACCTCTCTACGCCACTTCATCTCGAATGCCCACGAATCCCCGGCCGCGATCTCGACTTGCTGGTTTGTTTCTGGCCATTCCGCGGTCCAGCCCCGCTTCTTCGTAGCCAGACGAGGCGTCCACTGCGAGATCACCGGCGGGTAAGTCACCTAGGTGTCGCACTGGGTCAACGGGCAAGAGAAGTGTTCTCGTAGGCAGGCAGGTCGCGGCAGTCGGTGCGGGAGAATAATAACAAAGAAAAAGAAAGATGGGCAATGCTCATACGAAAGAAGCGAGAGAAGGTGGGCGCGGCGGTCGCTATGACGCTGCCGGTGCTCCCTTTGGTGCCGGGCCGTCTACCTCCTCCGACAGATCCGCCCGGCGGTCGAATCGACGGGAGCTGAGTGCCATCGAGGTTTTAACTGGCGGGTCCTCCAGCGCTAGGAGAGAACAAACCGATGCTCCTTTCGAGAGGAGGGAGACGAAGCAGGAGAGAGAAGCCAGAAGGCTAGAACGGGAACGGGTTGCACGTGTAAAGGAACGCGAGCGAAGCATGAAGGAAGAGCATGTTGATGGTGGATTCCTTGTCACGATGGGTGTTTACACTGCTTCGGAAGATTTCAGCAAGCCCATCGTTAGACAACTACAGGTAAGTGAACAGTCTCGAGGAGAGCCCCGTCGTGCGTTCATTTTGTCCTGGCGAAGGCGCAGCGGCGGCTTCTTCAATTTGCTTCGCTAATATATGCATCACCATTCTAGATTGAGCGCAAAATAGCACCTTTCTGGCGGGGTCTAGATGATTTCAGAGACGACTGGGCAGAGCATCAGATTATCGCGGCTGCCCGTGGTCTTGACATTCCACCCGCTGATGAAGTGCCCGAGGATCTGGTTCCTCAGCCGCGGCCTGTCGAGTCGCCGAGCTCATCTCTCCAGAACCTGAACAATTTGACGGTTCCCATGGGGGGCAGGACGCTTTCGACCGCCTCAGACAGAACTGGCTCGAACCCTGGATCGACAGTTGCTTCTCCAACGTCGCCCGCGCCACCCAAGCTATCGTCGTCCCTCAAAAGCCCTCACAAGGCTATTGCTGGTGTTCTGAGTCTGTCTTCTCGCAATGGGTCACAACAGGACATTACGCCTCGCGAGATCAACCTGCCCAATGACCCTTTCGTGAATGGTTCACCTCTCGAAGTTGTCCTATACAAGGATGGGGCAGAGTGTCCAATATGCTGCATGTACTATCCTCGCTATCTCAACAAGACCCGATGCTGCGATCAATTCATATGCAGTGAGTGCTTTGTCCAGATCAAACGACCTGATCCACATCTTCCCGACCACCATCCGGATCAGCAAAACAGCTCCGAACCACAACAGTCGAGTACAGAAGAGCAATCTGGTGAGCTTGTTATGGAAGCTGCTTGTTGTCCGTATTGCACCCAGACCGAATTTGGAGTTACATATGAGCCTCCCGCGTTTCGTCGTGGCTTAGCCTATGCTTTTACACCGCCAGGTCTTGGCTCGATGGGTACCGCAATGTCGTCGTCCTCTTCACTCGGCTCAAGCCTATCGCCTACATCAGCTACAACGCCAGGAACTAGCAACCGCCGGCGTGCCCAGAGTCTGTCCGCCAATGATCCCAATGTCATTTCCACGGACCGAATACGACCAGACTGGACCACAAAGCTCAATGCTGCGCGACAGCAGCAGCGCAGACGAGCCGCAGCAGCTGATGCCCTGCATCACGCCGCTTTCGTGATGAATCAAAATGAGTCGTCCCGGTCCCTTTTTGGCCGGTCCAGTCGCTTCAGCCGCCGGCAAGGCGGCGGTGAGAGTCCGAGTTCTGCTGCAAATGTGGCTACAAGCGGCCAGGCAACTGAGCCAAGTCAAGGGCCCGAACCAGGTGCGAGATCTTCATCTGCCCGCACAGGTCCTTCACGGGAGCGGATAGATGCCGCTCACTTGGAGAGTATGATGAGTAAGTTACATTACAATTCCTCTGCATGAACTCAAAACGCCGTAGTGGGACAACAACGTCCTGACTCCTCATTGGCTACCATGAGGAACGACCCATACATTGCCTTGGATGTTCTGAGAGGTTCGCTTTTCCTACAGTGTGAAGAGATACTGACATAAAATAGTGGCGGAGGCGATCAGATTATCGCTGGCTGACGAGGAGGAACGTAGGAAGAAGGCAGAAAAGGAAGCCAAGAAGGAAGCTAAGAAAAAGGAGAAGGAGGAACGCAAAGCAAGCAAACGCAAGTCCAGTATCTACGGTGCTTCAGAAGGGGGGAGCTCTGCCAGTGCCAGTACCCTTTCACTGAGCCTCGGCTTTGGCCGGAAACGTGGCAATAGTGCGCCCGACGCCCAGAGCCAACGTGCTGAAGGTACTGCTCCCACCTCCAGCGTATCTTCCAGCCAGTCTACCGAGCCGGCAGCCAGCACGGATCCTGCAGCTGGACTGAATGGTAAGGGGAAGGCAGTGGAGCGGACAGATGAGTCTACGCTGCCCATTCCCATATCTCAGCCCTCACGAGGATCTTCTCACCTTCGCCACATAAGTAATGCGAGTTCAATATCATCTAGCGGAGCGGAGAGCGCACAGGAAAGCTACAGCAATAGAGAAGGTGGTGTTCCCGAAGAAGCCGGAACTAGCAAAGTCAGCCTTGGTGGCGGTAAGAGCGAGGACGATGGCACCGGCACAGAATCCATGTTCAACTTCAGAAGTTTAGCGGAGATGGTTGGCGTACCTATAGACGGAGAGGAGACTGAAACAAACGGCCAGCATGCTTCTCGACCGAGGCACGGCGACAATGATTCGGAAAAAGCCTTCGAAGAACATCATGAGCACGTCGAGCATGTGGTCCCGACGGGAACTATTCCATCTGCAGCTACACCAGGAGAGATTGCGGAAAGTTCAAGCTCGTCTTTGAACGCCATCCAGGAAGAGGCGCCCACAACATCGCTCAAGGTCGATACTCAGCAGGCACAGCCAGTGATGGAAATCGAGATGCCCAGCGCTGCTGAGCGCATGCAACAGCCACCTAGTGTAATGATCACGCCAGAGACGCCAGCTCCTGCTGATGATCATGAAGAAGACGATTCAAAGCAACTTGGCTACGCCAATAGCTTGGAGCGATCAAGTGAGATTGCTCAGTAAAGAGAGCCGTATTGGAATGAGGCGCAACATATATGATCCCATATCCGCGGCGTTGAAAGATACTCATTGCATTGTGGCAAGGGGCGATCTATAAGCATCGGACTGGGGCGTTTTACTTTATGCTGTTTTTCGTATTTCTTCCTGTCTAACCGACAAAATTCACGCGATATTGTCAAGTAAGTATAGATGGCTTGTACGGCGCTATTCTAGGTTGAAGGGCTTGAAAGAAGGTCGAGGCGGAACAGTTAGAGCATGAAAGACACAGACCAACAAGTACGACTTCCCTATAAACAATGCTAGTGGTGTCATGCTTCGGGAGGATTATATCGACTCTCCTCAAGTTCGCACACACCTGCCGTCCCCGCAGTCGCTCGCACAAGATGACGAAGGACCCAGGGGCCAGCATGGCTCGCCCTTGGTAGAAGAAATGCTACTATTGCAGGCAAGGACGTCTTGCGCGACTTCAGGTCGTGTGAATCACTGCTCCAACTTTTGAATGTACTTCTCGTAGATACCATCATCCTTGGGATACACTGCGCGATCCTCTTTCCGCCTTGTATTCACAAAGCCCGGACCGGGACTGCTCCAGCTGTAATCCTTCCACTCGCCAAGCACAGCCCACATCTTCTCTACTAGGCTCTGGATTTTTTGCCGCCTCTCCAGACTCCAGGCATGTGCCTCGGCCATCTCGGCGCTCGAAGGCTTTGGGTTGTAGCCCTCGATCACACTACAGAAGACACGCCATGTTTCTTCTAGCTCGGGTACATTGGCGACGCCCATGACGCTGACGCCCACCCGCGTGCCTGCAGGTAGCTGACGAGATGTGCCACCCCGTGACGCACCGTCGCGAGCCCAGTTGTCCAATGCCCAGCGAATGGAGACTACTTCGAGCTTTTCATCGGCTTCTGTTGCAACGGAGACAAGGTCCTTGATGGAATCCCGCAATCCAGACGGGCTTGGGTGCCAAACCTTCATGGGGCCATTATCGGCGCCGCGTGTGGTCAGAAGGCCCATACCCAGCATGCTGGCGTTGAGCACCACGTCCACACCCGCCTTAGTGAAGCGCTGCACAGCAGATGTGCCGAGTGTGGTGTTCTGGATGGTGAAGTGGCTGTAGCTGAGGACTGCATCGAGTGGTTCTCCAGTCTTTTCGAGAATCATCTCGGCCAGATCACAGAGTATGCCAACAGGATAGCCGCTGATACCAACATATCGGATGATGCCTGCGTCCCTCAAGCGGCGCAGCTCTTGTACAGCCTCCAGAACCTCATCGGGCGAGACGAACTCGACATCGTGCATGTAGACCAGGTCGAGGTAGGGAGTATGCAGACGCTCGAGACTACGGCACACGGAATAGCGGACCCAGGCCGCACTATAGTCAAACTCGTCGCCGGCGATGCGCCCGGCCTTGGTCACGAGAAAGTATGATTCGCGCGGGTACTTGGACGTGTTGGACGGGTGGGCGAGAGCCTCACCGAGGATGGTCTCCGAGGGGCCGTAGTAAGGAGATGTGTCGAAGGCGTTGATGCCTAGCTCGAGGGTGCGCGACACAATGGACAGGGCAGGTAGGACGTCTGGGTTGTGCGGATCCGAGACATACTGTGAGTTGAAGGTCGCGGTACCGAGGACCAGAGGCGGAAGAACCTCGTGCAGCGGCCTGCGGCTCGAGGCCGGGCTGAGGGAGCCCATCCTTTGCCGATCGGGAGGAGATCGTGGCCCGAAGGCTATTTGTTGATGCGCGAAGCCGGTTGTTGGTGTTTCGGTGCAACGCTGCGATTGGCGGGGCACCAAAGATGAGATCTTGGAGGGGCAGTTTCTGGGACGTGGGGTGTCTGCCGATCGTAGTTCACAGGGTCTCCAAGGGAAGAGACGGACAGCGATAAGCGTACCTCGTAGGTGAAAGACGGTCGAGTAAGACGAATATCTTTCATTTGAGGGCCGGACGGCAGAATTTAAAGGAATTCGTGAACGACAAATTATGCGCCAGTCCGAATCAAGAGAAGCGTAATGTTCTATATATTCACACGTTCCACTCTGATGGAAAGAGGAGGGGGTTAACGCAGACAGACTGTGTTCTTCTCGTCCGGTATCTTTCTTTGCGAGGGATTTCGGGGCCCTGTCGCGACGTCGCGAACGGGTGGAAACCTCAACGTTACAGCCTCTCAGACATGGTGGATACCCCCATGTGGTTTTACAGACGTCTCGAACAGATGACGAACGCTATCGAGTTAAGTCGTCCTTTGGGGGAAACAGGGAGAGCACGATTTGCTGGACAAGAAGAATGACGAGAGAGTTTTCAATTTACAAAGGTATATACAGTACTTGTTCCTCTCATTTGCCATGAAGTTTTTCGTAAATGTGCGCGCAGCGGAAATTCCATCTTTCTGGCACACTGGGTTAGGCGGAATGTCGTGATTCTCAACGGGTATCTCTTGTTCGATTAGTGGGGTCATCAGGCCCATGTTGACCGCTAACAAAATTAGACTTGGCAATGAATCACCAAGCAGATCCAAGTGCTCAAATCCCCAGGCTGATCATTTTCACGAGATCTAGTGATGAAGCTAGGCTGTTCCTTGTGATTTGCAGTCATCATTTAGGAAGACCACAGTCAAATAGGCAAGGGAGTCGTTATAAGTTCTCTATCTGTATTTCTTATTCGAGTACGATATACACGTGTATATCATCGAAGTACTGAGCAAGATCCCCACGTGGTGATCATCAATGGCCCGACGCTAGTCGCCTTTTCCACGTTGAATTTGTAGTCTGGCAACAAAGGTCCCTTTTTACACCAGCTACATATATCCACCTGTAGCTGGTTTTCAGATATGATAGACGAATGTCGCGTTCCATATTACCAGCTTTGATCTCGAATAGTAACCTCGTATCGAAACACGCATTTACGTGACCGCGGCGGGTTCTACACTACCTAATCTGTACCTACATAGAATAAAGGCACTTAGTGAGATAAATACGCAGGGACCCTCACGACCTGCCCATCTGCAGATGCGATCTACCCAACCCTCGATCTAATGTAGATCGCCGCTACTGCCCGAGGTTTATTTTAGAATATGGTCGGGCAGCCAAATTGTTTCAAATCGCCCATGTTGACAAAACCTGGCCCTCGACATTCGCATCCCCATATATACTTACGATAGGTACATACGCCGGATTACACAAAATTGTTGCGACAGCCCTCGCCCCGTCTATCGGTAGACCTTCTGGGGGAACTACAATGCAATCATAATCGCCAAGTGCATGAGACGTTAAGCACTCTTGCGATCTGCGTGATCACTGCTCCACCCAGTCTCGTCGTTTCCAGCTAGTGAATCAGTGTCCATCTGGTCAAGTATCAGCCAAGTTGTCGACCTGATGTGTTTCTGGCTCGAAATGAGGTTACCAGTGCATCCATAATGAGAAACAATCATCTACACTATGCAACACGTCTTTGCTGTGCCGCTCACCATCTCGCAGGATCTCGGTATGCCAGTGGTACATACTACATACGAGACAATTCGCGCCTGCATCCGGGTCGTCGTCACGATGTTTCCGTCAAGCAATATTTCAGCCTGAAGTCATGACATGTTGCCAAATCACACAGTACCTACGGGCTGAAATGCAGGCCATTTCTGTCATATTCATGGTCATTGCCAACTAGGTTGCTAATTAGGCTATAGTGGCGACCGTCGAGGCTGCACGAAACGCGTTCTTTAGCTGGACGAATTTGCCGCAGTGATCTCACTTGGCGATGTGACCCATGGTAAAGGCAGATGCTGCATTTGTGATCGGATTACATGCATGACAGGTGTTTGGGATAACGGTGCGCCGCTGATGGTTCGGAAATGGCAACAAGCCCATCCGTCGCCCTCCAAAGGCACCATGCTTACTCCGATAGAAACGGCATTATGCAGATAGTTGCCGCTTTCGCTCGTTCCAATATGTGGTTCCGTGCTTGCGTCGCATTCGGCATCTTTTATATTGCTCATGATATTTGATGATCTCATGTTGACTTTACCATTTTGATAGTGGGCGGCGTGTTTGTGTCAGACTTTTATATATGGCGCGACTCTGGGGGCAGAAGGTCACTCATCTTGCATGATACATCTTACTCCGTTAAGTACGCCCAAGACCACCGCAGTTTGATCTACTATAGAAATTAAAGATGAAAGGCGACACAATATTGCTGCCTTTGGCTGCGCTGGCAAAGTACGGTGTGTCTCAACCAATGCCACCACTGTTGTTGGCAAGGCTTATGACTAACAGAACATAGCACTTGCCCAAGCCGACACAGTTGAATACGCCGACGCGGAGACGGGCATCAAATTTCAGTCTTACACCGATACTGTTACGAACACCTCCTGGCGGGTTGCACTTCCTTCGTCCACGGATGGCAAATATGATGTGCTTGTCCAGATCGAAGGCCCGAGTTCCCTGGGCTGGATCGGTTGGGCTTGGGGAGGTACAATGGCTTATAATCCATTGACAGTGACTTGGCCAAACGGAAACTCAGTTGTTCACTCGTCCCGCATGGCATAGTTCGTCCTTTCCCTTGGCGTATATTGAATCAATACTTGTAATGCTGACCAGTGAGGTAGTGGTTACCATTCGCCAGACGTCTTCAACGAGACAAGTTATCAAGTCCTCAAAGGCACCGCTATAAGTGGGGGAAACCTCAAATTTACTGCCTTGTGTAAGGGGTGTAGTTCATGGACAGATCCTGATGGGAATGAACAAAGCCTGGATCTCACTCAGCCATCCCGACTCGCCTTTGCCCTATCCCACACAGCCGTGGCTAATCCTGGGGATGGCGCCTCAAGCTTTGATATCCATGACTCTGTTGGTCACTGGTATGCTGATCTGGCTGCAGCTAAATCTGCAGATTTCGATACATGGGTTAAAAACAACACAGTATCGCCTGGTAATGCAACAGTGATTCCACGTCACAGACCCGTCCAGCCGGTAGAGATGAAGTAACGTAGCTCAAGGGCTGAATATACTGCACAGCATACAGATGGAGAAAATAGAAAAGAGTGCTTCAAATTCAAATAGAGAAAGGTCTCATGCAGCGAATCCCAGTCCTCGAGAACCAGTAAAACCTGCATGTCCGAAATGCAGTCTCGACCACTATATTTACTCTCATGCAACGTTCTGTATTCTTTTGTTCTTGGCATGTACCTTCTAAATCTGATTTCGCACCAGCAGGTCCTGAAAATCTTCTTCGAGCCGACTCTGGGATGACTCTATGCGCGACAATTGAGCTGTTTTCCATGCTTTGAGACCCTTCAGATGATCCCGGGCCTTTTTGAGCAAGCGGTCCATCTCGGTCGGCTGGGGTCCGCCTGTTGTGGCTCGATTCTGAACGACGGCAGCAGGATCCAGAGTCTCGCGAAACTCTTCCGCACGCATAGGCAATACCGTGGTGCATTCTAGCTGCAAATGCTGGTGGGCTGTGATCCATATGTTCTGCGCTTGCTCGTATGGGAAGTCACTGGGCCGTATGTTGTTGCGCCTGGCATAAGTGACCATTTCCGAGACGAAATGGTGCCCAACTCTGAATGGAACATCATGACGGATCATGAGAACATCGGCGACCTCCTGTGAAGCGGTCCAGTCACTGTTCAGTTCCTCGAGGGCGCGTTCTGCATTGATTTGTAAAGCTCCCAGGATTCGTGCCAAGTCTTTTAGAACAGTCGTCGCTCCCTTAACAACCTCTACACTATCACTGGTACTTCTTGCGTCGATCATACCCGGCGTAATATTGTGAGCTTGTAATGCTCTGCCAAAGCCCAGCGTGATGATTCTTGATGCATCGGCGCGTGTACTATTAAGTATACCTGGCAGTATTAGTTAGGCTTCGATCCGAGCACAGTGCTGCCTGAGCTGTTGTTCTCTCTTACCTGGGTTTCTCTTCTGAGGCATCGCGGAGGAAACATAGGTGTTATCGCCTCCCTCTTTCAAAAGGATCCAGGGTCTAGGGTTTCCATATTGGCTCATCACGTCTTGGATGAATGCACCAGCATGAAGCATCACTACAATAGCTTCTGTCAGCAACTGAATATGAAAGAACATGGTCAAATTGCAGCTGGCTCTTTCTGAGCATCTTTGTCCAATGCTTCCGCACAAGAGGCAGGGATCAAGTTAGTGAGTATTGGCGAGGAAACCCAGCATATATGAAAAAGTTTACGCGGGGCTTGCTTACTGCTCGTGCAAACAGCACCTAGTTCTACGGGCATCTCAGTCCCAGAGATCTGGACGGCGTCAAAGGCATTATCAGCGACCTCGGCGAAACCGAGATATGTCGCCATTCGCTGCCTGTTCAACGGCCAGCGACTTCCGTTCAGGACCGTGGACCCCATTGGACACCGGTCAAGGCGCACATAGAATTGCTGTAGTCGCTCTGCGTCTCGGAGAAGACCAGCGACATGTCCAAGGAGGTAGTGTCCATACGAGTTGGGCTGAGCAGCTACACCGTTTGTGTAGTTGGGAACCAGTGTATGTACGTGCTCCTCTGCCATGTTCACCATTCGCGATGTAGTACGGCATAATTGATCTGCTAGCTGCAACGTATGCTCACGGATGATCGCTATAGTCGCAGTCGTATCTGGAAGAGATCAGAAGCTGTATCATGGTGTCAGAGGAAACGATGCATCTTCTTACGCATATCCTGGGACGAACGTCCAACATGAAGTCGTGTGGCTTCAATTCCAGCAGCCTTGATAAGCAAAGGCTCGAGTGTAATCACACGGCCGGGTCGTGCTCCATCAGGCTTGCTCCCATCGTCAAGGACCTTGGCGATCCCATGCGCAACAGTGACGCCCAGGTCGTGGCTGAGAAGCTTCTCATCAATATTGATCACCGTGCTGGCTTTGTTGATCTGGTTCAGCCAGTGGAATCGATCGCGAACCTGAGCCATCGCCTCAGTTATCGTTGTTGTATTTACAGACACGGATGGAAAACGTGAATGTTGTTGCATAAGTCAACCAATTGGGCTGTTGTGAACGGATGAACAAGTGTTGCGACTTTCCCTACCTACTCGATATGGAAGTTTGATTTGCTTTCCCGGCTGGCGCCGCTGTGGGGAACGAAATGCCTAGATCCCAGAATAGTGGGCTGGCAGGCAGGGGAAAGCAAAAGCTTTCGACAATCACGTCTATCAAGATAAAGTTATTATTCCATTTCAAGTTTTTATCAAGGTCAGATTAAACGAGTCTATGCACGAATCGCTCCTGATGTCGGAATAATATATGTATATACATTGGGTATAGAGTGCGAGGAAACACGGAAAGGAAAAAAAGTCTAGGTCTACTAGTAGTGATGATCATCATGATGTTCGTCTTGTTGTGGAACACGACAATGATGCTGATGATGATGATGACGATGATATCGACAAAATATGCAATTACGCAATTCAAGCTTACCCAGAAATCCAATTTCCCAAGTTGTGACACCAGGCTCCATTTTGTGATATCTCTAATCCGTCTTAATCGTATGCCGTCTATCAAGTCCCTCTATAAATGAAAAGCTGGTGTGTTGACTAGAAGGAAAATATTTGGTCGCGCATAGTCGAAAGAGCAGCCGGCTTCTCAAAGCCGAGATCTTGGAGCGACTTCTTGGCTGCATTCACCATGCCTGGTGGTCCACAGAGAAGGACTTTGGATTCGGCGCTTGGTGCAGGGAACTTCTCGGACATTAGGTCCTTTGTGACATAGCCTGAGCCATACTGCCAGTCGGCTGGTGGGTGGTCCAAGAGGTAGAAGAGCTTGAAGTTCTGTGGATACTTTCGAGCCATGGTCTCTAGCTCCTCTCTCAGGAGAATGTCGGCTTCTGTTCTGTTGGCATAGATGAGGCTGACCTCTGTGAGATCGCGGTCGTCCTCGCAGATGGCGCGGATAAGCTGGTACATGGGCGTAATGCCTGTACCACCCGCCAGCATGCCGATTTTCTTGCAAAGACCAGGTCGGTAGCGCATGGCACCCTTTGGTCCTCGGAACTGGACCTCGTCACCAGGCTGCAAATCGGCCAGGTAACGTCCAGTGAGAAGTCCGTCAGGATAACATTTGATCTGTGGTTGGCAAAGCCCTTAGTATAAGTGTCTTTCATTCTCTAGCCCCTGAACGTTACAGGGAGTGGACTTTGTCACTTACCACAAGCTCGAGGACTCCCTTGTCTGCATTGTTTGACACCGGCGTGTATGATCTGCTCACCGTCTTGCCATCGATAGTCGCCGCTGAATATCGTTAGCTACCTCGTAAATTCAACATTCGATCAAACGCTCAAACTCACCAATGGAGACGTGCTGGCCAATTGGCAGACCAAGAACCGTCTGGGGTGTTGGAAGTTCAAACACGTACTTGTACGTGTTGGGCGCAAGTTCAATTTTGGCTACCAGTGGTAGAGTCTGGTATGTTGTTGGGTGTAACCAGCCACGCTCCAGCAGTGGCTCTGACTTAACCGGCTTGGGCAACTTGAGGTGACTTGGGTACTTTGTGAAGTCACCGTGCATATCGAGGAGTTCAAGACCCTTCTTGAAAAGCACTGTACCAGCGACTGCAACAGCGCCAGATGCCACAGCAAAGCCTTCGACGAAACCGAAGCGCGGACCCTGGTGTCCGCCAGCCTTCAACCAGGTGGTCTTTGGCAGGGAAAATGAGACTGAAGAAGCACGTCCGCCACTAATCTGAGGATAAAGATAATAACCAAGTGCGCCAAGTGCAATCACAGTAGCGCCAACAGCCGTGGGAACGATGCTGGAAGATTGTGCTTTGGCGGGCTTCTTTGGCGTTGTGATGAGCTTGACGGCTTTAGGTGCAGCCTTTTTGGATGATCCCTTCAGAACACCAACTTGGTATTCCGCCATGATCTCGAAAGCATCCTCTGAGTGACCAGCATTGTCGAACGCCTCGGTAGCATCAGTTCCAGCAGCGTCTATCAGAATATCACTTCCGCCAGGATGGTCGTGGACGTATTTTGTAACATCGTAGACTTGAGAGATTTCGGTCAGCATACTTGCGCGAAAGATAAAGAACACAAAAGTCGGGCAGACTCACCCTTGCCCTGGATGACCATGAAACAATCCTCAGAGACTGCATGAGCTGCAACCTCCTTGGCGGTATACTCGACATCAGTTACAGCAGTCATCTTGATAGGCAATGCAAAGCGTGGATTGTAGAAAGACTGATAGATTTGCTGAAATCTAAAAGAGGCAGGACTTTCAGGAGGCAGTTCCTGTAATTTGAGCAAAAAGACCAGGCAGTCTTAAAAGGCACGAGGAGGCTCCTGGCCGGTGACAAGTCGCCGTGTCTGGTCTGGTCGGATGACAAGGGGCATAGCAAAAGAGACCATGGATTGCTCGACCACTCAGTGTTCACGAATATCCACAGTTATCTTTTCCGCCGACGCTGGGTTGAGATGCCGAGGCTCGCGCAAAGTTGCGACGATATTCAGCGGGTCCGTAGATTGCCACAGGCAACTTGAAGGCTCCATCTGGCGATTTCGCGGCATAACTACCTAAACCTAGACAGCATGAACAGATGGGCATGGCGGTATGTACTAATCATTTTTAGTATTTTAGCAAGCACGTTCTAGTGTTGAATTGCGCTCCGAGTACCGAGGCGTTTCCAGAAAAAGAATTGTGGTTCCAGTTGACAGACTAAAAATGCGAAATCACCCGTCATTGTACACTATACGCAAACAACACGGATCTGTAATGTATGTCGCGATATCATGTCTTCCCGGTATCTCCGTGATGGCGTCAAGGGTCAGCTGCATGGTAGGCATAGCAGAGCATGTCTTCTGTGTGATACGTCGAACACTCGGTCTTCGCTGATATAAACATATTTCCAGAATCTTAAGCCCTACGCCTTGTTACGCAACTTGGCAAGCCATTGCGACCGAACATGCGCCTCTCCCGACCGAAAGGGCCGCAGAAGGCAGGTAAGGTCCAAGGGCCCCCTGATTGTGTACGTGAGCCTAAGCGGCCCCTGTTACCAGTTTGACCCGTCTAGACCTGAGTTGGCAGTGTCCCGGCATATGGGCATGCCCTAAAACGTGCTGTCCGAGATGCTGTGATTACCAACTCAGCACTATATACGCTAATACCTGCAGGCATGGACAAGCCAAATGCCTTATGCCGATCGTATTGCTCCACTATAGCCACGACCCGTCAGACCACCCCTTGCCTCCCGACAGCCACTGACGTGGTGGAAGGGTTCGGAGCGCGATCGTGCCAGATAGAATTACAATTCCTGCATCCCCTATTGACTGTGTTCAGATAAGTTGTGGGTTTCTTCGCTTTTTTTCCATCTGCAACGCGCTTCGGAGCCGCTGATGGATATCCTTCCCTTTAAACACCGACGGCCTTTGCCTTGACCATGTCGTGTCGTCTTATCAGACAACGGGTCCTCCGCCCCTAGTCGTAAATAAATTTCTGCTTGCCTCGGCTCGGCACCAGCTCCACTGAGATCAAGACGAAGAACTGGAGCCCCTTACCTTCAAGCTAGTACGAACAGTAGTACCGTCAACGAACAATGGCAAGTTTGTGACAGGCAAGTACGTAGCGCTTGAACAATTTAAATATCTCTTATGATGCCTTCGAAGGAGTTCCTACGGTCTTGGAGGAATTTCAGGTGTATCTGGTATCTATCTCAATACAACATCATTGCCATTTCTACATACTGCTGAGAAGAAGCATAATGGCTGCCAGTAAACAATTCTACTTGCTTGGGGAGGACCCTGTGTCCTCCAAGGAGATCGACATTTCTTCCGTGTCCGACGAAGATGATCTGAGACATACGATTGCTGCTCACTTTGCCATTGTGCAGTCTTCCGGTATGATGAGACTTGTGCCGCGAGATGCTTCTCAAGAACTCTACTGACCTTGTGTGTACGATTCTAGGAGTTGGCTTTGTGTCAAAGGATAACGTTGCCTTGACTACGCTAGCAGATGTGCGTGCTGTGGAGGAGCCGATTGCCATTTCCATCGATGGCAAGGCTGTTCGAGAGATTCCCGGCCCGGCCGGCTTGCCTTACATCGGCAACTACTTTGAAGTCTACCCAGACCATCTTGGAAACCACCAGCGATTGTTTGAACAGTACGGTCCTCTGATCAAGACGACAAACCTGGGTAGCGTGGTGTACCACACGAATGACCCTGTTCTCGCATCTATCTTCTTCAGCGAGAGTGACTTTTTCACCAAGGTGAGTACGGCATGCTGCAGTTTCTTGGACCATGTGAGCTGGTCCAGAAGGACAAAGGATATATGTGCTAATCATGAGTATCATCTAGAACATCATTCCTGGCCACCCACTGCATCCCATCAAGAACCCGGAATCTGGTGTTTTCCTTGGTGATACTGACACAGAGGAGTGGAGGACTGCCCACAAGGTACGGTGCCTACTACTTTCCAAAGACCTGTAATGGGTGACTGACGCTCGAATAGTTTCTGCCCCCTGCGTTTGGACCCAAGGCCGTCCGCCACTATGCACCCACCATGCAGAAGACGATAGAAGATGCCTTCAAGGTTTTTGACGAGTTGGACGAGAGGGACGAGGCCTGGAACGTCTATCCCTACATGCTGAAGTTGGGATCGCAAGCGTAAGTCTTTTGTCCATGCTCACGCGAGCCTGCCTGATTGTAATGGCATTCTTGTTTACATTTTCCCCTCTCTTAGTGTCGGAAAGCTGGTTCTGGGACTTGATATGAAGCACTTTACAGCCCCGGACGCCCCGTTGCACGAGATGGTTCTTCGAATCGCGCAATCTTTGAGTCTGAACAAGAAAGTTACGTCCATGGGAAGCTGGTATGCGCACATGCCATTTGGCGCTCCCAAGCAACTGCGCAACGCCAGGGGTAGAATTATTGAGATGGTCCAGGAGTCAATCAATGTAAGTCTCATTCATCTTATAGTATTTCTTCGGATCGGATCCCTTACTGACTTTGACATTCGGTAGGCTGCCTCAAAGGGTGTTGAAGACTTGGAACTCCAGGAGGCTGCTGTCAAGGCAGAGAACATGGTCGACTATGTTCTTCGCGCAACAGATTCCAAGGGCAACAAGCTTCCGGCTGACAGAATCATGGAGCCCCTAGTTGTAGCCACCGGCGCCGGCTTCACAACTACTAGTTCGCTGCTCTCTTGGCTGCTATATGGCCTCGTCGCCTATCCTGGTAACCAGGAGCGTCTCCTCCAGGAGCTGATCGACAATGGATTCGATGAGAACACACAAATCACAGCCGAGCTGACGCAAAAGCTCACCTTCCTTGACAAGTATGTAAAGGAGACCCAGCGACGTCACAACCCTAGCTACCAACCTGCACGAACCTCAAAGGTCGACATGATCTTGCCGGGCGGCTATAAGCTCCCCAAGGACTCGGTCTGCGTTGTCGCTCTCCACCACATTCACAACAACCCCAAGCTGTGGGACAACCCAACCCAGTTCGACCCCGATCGTTGGGATAGTGAGAAGGTCAAGTCGCGTCACCAGGCCTCCTATATTCCCTTCGCCACCGGCCCAAGAATGTGCATTGGCTTCAACTTTGCGCTTCAAGAAGTCAAGGTGAGTATCCTTTAGGAAAGGATGACGGATAAATTCCCCAAATGTGCCGTCACTAGATGCTAACCAACTCACCCAGGTCTTCCTTCCCAAACTCATTTACCGGTACAACTTCAGCTTGGCCAGCGACGGCCCTCTGGAGTACGACCCCATGTTCCAGCTGATCAGACCCATGAACTTATACGTCAGAGCTGAGAAACGTGTCAAATGGCCAGCCAAGAGCAGCTAAAACTGGCTTCGCATGACTTTTTTCGTCCCCAGAAGATTCTGCTATATCTATTTTTATTGTTGCATAGGTTGGCGTTCAGAGATAGGCCAGTCGCTTTTTCTTTTACACGGAACATACCCTTAGATGTAGACTTAGAGAGAGGTAGAGCAAGGCGTGTAACATATCATTTCACGGCAGATCAATAAATAGGATCACAACTCAAAGTAGATACTACTGTTGCCCTTTGTTTTTATTTTCCAATTTGAGACGGTAGAATTTAGGATCGTACGTATTATAAGTCTATAGACTCTCTCTTCTAGCCGATGTCTACGGAGTAGATAAGCTCCATTCTTCTTCTTCTTGGTTTCTTATTAGGAAGCTGTAATTATATGGCGCGCTGTTCGAGTTGCATAGAAATGAAAGCCCCGCCATCATGCATAGGAATAAGACGTCTATGAATAATGCTATCTATTTTGGCAACGTCCATTGATGCCCGGATGCGACCGGGGAATTTATACCTGGCTCTTGGCACCTTTCTCAAATTCCTTGCTGAACGGATAGTCCAAGTAGCCTTCGGGCTGTACAGGCGTGTAGAAAGTATTGCGGTCGTACTGGTTAGGCTCCAGACCATGCTGCAGACGGAAGACTAGGTCGGGTGTCGAGAGGTAATAACGGCCAAAGACGACGGCAGTGTCGTACTTTGCGTACTCGCTGTCGACGGCGTTCTTTGCCGAGTCTAGCTTGAAGCCTCCTGCGACCAGAACCGGTGACTGGTTACCCCAGATATCGATAAGAAATTCAATTCCCTCTGTCTTCTCCTTGTCCGCCCAGTTGTTGACGCGCGACTCAATCAGGTGGAGGTAAGCCAGCTTGTACTTCTTCAGCTCGCGAACCAAGTGGGAGAACTGCGGTACAGGCTCCTTCATCCTCATTGACTGAAATTCGCTCCATGGGCTGAGGCGCAGGCCAAGCCGATCAGATCCGATGGCTTCGGCCACGGCGGCCACCAGCTCCAAAGCGAACCTGGACCGGTTTTCAACAGAGCCTCCCCATTTGTCAGTGCGCTGGTTGCAGTTGTCTTGAAGAAATTGGTCAATCAAGTATCCATTGGCGCCGTGTAGCTCAACTCCATCGAAGCCGGCCACGAGAGCATTTTTCGAGGCTTGAACAACGGATTCGATCGCCTCTTGAATCTCTTCTTCATTCATCTCCTTGGGCACACGGCTCTGTGCGTCGATCGGGACCGCGCTCGAGCTGAGGCACTCGTAACCCTCTGCAGCCGCGCGTCCGGGCAGGCAAATCTGCAAATACATGAAGCAGCCCTTGTCGTGAACAGTATCTGTAATCTCCTTCCAGCTCTTGATTTGTGCGTCCGACCAGATTCCAGGAGTGTGATCGCCGAAGCCGTGCTTTAGCGAAGGCATTGTCGCCTCGGCAATGATGAGGGTACCCGGCGAGGAAGCGCGTTGCGCATAGTATTCCTTGGCGATGGGCAGAATTACATGGTCTCGGTCGCATCGAAGGCGTGTAAGCGGTGCCATAACGACACGGTGCTTGAGCTCGAGTTTCCCCAAGCTCAGGGGTTGGAACAATTTGGTCGACTCCATGATTGGGGATATTGCCTTGTGGAACGAAGTCACAGAAATATATGTACGTTGAAAGGGAGAAAGATGAATGGTAGCAATGGAATGGACAGTAGACGTTTGTTGGCTTCCGGGAGCTGGTGCTTATAGACTATTCAGTTGTGCTTCTTATGCAACACTGCTGATTACTAAATACTAGTTGGGAAATAGCGGTTGGCTGGTCGCAACCGTTGAATATTTATTTCTTGACATTTCTGCGCTAGGAGATTGAGGGTCCAACGTTTATGTGGAGATCGGACCGAAGAGGGTCCTGCGAAATGGGTTCGGTAGATAGAATATATGGCGCACCGATGGCAGAAGCAGATCTTATCAGTTGTAGATACGTACTTTGTAGATGGAGGACGACGATCTTTGGAGTCTGGAGGAAATCACGGTCTTGTGGGCAGGTCCGCGCATCGGAGGAGGCCTAGCCTGGGAAGCTATCCCCTGGCAATCTGGGCTGCTGGTGGGATCCCATGTCGGGTATGGTATCCGTGGCTCCAGGGTAGGCAGTGGAGCCTGAGGGTCAAGCTTCAAAGAAATCACGGGTTATACACCACTCTCGGTCGAACCCATGGGGCAGCGAGTAGAAGTCGACAAAGTCCCCCGTGCGCCCATCCTCGAGTGTTGTTCGAAGGTCGACCTTGACGAGTTTGATGCGCATTGCCTCGGGTATCTCCATGCCAGTCAAGGCCCGAGGATTGTCCCGAATGAAGCCATCAGATCCTTCCTCGAGCTCGATCGTCTTTTCGCAGACCTGGACTATTATGTCACGATTCCAAAGGCCTTCCTGAGCCGGTGCCCGTCTGAGGAGGTCAAGAGCCCGGCGACGGACCCGCGGATCTCTGCACTTTTGAATGATGACAAACAGAGGAGGCATGAGACCCAGTTCAAACGAAAAGGGTCCAACTTTACCCGATCGATGCATGAGATCCAGTATCGCCCCAGCACTGTCCACTGCGCCTTTGAACCTGGGGAGACAATTGTCGTAAACCAGCTCGCTCTGCTCTGTGCATCCAACCATCCAAAAGAATATGGACTCGGATCGCAAAAGAAGGAATCCAGTGAGGATGGCTTCTTCCATAGACTCGTTCTTGGAGGAACTTTGCTCCTTGAATGCCAGGAAACGCGTATGCCATCGCTGCAGGGTGTCTCGAAGTTGTCGAACGCGAGCCTGAATCTGGCCCAAAGCGGCCACCCTATCTATCTCGCCTACATTGACAAATTGAGTGAATTGGGTCATCCACTTCATGAAAATGCCCTGCTCGACAGCCCGACAGGCGATCAGGATTAAGCTACAATGCGGACATGTCAGTAAATTCGTAATGAGCCGGGCATGGACTGAACAGCATATTTGATCGCGCCATACCTAGACAATTCTGTCTGTGCTTGTATTGTCGAGTCGATCGTACCGTCGAGGTCCGAGTGCGTCTCGCTTGTCTCATTTACAGAGCCTTCAAACATGGACGATTGAATATGAAGCCGTGAGAAGGACTGCTCAAGGCCTGCCAAGATGGGATCGGCATGATTCGGATCCTCAAAACTCGAAATGGGGCGGAATTGGTTCCCGCGCTTGAAGAGTTGCAAGGCTTCATGCTCATGGCCCTGCAGGGCTTCTATTGAGAAGAACAGGATGCATGTTATGCCTGCTAATTTGACGTCCTTTCGACCACTCTGCATAGATCGCAGAGTTGACTGAATGGCCTTTTGATAATGGTAGACAGCAAAGGAGCCATCACCATCAGTCCCTCCCATCTTCTTGATGATGGGCAACGTCTGTTTGCGGCGCATGGATCCATTCTGTAAGAGCAAAGATCCAATAGCGAGGCCAGCGTGACGGATGGCTGGTTCAGTGTGAAATAGCTGTGGTATATATCGACACCACAGGTCAATATCCGACGAACACCCTAGGGTAAAGGTGCCGCTGTGAAGAAAGGCGTTGAACGCCTGATACTCATCATTGCTGGCGGCAAGGCTGATACCGAGAAGACCTTCTGATAAGGGCGACGTTGTTGCCGACGCGGACTGGGCCGCAGACGTAGCCGTAGATGCAGAACGCGGGCGGTAGCTCTGGCGGCTGACGATGGTAGATGCTTCGGGCGTCTTGTAGCCCTCGCACCGGCGACCTGTGCTGGTGCATCGAAAACACCAAGGCTTGACCTCGTCGCACTTGATCTTGCGCTTTCTACAAATTCAAACCCCCGATTGTTAACTGCCAGTGCAATGCGGGTGTTTGCGCGCATGTGAGAGTGTTCGTGGGGAAGGTAGCAAGCATGTGAGTATAGGTAAGGGTAGACAGGTTAGGAGGGTACGCAGGGAGACGTTGGGCAGGCGGAAAAGGTGGGTGGTGTGCAGGCAAGGCAGATAGGTAAATGTAGGTGGCAATGGGCGCCTTTCGAGCTTGTATCTTTTGCTTCCATGCTTCTTCCATGCTTCCATTTTTGCTTCTTAATCTCATGTCATTTCTGGGGACGCACTTGCAAGTCAGACATCCCGTCCTCTCCTTCCGGTTCCCCAATCTCCCACCATTCGGGCGGCCGACTCCCGGGAGCTTCTTCATTCGCGTCTCCCTAAGAGAACGTTAATATATAGCCCAGTCCCCCGGCGGTATCAGTCCAGTCCACTCTGTTGCTTGTACGTACTGTAGCGTGAGCTAGGGCGGCGTCGCTTCGCTATGAAAATCGCTGATGGAGCAAATCAGATCAAAATCGCGTCTCTCTTCCTCCGCTCCGGTCTCGACTGCTCGCATTGTGGAGATTTCGACTTGCAGCGTAAGGGAGCGGAACGGGAAGACATGCCAATGGGAATTGCCCAGCATCCAGGGTACGTTGACCATCTGCAGGCTGTCATTGGTTTAGGCACCCGCCCGCCTCCAGATCATTGGACTACCCCTCAATATGACCCCTCAGAGGCTCAGACTGCTCAGAAATTGCGGGTCTGCATGGGCAGTACATGTGGTATATACGGAATACACATTTTACATTTCATAGAACAAACACCAGCCCAATGTATGGTATACAGGACAGACAGCTATTAAGGAAGTGTGCAGAGTGATGAAGCAACTAGCTCTGCCATGAACAACAAATTATCCATTACAACACAAGATGTCCATAACCAAGGCTACCGAGTTTGTGCATTATTTTATCAATAACGTCCCCTACGATACCGTTTGCAAAGCCGCCACTGAGCTACCCACACTTCCAAAGAAAGATCCTGTTGACTTGCACTCGGTTAAAACTCACAGTATCTCAAAGCAACAAGATAGACATCATGATCTTTTGGGTCTCAAGTTGACTAGGTCGCTCCTATTCCAACAATGCTGAGCCACTTTGAGACTGCCTACCAGCACGTTTGGAGGGGGGCGGAAACCTGACGACTTAGGAAGGAAAGTAAATGGAAAGCAAATAGATACAAGGTGACGTACTTGCACATCTTGTGAATTAGATATCTATGCTGCTCAAACAAGAACCTACCCCTTTTTTCCGAGAAAATGAACCTACACGTAGCTCTTTAAGAAGTGCCGGCCCTTAAAATGCTGCTTCGAATAGGATTCCGCAGAGATGGATGTTAGGGATCGGATGGGATCCAGTACAGACAGTTTTTTGATCCGACAACATTGAAAGACCAATCTGCTTCTTCGCATTGGATCTGGAGAGATAAATCAACAATGGAAATCAATCAATGCAGCCATCTTATGGGAACGAGAGTGAAAGGCGCAAAGCGAGACAGCACCGCATCGCGGAGACAATGTGCTTATCATAGTGCCTTGAACGGCCATGTTTAGATCTTCGAGAAAGACGCTCTAAGCTCTTGTAGGAGTGAGACTATCTGCCAGGTTCAAGTTCGGGGATGAAAGGTGGATCGACCGCCCTGTAAAGTATATTATCTACTACTCAACATGATCTGCTAGAGCTCAGCAATTCGTCGCTCATTTTTCAGCTTCATACGTGAAGACAGTGATGTCAAATCGATGCCTCTAGTTAAGCAGAATTCTGGTGATACGTGTTGCCAACGATAAGGTCATAAAACGGGATTGGTGAACATAAAACAGATCATGGCCATGACGCAAGTATCCATGTCTGATCACGGCCATGATCAATTTTGGGAAAGAAGTACAGGTAGATAGCACTGGTCTGCTTACCAACGAAGCCCTCCTGGCATCAAGGTCAGCCGATAATCATGGAAGAGGGACTGCTTTCCAAATTAGCTTCTAGACCCCTACATAAAAACTTGGCTGTCATCAATAAAGGGCAAATTCGATTGAAAAATGGGAGACTTTCCAATTATCTTATTCGAAAGTCTTACATCGTAACGAATCATGAATTCTACATTAATTTTCTTCGCCTAACATAAATCCGTGCTTGAGTATTAGATCGCGCATTGTTGAAATGATTGATTGTTGGCCTTGCCGATATTCACATATGCATTCACCTCGACCTCATGAGACTTCCCATACGCATACCACTGGTGTAGACGAACTCTGTTATGTGAGTTGATTGTAAATTAAGACTAGACAACCGAAGCATTTGCGCGACAAGCGCAACATGTTTTGTAGTTCGGTGTGCCCACCTTTTGACAGGGTAAACTCAAGATGAACCTGTACCCATGGTCGTTGGGATTTGTCTACGGAATGAACACGATCAGTCTGCGCTCAAGAATGAACAGCATAAAGTATTCCAAGCATGTGTTTAGAGGCCATACAAACGAGGCGCAAAAATCAACCCTGGTTCTCAGCGACCTGGGTGGTTTGTATAACCTGCTTGTTTGCGCATAAGCAGAGATATAATGCCACAAGACTCTTGAGAGTTACATTGAAGAGCCGTAATGAACCCGTCAGAAATGTTGTAGCAGATTCGTATTTGAAAGTGAGACAGTATTAGGGTCTCATTACTATATGTTCATCGAAACACCGAACTCTTGGTGCGAGCTAGTATCCATTTGTGCCACACAATTGCGCCTGGTGATCCTAGTTAAATGGTAGCAACTGCAGACGCACGTCTTCCCAGTAGAGCAAGGTCTCTAACGAACGAAACTATTTTCAATTGAAGTGGAAAAAAGAATCAGAGACAGAATAATGCGATGACAGGTAGCAGTATTTGACGAGGTGATGCTAAAAGTGAATCCCTTTTATCGAATCTGAGGTGCCCCTACACCATTGGAGTGCCGACATAGGTTAGGAGGGTATCTCATTAGCATGAATATGCGACACTGGAAGCTACCTGTGGTTTGATCGGCTTCGCAACAACCAAAAATGGTCAAAAGCAAATGCGCAACTTGATACGACGAGTTGCGCAGGAAAGCAATTAAGTTAATAAATATCTCATTTGTTTTTTGATTGATTTTCCCCCTCTACTTTCACCTTGATATTTTGAAATGAGAGTTTTATGGCTAATCCACTCACATGTTGTTGCTGGATGAGTAGGTATCCAGCATAGCATGGAGGATACTGTAGCTACCATGCTCCTTCGCTCCCAAGGAGGGGGGAAGGATGATTGAGGGGAGTACCAGACTTAGCTTCAAGGGCTAGATGTGGGATTGGCGACTGGCTAACAAGCTGGGCGGAGTACCCCTGCACAGCCACCTTTTCCTTTCGCTCACCTGTAAATACACTACACCTGCACGTATGCAAGCAACAGGCTGTAGCCTTGCCCAGGTGACGGGCTATGCATTCCAGCTGATCTCCTCAATTCTCACGCCGTCCGGGTCACCTTGGCGAGGCTCCCACGATTAGATGAACCAGAGCTTGTGACTGAAACGCCAAAGAAGACCATGACAGAGTCACAAACACGCGTGTCAAAAGTCATCGTAGAGACATTACATGTAGCTGTTGCATCCGATTTTGGGCCTCCTCACCGCGACCTCAATCGCCGCACTCACATAAATCTCACCTAAAAGAAATATGACGCCAGCGCCCGACAGAAGAGGGGCTGCATTAGAACAAACAGGGCCAAGACAGGGGCCAACACCAGAACAAAATACAGAGGAGGCAGATAAGCAGCAACAGCAGCAGCGGGAGGAGGAAGCGCTCGCCATGCGCTATGAAAACCACCCCATCTATGTCGATGAGCGCTCGCAGCTTGTGCAGCGTAACTTCGCCGGCAAATCGGATCAAGTTGCGCAGCAGATTACAGCCTATCGACAGTTGAGTTCCGACAAGCAACAACACAAGGTCCCAAAGAAGAAGTGGGAGAAAAACATAATCGCCCAGGATTCTAGGGTCGAAATCATTAGCAATTGGGCATCGTTTGATGTTTTGCAGTACCAGGACAAGCCTGCGAGCGCGGGCATGTCCATGATCCATCTTCTGGCGATACCCCGCGAATACATCTTCAACGGCGTAGACTTGGACGAACACACCGTCGACGTTATCGACGATATGATCAGTCTATTCAGGTCGGCGTGGCAAGACCCTGACGTTCGCCTCAAAATTCTCCATTCTCAGCTTGAAGCCATTGACCGACGTGCCAAGCTCACAGAGGGGCAGCAATTCACCAAGGAGGCACATGAAGTTGCGCTTGATCATTACACCTGGCTCGAGTCCAAGATAAATGACCTCGATGCAGACGACTTTTGTTACGGCTTGCATCTTTATCCGGACTACAGCGCTGATTATCTGCACCTTCACATCATTGCTACCCCGTATGAGTTTCGAAAATATAGCACCTCGAAACACGACCAAAAAACAAAGGATGCCATTGAGGTCCGTGATTTCATCAAAGGAGATGCGCATGACCCGCACGCCACCATTTCCAAAACTCCATCGATATCAGACGAGGCATCTAAGCGATCGCCCGTTGCAGCTACTTGACGATTATTATGGAACTCTTGATCTTACCTTGGAAGATATCTGCTATCAGATGATTCTAGTGATGACTGTAGCTGTGTTATTTCGTTTTATCTGCCTTGTTTTCTTGCTCTTACTTTTCTTTTATCTCGTCCTTGATGAGCTACGGTGGGCGTTGTGTTCAGGTATTGGGTATCGCCGCCTTGATCTGGCTTCGGGGATTGGATAGGTACACTGGCGGCAGAAGCCGGCGGGGACATTGGCAAGGCACCCTTTCATAGAGACCTCAATTATGATGAATCCTTTATAAAAAGGTCAGCACCGGAGCAATGCCAAAAATTCACGAGCATATTGCTGGCAATTTGTATTCACATGCGTTCTTCATGTTTGAAACTGATTATGCCCAGCCCCTGTAAAAACAATGCCTTCCTGATGCTTTTCGCAGTTGATATGCCGACCAAGCAAATACTCTCTCATGACAAAAAGCTGAATACATTAGCACTTGTGTACAGTCCAGAGTCATTACTGCCCTGGCTTTTTTACTATTCCTTAGTCTTTCCGCCTCAATCAGTTCCTTCACCTCCAGCGCTCGATACTCTCCATTCATCTATTGCTGAGCAGCATTGTTTCCTGCGCCACCAGCTGCACCACCTCGCATTCTCTTCTGCCCTGCTGGGCCGCCTACTTCAGAGTCGTTCCTGGTGCGTTTGAGTCCGGGCCCAGGCTGAAAGTTGTCAGCGCCAGGGTTCAGACTCTGCCGCCCACCAGCCTGAGCACCTCCCCGGTTGCCGCCGCGGCCACCCCTTCCGCCACGAGGGGCCTGGTAGGTTCCGCTCGGCGGTCGGAGGCCACTCTTGGGCAGGTTCGATGGAGGGGCAGGAATGCCCGATTTGGGGAGGTTCGAGGCTTGCGCATTCCCAGCTGCTTGGCCTGGTTGCTGTGCAGCCGGCTGTAAGTTGGTGCTCGAGGCAAACGGATTGTTCACAGTGCTAGCTTGACTGTTCTGCTGTGAGGCAAATGGGTTTGCTGGTGTGCCGACGCTGTTTGCTGAGGCAGGTGTCGGAATGGAGGATTGAGGCTTTGGAGCATTAGGTTGGGCTGCCTGATTGGTGCCAGGCGCAGAACTAATCTGAGCAGGTTCTTGACCATAGTTAGCAGCAGTTCGTCGCATCGCTGATGAAAAGATTGACTTACGAGCTCCAGCACCAGTCGCTGCGACGGGCGCAGGCTGCTTCGGTGGTGCCGGCGGTGGCTTGGCGGTCTTTGCAACTTCCCATACTTCACTGACGGGCTTGGTTGGTGTTTCCTTGGCGGCCGTCTCGACCACTGCGATCTTCGCCTGTGCCATTTTTGCATTGTTCTGGGCCATGTTGATCTGCACTGAAGACTTTGTAGTTGCCATTTTCGTGGCTGCCTCCCGAGCCTGTATGAGCTTCTGCTCAACCTCCGACTTCAAAACGTGATTTTGCTCACACTCGTCCTTGATCTTCTTCGTGGCTTGTTCGAGCTTTGCCTTGATATTAGTAGTAATAATGCTCTTGATCGTACTGTTCGTTGCCACAAATTTGCGAGCTTCTTCATCAGAGAGGTTTTCTAGGATTGCCTTTGCCGGCGTGGAAGCTTCCGCAAGAGTGCCTGGTGTGGCTTGAGATGGGGTAGCAGGTGGTTGGCTTCCCGCCGATGCATTCGCCATCTGTTCAGCTTCCCAAATCTTCCTCTCTTGTTCCAGTCGCAAGCTCAAATCCGCTTGTTGCTTGTCCATTGATTCCTTCATGGCTTCTCTGTCAGCCTTGAGCTTATCATTCAGCGCCTTCTTCATTTTCTCACTGCGCTGGCTGAGAATGGCTTGTTGGTTATCCTCAATATCCTTCGCCTTCGCCTCGAACTCAGCAGCCTTGGCTTCGGCTGCCGCAATTCTCTGTTGTAGTTCTTGACGCTCCTCATCAGTCATGGGAATGGCAGCAGGTACGGCTGCTGTCTGGGCTTCATCAGACCCGTTTTGCATTGCAACATCACCGTCGTTGGTGTCTTTGTTGCTGCCGGCTGCCGCTTTAACGACTGCTTGATCTCGTTCGGCAGAGACAACTTGTAGTTGTGAGCGAAGCTGTTCAAGCTCTTGGTCGACACTTGCTTTTTGTGTACTAACAGATTCCAGCTCTGCCTTAACTTGAGAAAGTTGCTGCTCTAGGCTGGCGATTTGTTCGGCAAGTTCGGCATCACCTGGCGCTGACGTTGCCGTCGGCGCCGAGGCGATAGGCGCCGTAGCCGCAGCACTTGTATTTTGCTGAATTTCTCGCTGCAGGGCCTGGACCTGACTTTGGAAGGCTTTGATCTGCTCCTCGGCGGCCGTGTATTTGGCTCTCTCGGATTCCACTTCTTGTTTAACCGTTGTGAGTTGGTTATTGGCTTCAATCAGTTCTCCTTGTACGCGATCCTTCTCCGAGTTGGCTTCGTTCTTGGCAGCAGTCAATGTTCGGGACCGCTCCTTGAATTGCGCCACAAGCTTTTCCCTTGTGGATTGCCAGCCAGTCTCCTTTTCTTGGAGAGCCTTCTCCAGCTCCTCTAGCTTGTTCTTCAGTGGCAACTCGGCCTCTCGAAGCGTATTGCGCTCCGCTTCGAGAGTAGCGATAGTCTCCTTGAGCTCTTCGACCTCTGCTGGATCAGTTCGTCCGTGCTTGGCAATGATATCCTCGCTCCGTTTCTGCCAGTAGTCTCGGTCATTTCGGATTTGATCGATTTCAGCCTGCTTATGCTCTAATTGGCTGTTGAGCTCCTCGATTTGAGCTTCGAGAGGCTGGACCTTCTCTTCAAGCTCTGTAACTTTGATGGCCTTCTCAGCCAGTTGTGCCTCAAGCTGCTTCTTCTCGGCACGTAATGCTGCACTGCTCTCCCGGAAGAGATTGAGTTGCTCGAGCTTCTCCATCAGATCCTTGTGAGACATGGACGACCTTTCATTGCTAGACTGTGACTGCCGCTCCTGTTCAAGTTTGAGCCGTGCGTCATCGAGCTGGGCATTGGCATAGCCTAGTGACTGCTGCAATTGCTTCGCTTCGCGGTCCTTCAGATCCAGTTGAACCTCAAGAATATCCTTCTCGCGACGCAGGTAGTTGGCCATCTCGCGAAGACCAGCTTCAGAAGAAGAGGTTGGCTGCGGCGGAATGGCCTCCAAGGAATCATCCACAGTAGCACGGGCTTGTTGGAGCTTAGCGACTTCATTCTGCATGCTCTCGAGGCTAGCGTGCAAGATTTTGTTTTGCTTGTCGGCATCGTCCCGCCGCGCTCGCAGATCAGACATCTCTTGTTCAAGCTTCTTCCGCCGTTCCTCCCAAGAACCTTCGTTCTGGAGAAGTGTCGCCTTCGCCGATTCAGCTTCAGCTCGTAAGGTGGCAGCAGCGGTTCGTAGTTGGTTGTACTCGTTACGAATGGATTGCAGTGTAGCAGCCGTCTGACCATGCTTGGCAACCTCTTCTTCGTACTGTTGTTGAGCGCGGCTGGCAATCTCAGCCTGAGTTCGGAGGTCTTGCTGGTGGCATTGAACGGAGGCCGAATAGTTCTCGTCTTGTTCCTTTAGGCGTTTGATCTCGGCTTCTAGAACAGACTTCTCATTTTCGGCGCGGCGCGCAACCTCATCCTGAGAATCGCGAAGAGCTGATAGCTCAGTGTTGGTTCTTGCGAGTTCTGCAGATAAGTCTTCGACCCGTTGCTCCAACTCCTTGATCTTGGAGTCCTTGCCATTCAGCGCCGCATCCATTTCTTGTACATATTGATCTTGCGCTGTTTGCAGTGATTGAAGCTCCTCCTCATTGGCCTGGCTAAGCTCTTTGTATTGATTTGCTTGGGCTTCAGCATTTTCAAGGTGAGTCTTGGCCAACTCCAAGTCGCGTTTGAGGTCCGTGACTTCGTGTATGAGTTCCTGAATGCGCTCGTCGCTTTCCTGGGCAAGATTCTGCCCAGCACCTGGTGCTACGGAGCCAGGTCGAGGGGTAGGCCGAGGCTGCAAGCGCTCCGCACGTTCTTCGGCCGTTCGCAACTCAATTGTCAATTCATCTACGCGAACCTGAAGGTGGTCCTTGCTCGTCTTGGTCGCGGCAAGCTCCTCTCGAATCTGGCTGAAATTTCCGGTGAGCTCATCAATGCGCTTCTGGTACTGCTGTGCGTCAAATTCCTTGCGTAGTTGAAGTTGTTTTCCCTCCTCCATTTGATCTGTCAGACTGCGCTTTGCGTTCTTCAGCTCCTCCTCCAGAGAATCAATCTGCGTTTGAAGGCGGCGCTTTGTTTCTGCGTCGCTCAATTCGCGTTCGTTCTGTAGTCTCTGTTGTGTAGCTACGACTTCGTTCAAGCGTGACCTTTCACTCATCAGGTTGTCGTTGTCCTGAGTGAGACGCTCTTGGATGTCCTTGGCCAACTTCTTCTCTGCTTTGAGATTCGCGTTTTCATTGCGCAGGCCCTCCAATTGGCTTCGGGCCTCTACCAAATCCTCAGCGGCTTGTTGTGTCCGAATGTCCTGCTTTGATAGATTTTCAGACTGTTCGCGAATACGTTTCGACAATTGCTCGTTTTCAGATTTCAGTGCTTTGAAGTTGGACTCGAGCATCTCGAAGCGCGAATCTTTCAAACCCAGCTGGCTAGCCACTCTGGCGTTTTCTGCCTGTAGACTATTCCGCTCTGAAGAGAGAGTATCTATTTGTTTCTTCATGGTATCGCGGTCCGTATTCCACTCAGCTCGGTGTGAGTCGTATTGTTGTTGAAGCTCTCTGAGAACCGTGGCGTAGTCTGTGCCATCGCCGCCAAGGATGGAAGGGCCGTTATCCTCAATGCTAGTGAGTACGCCGTTGTCGCCGTCAATGACGGAGCCACCGACATGAGTGCCCCTGCTCTCGGCCAGGCGGCGGAACATATCTCTCTGCTTGACAACCGCTTCGTGCTGAACAAGCATTGAGCGTAGTCGATCCTCCCATTCTTTGATAGTATCCCGGAGACGGACAACTTCTTCGTGATCCTGAGCAGCCTGTTGCTTCGCCTCGGCGTCTTCAGCATTCTTCATCTCTTCAGAAAGCTCATGTATGACCTTCAAAAGTTCCTGATTCTTTTCCTGCAGATCTCGAATGTCCCTGAAGACAACCAGACGTTCAGAGATGAGCCCATCGACATCAGACATATCGTCGGTCGCATTGCCCCTTTGCAGTCTCTGGACCTGAAGCTGCTCCTCAAGCGAGAGCTCTTGGCCTTGGTGTTCCAAATTGAAAATCATCATTTGCATTTGTGCACTCAGGTCGCGCACCTGCTGTCGTGCAATGTTGATCTCTGATTGTGCCGTCTTCAAGTCAGCCTCCGCTTTCCGAGCTGCCTTCTTTGCCGAATCGCGCTCCTTGAAGCTCTCATCAGAAAGGTGTGACATGTTCTGGATCTCGTGCTGCAGACGTTCATTTTCGGCCTGGAGTTCCTCAATCTCCGGACCCTTGGCCTCCAACTGGTCCATCATTTCTTCGATTTCCTTGGCCAGATGTTCGTTGTGTTTCTTCTCCTTGGCCAGCTGGCCCTTGAGTCGGTACACTTCATCTAGAGTTTGCGTTACCGACATGCTCTTGCGCATGGAACTGGGGGTGGCTGCAAAGGGAGAAGCCGGGCGACCAAGTAGAGAACCGTTCAACGGTCTAGGGGTCTGTGGTGCAGATCCGGGCTGGCCTGGAGAACCGCGTGTATCAGCGAGCACAGCCTCGAGCCTGGCGACTTCAGCTTGAAGGTTCTCAACTTCGTTGATGGCTTGATCATGTGATTGCCGCGTCTGCGCCAACTCCTCGCTGATGCGGCGTACCTCATCTTCGCCGTCTCGCTTGACCTGCTCCAATCGCATATCCATTTCTGCGAGCCTGTTCTTTAGCGAATTGGACTGCTCTTCTCTCATGTTGACAAGGCGCTTCGTCGCATCGAGATCCTGGCGCAAGCCTTCTTCCCGACTTGCTGCAAGCTCGATAGCTTGTTGTTTCTCCTGGTAAGCCTGAGTGAGCTTGGATTGAGTCTCGTCGAGCTGTTTACGGAGCTGGCGTATAGACTCTTCAAGGCTCTCTTTCTCACTCCTGAGATCTTGGTTCTCGCTCTGCAGTCTAGAGATGGTGCTTGTCTTGTCCTTCCGAACTTGATTTAGCTCAGCTGCTTTCTTCTTTTGCTCTTCCTCCCAGAATTCGGCGTTCCTCTCTGCCATTTGCAACTCAGACCGCAGGCGTGATTCGGTAATCTTGAAGGTATTCGAAGCGCCCTGCGCATTTTGAGCTGCTTGTTGAGCGGCGGTCAGTTCTTGGTTGAGCTTCAGGTTCTTCTGGTGCAAAGCTTGAAGGTCTTGAGATAGTTGTTCATTCGCGGTGTTCTTGGTATCGATGATGGCAAGCTTTTCGCGATTGAGGGACTCTAAAGAGGAGACCTTGGCGCGAAGAGAGTCGACGTCGGATTGAGAAGAAGAGTTGGATGTTTTCGTCGATTGTAATTCGTTCTCAAGGGTATGTCTTTTGGACTCTGTTTGATGATTCGGTCAGCTAGTGTGTACTTTGAGGCAGGACAAATCGATCGTTGAAGAGACAGAAAGTAGAACAGATAGATATATCTCACCCTCCTGTTGCAGTTTCTGGCGAATTTCCTCGACTTCCTTTTGTGCTTTGTTGGCCCTCTCAGTGCTCGCATCACGCTGAGCCTCGGCGCCTCGAACATTGGTCTCAAGCTCGACCTCGAGCTGGACCTTTTCAGAGTACAGTGCATCGTATTCGTGGGCTTTGGTGGCTACAGCAGCTAGAACGGCCCGAACAAGCTCGGCAGTGGGATCAGTAGCGACGGTGGACAAATTTTCTTCTGGCATACCCAAATGGGTAGCCAGATACCCGACATCCACGTCGGCGGCTGCCATCCTGTCAAACTTGGCCGGAGCAGATGCCAGTCATGAGTGGTGCGATATTTGGGGACAATAGAACGAAACTCGACAGCGCGATGCGGATGCGTCCCGAAATCCTGACGGGCGACCTAAGGTCTCGTATTTCAGAATCGGCCCTGGCTCGAGGGCGTTTGTGTTGGCAGTGTTTCGTGAGCGCAGAGGTTGGTTGTGTCAAGTAAAAGGTGTCTATGATTGGTAATCCTTCCCCGTACCCATGCGAATGCTATGGGTGATGGTGAAAATGAACCGGGGAAGGCACAAAGGAGATGGAAACCAGGAACGTTGGCAAATGAACGATGGGCGCCTCCAGGCGAGGTTGGAAAAAATATCGAGAGAGAGGGCAACCTAACAGGGTGCTGCTGGTCGAGTCGAACGTGTTGTTGAGAGCGATGCGACCGTCGTAGTCCTCAAGAGTAACCCAGCCAGTTGCTGGAAACCCTTCGCCTTTGACGTCTTTGCGATGTCAAAAATCAACAACTGTTTTCGGAGCTCAAAGACGCGACAACGACAAGGCTGACGCAGCTGCAGAGGTAACGTAGAAGGCAGGCAGGCAAGCGGCAAGGACGAAATGGAAATGGGCCCGGGGGCTTTGAGGTTTGAGCTCTTTCGAGTTAGGCCGACTTAGTTGATTCAGTAGTGTAAAATTGTCTGGTACAACAGCTAACCTAGAAGCTTGGACCAGCTGACTTTAGGCCAGGCCACATTGAGACGGGGCGTCTCCAATTCTTGGAGTTCACAGTGGTTGTAGCAGATTTACAGTGAGGTTGGAAAAGCTGTTGCTAGTGGCTGCATACCGACGCCAGTAGCCCATTTCCAAGGTTGCACTGGCACTATCAGTCCAGGTAAAGGTTCAGCACACCTAAGCATTTCGATTTCCAGCGACACTTTCCCCTAGAGCCTAGTCTATCTAGCAGAGAAAGCCCCACAGATCCGACGTGGTAATTCAATTTTTGGTGAGGTGTCATCCATATTTACAAGAAATCCGAATTCACTGCTCATATCTTGTTTTCCGACCAAGCAGCATGTGCGAACAGCGACAGGAGCAATAAGTGTATGATCAGATGAACCAGCGGACCGCCCAAGACCGCCTTGTGATGGACGTCTCCAGCAACGGGACCGGAGAGCCTTGCAAAAGCACGGGAACATGGCCAAATGTGATAGAAACCGAGCGAGGCTGCAAGCAGTCTTTCAACCCCATCAAGGCCACTGCTATCGCTTGCTGTGCTGAGCGCCAGACATATTAGATTGGTGGAGAGGAGCAGCGCCCCATACTGCTGTAGGATGAGTCGTGCTGCAGGTTGGACTTCGTGAAGATGTTTGTGAGGAGTAAAGATGAACGTCAGGGCCGCCGGCGTCTCGACCACCATGTGTAAGAGGAATGGTAACTTGGTATGCATAATAATAATAGAGGTAGGTTGTCTAATTGATTGGTGCGAGCAAAGGAAACGTATTGAGTTGCCAAGTCAGTCCAAGACATGTACATACATAACCTAGGTACTTCGTAGGTATACTGAATGTAGGTAAGTTGGCAGAATAACGAGACTACGTTGGGTTAAGAGGTGCATATGGCTCCTGGGCACTGTAAGTGTAGATATTAAGTACGAGCTACCTCCCCTGTATCGTTGCCAAGCATACCTCTGAACCCTGCCTACCTAGGTAACCTAGGTACCTACCTAAGGTCAGGTAGGTATGTAGTTGGAATTCAACTTGAAGTCTTCAAAGTTTCACCAGACACCGCACCGTACCTTCCGATGCATCTTCCAAATAGCGAATTCGGTTTTCACGGCGCAATCTTCGATATACCTGGCGATCAACTTTTATGAACTATATTGAAATGTGTGTCAATAATAAACTGCAGATTAGACCAAATCAAGAGTTATTACCCTCCCGTGGGGTAACGACATACCTAGCATTTAGTTGGTACCTGCGTAAGGTCAGGCAGGTAGTCGGCGAATCAAATCTAGGCGATGCTCTCTAAGCCCCTCGTTAAATAAGTCCAGACAGATCGATACTATGAACGAGACTAGATATCGTGATTTGGTAGTATGATCTTATTCCCTGTTTACTTTTGAATCGTATTATTCTACCATCTTTGAAGTTCCACCTCAACAAATCATACCTGGTTTCATAGGACACAATTCATTGAATTTTGTACATTCTTGAAAATATTAAGACTCGTAGGCATTTGGCATGTCAAACGGTCTTGAGATACTCTTCCGAGTTTTTCATAAGAACTGCAAGAATATTGAGAGAAGGAAGGGAGGAGGGGGGGTTTGTTCATTCATCCTCCCCACATCCTCCTCTAGCTGCTCATTACGAGCTTTCGAGTATTTCATGGAAGGTACGGGGTAATCGCATCACTGAGACGCGTATTCAGTTCAAGACTCCTCTAGCACATTCTTTTGAAACGCGAAGAATGCTCCACTGAAATGTCATTCTCTATCACATCGACTCCGAACGCCAAACAGTCTACTCGATAACCCATTGTCCAACGCCTGCGCTTGAATATCTCCCACAAGGTACCACTTCTTAGGTCGTTCCAGCACGCACTCACAAGTGATCAAGTCCAATGGGTTTCCTCAAGCAGGCAGATTGAAAGCCCTCCGGCGCACCACTTGTCGCAAATCCTCCCGAAAGTGCGTAAATGGCAAGACAAGCATAGTACTTCCTCCATCATCACTACAACCAATGATATGACCGAGCAGAAATGGGCGGTTGGAGGCGACAGATCTCCTAACCCATGTGCCACAGTCCTCGGGTCGAACTGAGTAACTCGATGTGTTGACAACCAGTGCCTCCACCTTACGTTTCGAGTTTCCAGCCTCGACGCAAAAGAATTGCTGGGCAATGACGACTCCGGTCACCTGCTCTCCACCAGCTGTGACAAACTCAACAAAGTCCATGACTATGGGAGTGTCGACATATGTATTGAATCCGTCTACCGGAACGGCGTCTTGCCTGATGGCTTCCAGATCGTTTCGTATCCATTCGGATTTTAGGCGTACAAGTCCATATCCCTGGTCAATAGAGAAATGCACAAGCTGACCAATAACACCGACGGTCTCCTGAGAACTTCTATGATAGTCGATATGTCTTGTCATGGTGAGACATCGGCGATGATCTTTGAGCTTCGTGGAAGAGCCTGTTGTCGCACATGATGACCACCCGAGAAGTGAGAGATCATCGACAACGACCAAGTAGAAGTGATTACCGCTTTGTATGAGTCCTCCAGCGGTCACAATATTAACTCCTTGAGGTCCATTGCCCCGGTAGCAAACAAGTTGAGGCGGTCTCCAAAAACGGTAGTCTGGGCTGGCGGCAAAATTAGATTGAAGTAAGGAAACATCCATGATCAAGAAGCACGAGGATTCGGAATAAACAGCATGTTATCATTTTCGATTTAGAGCAAAATCTTAGGAATTCGTTTCATTTATGATAGTTCTGAGCGAAATCGATCATTATGAACCGTGATCACTTGCTGCTAGGATCACGAGTCCGGCGGATAGACGGCTTAACCTTGACTAAAAGACATCCGTCTGAGCCACCATTGGAGGCTTTTGCGAGCCGGAAGCCATTCACACAAGATAACTGACCTTAGTAGAATGGTAGAAAACAACTGAATGCTAGAGTGCTTCGGCCGCGTTGTATGACAGCCAACGGTGAGACCGAGGAGGGAACAGCATGAGGGTGTCAAGAGACTTTGATTAGTGAAAACTGATGAAGGTATAGACTGCGGCTCTAATGGGTAAGCAATCCTCCTTAAGCCTCCCCTTCGTAGGGCTGACCAGCTCAGAAGTTAATATGATGGCCAGACCGGGGCAAGTGCTAACGCCAGAATAGTAACACTAGCGGTCACTGTCACCGCGCGAAGGATTCGTGTACAATTGACGTGGTGGGGACAGTTATATCATAGCAGACGATTGATATTTTGAAACTGGGAATGAATTCAGACGACTGGGCTACACGTGCTGTTGACCGTATGATCCCCTGACGTTGAGATGGTTGCATATGCTGATGATGCCCTTGCATGAAATGAATCCTTCAGGGAGCAGGGTTGCGGAGGCCGTGCAAACTGTCCACCTTCCATCGACCCAGCGATCTGGAAACGTTCCATCTCACAGCCCGGAAGGATTATCTATGCGGGTCGGTCTTTCACATGGCAATGCGGGAAAAATACTCACTTAATTGAGGAGCCTCATCTCGTGCTGGTTATAAAACAGTCGTGCGAAAGGTAGCTAGATCGGAGCAACCCGAATTGCAACGTGGGATTTGAGACAATATAATAATTTGTTTCATGAGAAAGCGATATATCAAATTGATCAGAACAAGGCTTTGACCCCAGGTCAGTTGCATACAGAAGTAGGTTTACAAGTAATTGGTCATGAGTAGGTACATACGCTCTGGGTACGGAGGTCGGTAGCGGAGAAGTGTCATCAAGCCTTCGGAAACGCAGACTTGGAGACCGGAAACCTTTGAGGCTGAATCTCTCAAATCAAATACCAAACTCCAGCAATTCTTCACGAGGGACACATCGAAATGATACCTTCTGTATAAGGCGATCATGTCCTGCGCTATCTAGCGAGGTAGCCGATTGGCTGACGTACGTGGTAAGCAGACATGCCGCCGCAGACAGGCGCAACTCTAGATTCGCAACTAACTAGGTATGCAGGCAGCATATTTAGAGCCGCGATCGAGTATAATCTTGCGTACATAATCGAATCAGATTGAGATGCGGCAACGAAAGACGCTAAAGTTAGATACCTAAGGTTAGTCAATTCGGTAGCATAGTCAAAGTTGCACCTGTTTCAAAAAATGATTGGCACTTCTATGACAGATCCATTCAATATACAGATAGAAATGCGTATGGTATTTTGTTGGTCATCATGCTCGCTATCTTTGACGGCACCTAGCCATTGTGAGTGACAGTCCAGTATATACTTCCGTGTGTGATCGGTATTATTGCAAATCAGTCATTATTAGTTTATGGACTTGCTGCATTAATGGAGGTTTAGTCCTTATACAGGCTGCTCCTCGTTCCTTTTATACAATGAGGTTATAGATGTAGGTTCGCCTAGACGCAGATACTAGGTAGGAGAGAAGGACGAAAAATGGCGTCTGGGATGACATCAAGAGTCAGAGTGCAGAAGAGTTGTATCGTTGAAGTTCACATGGGCCTTGCGGGTTACAGGGGATAGGGCCTGGAGGCAGCCAATCACTAAAAATACATCAACGTACCGCATCTATCCCAGAAGCGGCCGCGTGGCATTGGGTCAGCCGTGGAATTAATCGATCGTTTCCCTCCTCAGTTGTTGCTTACAGCGGGATTCACCGTGGGGGCGCATTTTCTTGGTGGGTCTCTGGAGTTATTAGGTGGGTAGGTACCCTTAGGGCTGGCCTCTGCCAACTGTCTGGTGTATGTAGGTCTGGTAGGTACCTGGATATGTAGCATCCAGTGTCTCGCTCCAGGCATGATCTTAGAGATACATAAGATACTCATCTCTTGTTCCTATTGGTCCTGAAACGCACATGCCTAAACGCATAGTCTACTATGTAGGTTCCGACATTGCAATTACTTGCCTGACCTTACGACTTGGTCACCTGAAGCCGGAAGGAGGAACTCACTGCCAGGGCTAAAATCGCAATACAGTAATATCAAGAGGTCTTTCCACGTGATGCGCAACGCGGATGTCCTGTCTACAGCCTGTTCGTTTTTCCTTTTTTTTTCCTTGGGCTACTCTTGCCCATGAAGGACAACATAATACACTATCCACCATATAATGTTATAGGCATATTGTAGGTGATTTTTAGATGCGACTGTTGATCTAGTTATACTCACATTGGTAGTCTAACGATACAGCTCAGAGTACCACAACCAATGCAGTAGCAAGGAGAAATCAAGATCTACAACATCATTCGTATAGAAGAGAATACATCAGGCCGAGATGCCAGTCCCTAAGTTGTGCATTCTCGCTTCCAGGAGGTGGATAAAGCCCGTGACCCAAAGTTTCATTAATGACGAGTGCTGTGGAAAACAAAGATAGAAAACAAAAACTTCTTAGCACAAGATCACACATTGCGATAACGGAAACAATCTTCTGGCCGGAAACATGAAACACCCAAGAGCTGCCCGAAAGTTCGTATTGAAATCAACGATTGTGTTTACTGGCCAGATCATTGTACAGGAACGAACGTTGCCTGGTCGTCAGGACTTGCAACCACGCGCAAACAAACGACCATTGGCAAGACCTGCAACTTTCACCCTCCCGCAACCGCACCGATTATGCAATTTTGGAGAGAGACTTTCAACAATCAGGATTTGTCGCCTTCTCTGGATTGCCAGTGAGTCGCCGCATTCATTGACGCGCGAACAATGAACGCCATGGCCGATTCTCCTCTTGAGTCTATCGAGACCGATATGCCCAACACACTCGAAACAAGCTGCCTAACGGGTGCGAACAACACAAACAGCACGATAATTGCAAAAGCACAAGGTAAGACACGATTTCAATGCTGTGTTCCAAGCAGTAGTGACAACAAAATAAGGGCATCATCATCCATTGGGACTGACGTCTATCTTAGAGTCCACCATTGTATATCCCGCCGACGTCGATCGCGGCACACTGAGCCTACTACAACAGATGCCACATGAACCAACCGCAGTGTCCAACCGGATCATCTCTGAGCGTGGTTCTGTCCTTGCTATGGACGCTTCAAGCTCGTCGCCACTTCCCGTACAAGAACCAGACTCGCTACCAAAGAAACGCGGTCGCCCTCGCAAGCAATCAAGCACTGCGGCCAAGGGCTCACGTAGTCCAGACATCACCGCCACTCCTTCTCGCAAGCGCGGGCGTCCGCTCAAGTCAGCCTCCAAGAAGTCCAAGTCACCGAGCCTGAACGCGCCCACCTCAGAGGACAAAAGAATCATGGCATCCATCAGACGGTCCAAGAGAGAGAACGACAAGTTTTCCAAGAAAAACTTTGATAATTCAAGTCACCAGACACATCCAAAAACAACAACAACATCGTCAACCATGAACGGAATGCCTGAACACCAGGGAAGTGCCATTGGTCGAATGAACAACCCCATTGCATTTTCTTCTCCTGCTGAATTTGGAAGGATGGCTCCCGCTGGCTTCAATACGCCTTATCCTCGCCCCAGCTACGGGACTGGAGGTAATGGAACTCATGGATTTCACTCGTCAAGACCAGACCCAGCCATCGTGGCACCGTTTCCCGCGCAGTGTTCCTCCTGCGGCGCCGTGAAGAGTATTATACAGGACATCCTATTTCAGCACTCGATACAAGAACAGGACGTTTGGGTGATACCACTGCCCGCAGCTGTTGAGATGCATCGTTACTTTGGTGGAGGTACCCCCCCTCCCCGAAAGGATGTCCTGATCTCTGCCGAAATGGTGGAGATGATCCGTAATCTACTCTTCCACAACGGCAGTTACGGAGTTTGAGCAAGATTTTATGCATCAATAAGGGAAAAGGCTTGTGTTGGACGTTTGTTCTTGCTCTGGGTCCTTGAGTTTGTACTTGTGCTAGCTCCTCGTCAACAAATTGAGCCAGCGATTCGGTATGGGTAATATTGAAAGTCCTGACAAGCATGCCTCCGGCGGCATCAAGTTTTACATGGATTGATGATACGCGTACCATGCAATTCTCGAGGTAATGGAAGTTTTCTTCAGGGATCTCAGTTACTATGCAAGCATCGCGACTTGTCGAAGGAGAATGAACGGATAACGCAATTATTATCTGACCCCATGATATGTGTCTGTTTCATTGGTATTCGACCAACCCAAAGGTCAATATTTGATACCAACTGAGCCTCTATATCGGGCCTTGACTAATGCTGAATGGAGAGAGTATGGTTTTGCATTTGCTGGGTTCGTGGAGAACAATACATATCCATTGCGTGTCTTGCCAATCTTTTTGTTGTTAAAGAGTCTCAAAGTCATAGGTCATATGAACCAGTGGGACTCGAATATAATCAGGACTTCTCATGCTGTCGCCGATGTGAAGACGTGGAATTCGTCCTTATCGAGCTGTGAAACTGGGCGAGCTAGGATCGCAGCCAGTGCTAATCAAATACTGGAAAGCACCGTTCCAAGTAGCTCTATTGCAAGGACGGTTGGGTTTGACCTCTGATACAGCGAACTTGTTATGAGACCTAGCCCTGAAATATGGGCATCTATGGCTCGAAGGTGCGAGATTGCCGCCGACTTGGGATCAGAGAGAGTATTCGTCGAAGGACGTTCGCAGATTTGTTTTCCTTTCTATCAAGGTTCTCCATAACCCATCGTACTTCACCTGCTACCACCTCAGGTCTATCCTGGACGACACCATGTCCACAGTCTGGTATATGTAGATAACGGTGATGACGAGAGAGTGAAAGCTGGGCCTTTTTGAGTCGCTCGTCTTCCTTGTCTGTAGCGTCGAGGATCTGCTTTTGAACCGCGAGAGCCGCATTTTCAGCGTCGCTATTGGCTGTCTTTACCGCGTGCTCGTACTGAGCCCATTTTCTGATCAAGGTGTTTGCCCGGATGACGCTGAGCGGCTTGTTACCAAGAATCTGTCTTTTGTACTGGCGCATCTCGATTTTCGCATCTAACGCGGTCTCTTGGCCCGTCTCCGCGAGCACCATTCCTGCCACATCTTCTGGGCTCCTGTCCAGGAACGCCCGAGCAAAGGTCCCTCCGTCTAGTGGTCCAAACGAAGTTAGTCTTCGAGATTGCCTTGCTTGAACTTGTCCAGTGCATAGAACAACTGCCAGCGGCAATGAATCTTTTTCAATCCCAGGCTTGAAATCAAGAAATCGTCCACAGAAGAAATTTCTTGCAGGAGCATCGGTGAGTCTATGAAAGCATGAAGCAGTTTGGGAACTTACACGAGTGCGCCACGAGTACGTAGGGTGGTGGTGCTTGTAGTTTTACCCGTCGCAAGTAATCCATCATCTCGTCTATTGCCACTTTTGGCTTCTGATTGGGCTCGCCACGATTCCAGAGCAAAACCCGGTATGAATCGCTCAACAAACGGGCCAACGGTAGCCAGGAAGCGCAAGAGTCGCCCGATCCGTGAAAGCATATGACCACAGGAAGGGAAATCGGTGCTCTGCCAAGCATCGTTACCCTTGCATCATCATCAATCGGTGCATCTGTTGTGGGAATCATCTTGCAGTTCCTGTATGGCGTCTAGACTGCATCAACTGGAGAAAATTAATAGTGGTGGGCGAAAATGGACATGTTTATCATGATATATCTTGTAGCCAGCACTGCCATTTGATTTCTGATTGTCAAGGAAATTTGACAGGTGCCTGGGTTGATGTACCTCAGTAATGTGGGCCAGAAAGTTGGCGAAATCTTGATGCCTAGCACTAACCTAGTGCTGTTATGCCTCATTTGCACTCGACACGGGGCCATCCTGATCATATTGATGTCTACCTAGCTGTGTGATATAACAACGCCCACTGCCAAAATGTATCATTGGCCCAATTGCTAGTACGAGTGCAGTCATGAACCGAAACAATTTATCATGATTGCCAGGTATGTACCGTTACATAATGCAATCGACAAGAAAATTCAAGCACAAGTATATTCATACAAGGTCGCCAGATACAGGCAAGCCCATTAGAACTATAGTTTCCTTTTCCGACTTGTGCCTTCAGTCCCAAGAAATCTGTCTTTACGTGACACGATCGAAGTCGCTATGACACTATTCGCCGCCAGAACCAGACAATGCAATCCGGACAACCTTCCACAAGAATCCGTACGCCTTGCATAATTAAACAATAAGACAAGAGCCAATGAGAGCCCCTCAGGATTGCGAGAGATCAGGTGTGGGATTGGCAAGTTGGTGGAGGTTCACTATGCGTCATCGCCACCCTTGTTCTTCTTCTTCTTGCCACCACCTTGTGCGATACCTGGGGTGGACTGGAGGCGTACGTGCAGACGTGTCCACTCGTGCTTCTTCTCCTCTTCTGTGTTGCCATCGCGCAGTCCGTTCCATTCGAAGCCTTCAAGGTAGGGCTTGTCAAGCTCGTCATCCGCCTATGTGATGTGGTCTTAGCAGAGTGCTCCAGGAGATCAAATACAGGGCAGATGAGGACCATAACTTACTCTCTTCTTGTTGGGCTTATGCATGGCATCTAATGCGTCCTTGATGGTGACGCCCTTGAGATTCCGTGCTACCACGGTCATGCCGAGGGGGAACTCAATCTCAATCTTCTTGACCGGAGGCGTTGTCAGCATCTTCTTGAGAATCTCCTTGTCCTCTACTGACGTAGAAGACGAGTTGATTTTCCTATATATGAGCCAACATTAGAAGATTATTCCACGAAAGGTGGCATTGCCGGGTTTCGGGCAGCTGTGTTTAATTCTTACCATCCAGTCTTCTGTGTCTCAATGGCTACTTGGATCACCGTTTCGCTATCCCCTGAACAACACATAGTTAGTGGCTGGGTTTGGGAGATAGTCTGCACTTGGCAGACCCGTTCAAGTATTTTGGGAGACTTACGAAGGTCATCAATGTTCATGACGCCTGGCGCACTAGAGCTCATTCTCGTCTTTTTGGGTGGTGCTTCATTGAGACCCTGGACGGCGGAGTCCACCTTGGAGAGGGGTTCCGACATGATGGCAGCTGGCGTGGAGTGCAGTGCTGAAGCAGTGGGTTTTCTAACAAAGCTCTTGTATCTGTGACAAGAGCTGATGGGCAGTGAAGATATTTGCTAATGGGCTCCTCTGAATAGTACTTTGGAGGGGCTTGAATCGAACTAGGACCGTAGAGGAACAGATTCTGCGAATATATTACCAGTTGGGACTCAAGGATGAGAGGACAATGAAGGGTGAATGGTGATAAGTGTTCAATGTTTGTGTGTTCAATGCTAGATTCGAGATTGAATGTAGACAAAGAGGAGAGAAAACAAACTAGAGTTCAAGGGAAGAGGGGAACGAGGTTAAGAAGGGGGAGGGGGAAGGTGGGAGGAGGGGAATCGATCAACCGTCCAGCTGCCACGTCCTATAGCAAATGTGATGTCTAAGGTGTGTAGATCCTGCCAACCACTTGGCGACCGGTCGATGCAGGAACTGCATTGAGCAGAAACGCACCGAACACCAGCGACGAACAGCTGCTTCCCCTTGGGTTTGGGGTTCCTGGTCAGTCATTAGGCTTTCTTCTAGTTGATTGGGATCATTGCTGACCATCCTCTCCGGCACCATACCATGGCCAAGATGCACTTCCTTGTGGCCTCTAGCAGAATTGTGCCTATGTTGGCGTGCATCGTGCCAGTGTCAGATCGACTCTGATTTTGCTCCATCTACGACTTGTGGTGCGTGAGCAGGTGCCGCAATGAGCGGGGTAAACCTTTCATCAGTCAAACGGACGAGCATCGCGTGACTGCCGAATGACGAGATGCAGACAGGGTCTGGCTGACTTGCAATTGCAGCAGCAGCGCCACGGCGTCTCTTCTGTTGCGTGACAGTACCTTAAATGAACACATTGAGAGGGCGAGAATGGCGAGGTAACACAGGTATCTATCTCACTGTTCACGCCATTACGAGCTGCCAACCGTACGATCCATTGCACGATTGGCCAGAGCTACCCCTGGTCATGAGGCCCGTCACCAGAATTGCTCAAAGGGGTTTAACGTACCATCATTTCGGGAGTCGCCGCTGTGCTTTCCACGACCCGCCTTTCCGGGGAGTCCACTTGAGCTCCCAGAGCTCTCAGCTAGGCTCTAGTTAGGCAAATAGAGGGGCTTTGAGGGGCTTCGAGGAGCCTGAACAACGCCACGGAATTGCGGGGGAAATCTGGGGTGCAGCATGGAGTGGGGCAGCTATCTTTCTGTCTCTCATATGTGGACAATTAAATCATCCAATTCCTTCATACTAGATAGCGCGATCAGATGGGTAAATTTCAAACCATCAAGCTACCTACACAGCTTATAAATATACTCATTCCGTAGCTGGAGGGGAGGTCAATCTTTCTATTGAGGTATGGCACAAAAGTTCCTACTAGGCGATATGGGTAGGTAGGTTCGCGTTGTCCATGTCATTAGAGTTTGTTGGGCCGAAGGTGCCGTCTTGCGTTGAAGTAGGTCCGGAATGAGGGGCAGCTGACCATTCAAACCATCCAGAGCTCGACTACAGGCTTTAGGTCCGTAGCTAGGTATATAGTGAACAGATTGGCAGGAAGAAGAAGCTTTGGTTCCTTGATTGGCAAGATCGAGGCCCAGGGCACGCGAGGTGAACGGAGATCTCCATACAAGCATACAAGCTGACATTCAATCCTCGAATAGTGACTCTCTCAACCTGAAACGAATCCCAGGGTTCTTCAGATGGGGCCGCATGTGTGCAAAATGGTCCGTATGTTGAAGAATGCACAGTTACTCTTTGTCTACAACAATTCCCTGGAAGTCCAACTGCCAACCAAAATTAGGCATGAAACCCTTCGTCAATTCTTGAGGGTGCCTTTCTAGCTAGATCAACTGCTTTCTATGTTGGGACGGAGAACACACCCACCAATGCGCTGTGCATAATCCATGATATGGGTCCAGGAGAAAGTGATCCAGGTCCCCAGGTACACAGGTAGTTACCTCTATTATGGAAATGAACATTTGTTTTTATTTATGTACATTGACCTCAATCGCCACTTCTGGTGCTTTGTCTCAAACCTCAACGTGTTCCCCTCGTTTCTCTTTGATTTTTCAGCCCCGCCCTCCACGCTTTCAACTCCTGCACCTCACGCTGTAGGGCTTCCACATCCCCACGCAGACCTCGCATCTTCCGGTCCAGCTTCGGAACCTTTCGCGCCTCCAGCCATGATATGAAGCCGCCAACGAAGGGACATAACAGGCATACGGCGCCCAGCCCGTACTTCTCCCAGCTCCGCACCACGTAGTATGCCCAATTCTTGTTGGACCGCGATGATTGCACACTTTCACCGTGGATATCGCTTTCGTTCCAGGGCTGCATCTCAATACTCTGCCGACGCGGCGGTCTAGTCTTGCGCGTAGTATCGAACATCTTGGCAATGATGTGTATCAGCCACCAAGTCGGCAGAAATAGGAGGATGACTAGAATGATGATCAATAGTTTAATAAGTGGCTCCACGATATGCTCGTGGACCCAATCATGGATGGCTGAAAAGACTTTGTCTTCGAGCTCGGCTACTTTCTTCTTGACTTCTTCCCATATCTTCTCGACTTCGTCCTTGATCTTCTCGATGGCTTCCTTGGCCATAACAACAGCTTTATCTAAAGCTTCCTGGGCGGTTTTGACAGCATCGTCAAAAATCTTTTTGGCTGCATCTACGGCATCGGTGACCTCGCTCTTGACCTTGCCCCAGACCTCGTCGGCCACCGAGTCAAGGTCCACGCCAGGTATGTCGAAGCGTTTGGCGATGTCATCTGGGTGGTGAGTCAAGGGCAAAAGGTTGACGATCTCCAATGATTCCGGCTGTGGATCTCTTCGATCTATTTCTGTCGACTGCACAGCTGTGCTATAGGCCACGGAAGCAGTATATAGTACCGACAGAAGCCAAATGTTACGCATTTTCCGATGTATTATCTTAATTGTCAGGTCAATTGAAACTCTTAATTAGGTGTCCCAATGGGAGGAAATTTGTATCAAGTGTCTGTAGGTATTCCTTTGATGTGCTGAGGTGAATTCTAATTATGCTACACAGAGTTTAGCAGGAACACAGGGAGATGTTCATTGTCTACAACATTTACCAATTCCGGTGAAGGCGACAAGGCGAGAGCGAACAAAGAAGAGAATTTCCGCCTTTGGGGCGCATGTTTTGCAACCAAGTGCCAGTCTCCCTATGTTGGTAGCTGCACCCATGTTAATCGCTTGGTGGAAGGTGTGTGATTTGAAGACAGCTGATGTTCAAGCCCACAGTGTGATGGGCTGATACGATAGACTTTTAGAAACGAAAGTCCGGATGCAGAGGGAAAGTCCACGGCAGACATCTTAATGGGGGACTCGAGCCGAATGATGTTGAGCACGCCTTTCCACTCATCTGCCTAGGTACCTAGCAAGCACGAGCGTGTGCCTCGATTGCCATTCTCACACACTGAGGAAGAAGGCAATTCTTAGATTGACCCTTCAGACAGAAATGTCTCAAGAACAAAACGGAGGGTCTATAATGGGAATCATTAGAGAGACTATATAAAATATTAGAGAGATTATATCTAACCATATACGGATAAATACGCTAGGGACCCTATTTTGCGGTATTTGCCTATAGAACGGGATATAACTAATATGCTTATTAATATTTACCGGTTAGCCCCGGATATCTGCTAGCTAGCTGCAAATTAGGGTTACCGTCGCCCCCGAACTAAATAAAATTATTATTAATATCGATATATTAGCAAATAATAGCGAATTCGCAAGCGCTAGCAATTATAATTAATTAATTATAAAATTTAAAATATAAAAATTAATTAATAGCTATCGAACGGCTGCTAATTACCGTTAATTATAAATTTTATAAAATAGCTAAATTAATTACCGGAATTAAAGCTATAATTATAAAATTAAAATTATAATTAATTATAAAATAAGCGTTACCGTTTATTTAATTAATATTATTAATTATAAGCGTAGCTTTAGCCCTAATTTAATTATTACGAATAATAGCTATTATTGGTAAAAATTTATTAATTATTTATTTATTAATATTATAGCTAGCTATAATATTATGTTGCACGGATGTTATATAGCATCGGATAGTGCATAAAATTAGCATTATAACGATATATAAATCGTTATAATAGCTATAAAGGCTATAAAAATATCGGTTATTAACGATATTTTTAACGTTCGGTAAAGCCCTATTAAATAGTGGCTATTGCGGTAGCGATATTATAGGGTAGCTCCATTTAAATACCTTTTATAATATTTTACTATTTTCTTTAATTATAAATTAACCGTATTATTAATTAACTTAATTATAAATTAACTTAATTAATAATATATTCCAGAATATTTTTATTAATTAGTTTTATAAATATAAAAGGAAGTTATTTTATTTATAATTAATTTATTTTCTTTCTCTCCTTAAGCTTTAATATAACTATATTTTCCAGCCTATATTAGACGATTTTACGAATCCTATAATTAAACGCTTCCCTATGCCTAAAATATATAATTACCTAATCAAACCTTAAAATAGGTTATAAGCCCGGTGTTACGAACATGCACCCTTGCAGAAGGACAAACAACTGTGTTGGCGCTTAAGAAGGTATGCTGCGGGGCAGTGACCACGGCCCTGGCCAAAAGACCCAGCCACCCCCGCCAGCTGTCAACAAGTGTTGACAGGATCATGGCCTTGGCAATGATCCATTGGCATGGATCACAAGGATCATTGTGATCCATAAGATCCAAGAACAAAGGGGATCATACTTGTTGGTATGATCCAAGCAAACATCAGTGAGGGAATGAATGGATATATTAGGGAGGGATTTCCTACGGTTACATAGACAGTCATTACCTCAGTGATCAATCTAAGCATCTATCTTACCCATAGGTGAAGCATTCAATACGCTTTGACGACTACACTTGTGAATCATTTCAGGACCACCATCTTCAGTTACTCATTGCTCAGTTCAGTATCTTGGCTAGCGTTCCCTGTTAGCATAAACCCCCAACACCTCTTATACTCAGGTTTATTCTAGAAACCCGTAGTATAGTCGTTACATTTTGATCACTCTTGTTCAGGTACGTTCCCCCAGAAACTAACTGAGCAATATCGGCAGAATGTCTACCGTCAGCAAGGACAGCGGCAGTAGCAAGAAAGGAAAGGAGACAACAAAGGCCACTCAGGAACAGACACCCCAAGAATCCCCCACTCAAGCTATGAGTATTGACTCCGATGGAGACGACGACTTCGAAGTCTCCAAGGAACAGTACGAAAGCATTCTTCGGGAAATCAAGCGACTCCAGCGAGAGGAGGATCGCAAGGCCAAACTCATTCAGGAACTCCAGGATTCCAACACCGCTATGCGAGGAGCAGCCAACATCATCACCACGCCAATCCAGAAGACTGATGGGCTCAAGTTCAACACTCCCGCACCTTATGATGGAACGCCTGGAGGGCTCAAAGGATACCTTGCCCAAGTCCGCGCCTATCACTCCTTCCACATGGGAAGCTTCCAGAATGACCTTCAGAGGATCGTTCACGCAGCATCCTTCTTGAAAGGACGCGCCCTCGCGTGGTTCGAACCATACCTCTCTGAAGCAAGCGAACATGGATGGATGTTGAGCCAGTGCAAGGCAGAGACACAGAAGATCTTCGGAACCTATGCCGGATTCGAAGAAGCACTCAAATCACTATTCCAAGATCCTGACGAGAAGAGACAAGCCGAACGAGAACTTGAGAACCTCAAGCAGAAAGCATCCGCGTCAGTATACACTGCAGAATTCAAGCGGATCACCGCTCGCATGGACTGCACCGACGACACACGCATCATGCTATACTATCAAGGTCTCAAGGAAGAAGTCAAGGATGAGATCAGTAGGATCTTGTACCTACCTACCGACTTCACCCAGTACGCGGAACTTGTGGTACGCATTGACAACCAACTATACGCTCGACGGTCTGAAAAGAAACAAACCCCGAAATACCAGAGCCGTACCACCGCCAACATGGGAAGACCCCGACAAAACGGATATAACAACCGAAACCGCGACTGGAAGAACAAGACGTCATACGGACAACACAGCGGACCCATGGACCTTGACGCTACCCAGCGAAAGGACAAATCCAAGGTCAAGTGCTACAACTGCGGGAAAATGGGACACTACGCGAGCGAGTGCAACCAACCAAAGAAACTGGGATTTAAACCAGTGCCAGAGGGCAAGAAGCAGATCTACAGCACCAAGCGAGAAGAAGTACCCCACGACTCTCTCTCCTGGACGGCGTGCTACGACGACGAATGTCGAACGCATAAATCCAGCAAGCGAGACAGTGGATGGTACCCCAAGCAACCAAGAACCCTAGCCGCCGCGACGCGCCTGGGAAGGAATGTCCACATCGGATCAGAAGGACAACTGGTAGACAGCGATAGCGACACTATCGGCAGCGCTTCAGAGAACGAAGGCTACCACCAAGTCAGAGAAGCAGAACAACAGCTTCGACAGCAACAAACGACCCCATCTGTGGACGACACTAGCAGCGATGAGGAGGATACCTACGAACCCATGGACACCGACTACAAGGGAAGAAGGGAACTCATCACGAAACTAGAAACCTCCACTAGGGATGAACTCGAACGGGAATTCAGACAAACCCGACGAATCGACACCAATGCCCAGTTTACTCTCTCTGCCGTGGAGATGTACGGCACGGGGCAACAACTAGCAGAAATCCTCCAGAAAACCACCGACACCCCATGGGAGCAGAGAACCCCGGGAGCCAAATTTGGAGACGACCCCCGACTCAGCATCAAGCACCCTCAGCACCACCAGATCGCGTGGGTAGGATGCATCGACCCGGGATGCGACGAACACCTTGAAAACAAAACATCTCAAGGAGTATTCCCACTACGAATGGGAAAAGACGCCATTTGCTACCCCCATCTAGCTGAGCACGCAGGAAAGGCAGAAGTAAGCTACTGCGACGCACGAGGATATGTCGTACTTGCTTTGCACCCTAGACCACCGCAGTGCTCGATCAACGAGAAAAAACCATGGTGGACATGCCCACAGGATGACTGCATACGCCATATGCAAAACAAAGCAGAAGCATGGAAACGCATCAGAGACCTGAGAATATCAGGAAAGCTCAAGATTGAACCAGTGGAAGAAACTTTCGATGTCCGGAACGTAATGAATACCACCCGGAAAGAACCTCCACAGCCACTCCGACACACGGTCACCATGATATCCGAAGAAACCAACGAACAAATCAAGAAGACATTCACATTACCCCAGCAACCAACGAAGGAAGAACCTTCGCAGAAAGAATTCAACGATAAACTAGCCCAGCTTGAGGCACGATATCAAGAGGAAGGACAAGAGAAGCCACCCTCTTGGGAACTTCGGATAGAAGCATTGAATGAGCTAGCAAGAGAGCTACGCTCACCCAGACAAACCCCTGGAACGCAGGACGAAGACACAGGCGACGCACACTACCGCCAGAAGAGAAATGAGACCCGAGAACAAAGGGATCAACGGATACTCACCAGCGCCGAGAAGCGACGCGCCAACAGACGAATCAACAAGGATTCGGGAAACGACCTGGACCACTTTTAAAGAGGCAAAAGCGGTCCACCACAGAAAGGTCCATCTGTGCCACCAACGGCACCAAGCTACACGATCACCTAACGATCCCGATCAGGATCATGAACCAAGAAATACGAGCCCTGGTAGACACGGGAGCTCAAGGAATTTTTATCTCCCCAAGAATCGTCAATAAACTTAAGGTACCATGGAAATGGAAGAAGACGCCCTACACACTCAACACTGTTGATGGACAACCTATATCTTATGGAGATGGAATTGTTGACATGGAGACTGCGCATATTCAAGTCTACATCCAAGACCATAAGGAGGAACTCACGTGCGACATCACAGAAATCACGGACTACGATGTAGTCCTAGGGATAACCTGGTTGAAGGAGAGCTGTCCCCGAGTGAACTGGAAAACAGGCCAATTCCAGTGGGATTTACCAGGAATAGAGTCAGCCCCTGAGGAGAGTTTGAAGAACAAACCCTCAAGCGACCCTGAGACACTTGGATTTTACCTTATGACCAAGCATGTCAAGCCGAAACTCGACACTGTAGTACCCGAAGAGTACCAAGAGTTCAGCGACCTGTTCAGCGGAGTGCTGAAAACAGGATTACCAAAGCACACAAGATACGACCATGAAATACCCCTCCAGGAAGGAAAGGAACCCCATTTCATGCCGACATACCCAGTAAAACCTCAGCATGAGGAAGCGTTGAAAGAATACCTCAACGACATGACCCAGAAAGGATGGATTACAGAATCCACCTCACCAGCAGGATACCCTATACTTTTCGTACCCAAGAAAAGCAAAGACGGGAAACCCAAATGGAGACCTTGCATCGACTATCGCAAGCTTAACGATATCACGATCAAGAACCGATACCCCTTCCTTTGATCAAGGACCTACGCGACAAGTTGCACGGAGCCAAGTGGTTTACGGCCCTAGACTTGCCCAATGCGTACGGATTGATCAGAATTAAGGAAGGAGAAGAATGGAAGACCGCATTCCGTTGCAAATACGGACATTTCGAATACAAGGTTATGCCTTTCGGCCTAACCAACGCACCAGCAAGTTTTCAAAACATGATCAACGATGTCCTTCGGGAATACCTCGACAAGTTCGTAGTAGTATATCTCGATGATATACTCATCTACTCCAAAGACCTCGAAGAACACAAGCAACATGTCAAAATAGTGTTACAGAAACTGCAGGACGCGAACCTGCTAGTCAACCCCGAGAAAAGCGAATTCCATAAGAAAGAAGTCACCTTCGTAGGATACGTCGTATCCCCCGGAGAAGTCAAAATGGAACCATCCAAGATTGCAGCAGTAAGAGACTGGCCTACCCCGAAAACGGTAACAGAAGTCAGATCCTTCTTAGGACTCGTAAACTTCTACCGAATGTTCATCAGGAACCTCGGAGGCATAGCCGCACCTCTCACGCACCTGACGAAAAAGGATGTACCCTTCATTTGGACAACCAAGGAACAAGAAACGTTCGAACAAATCAAGGAAGCCATTACGGATGAACCAGTAATGCGCATGGCAGACCCAGAACGGGAGTTCGAAGTCGAGACAGATGCCTCGGACTACGCCATGGGTGGACAGCTCACACAAAAGGACGACAATGGGAAACCACACCCTGTCGCCTTCTACAGCAAGAAGTTCACCAAGGAACAACTCAACTACCAGATCCATGACAAGGAACTAATGGCAATTATCGAAGCCTTCAAGGAATGGAGACACTATCTTAGTGGAACCAACTACAAGGTCCAAGTCTACACCGATCACAAGAACCTCGCCTCGTTCACAACCAGCAAAGAACTCAACAAGCGACAAATCAGATGGGCAGAGTTCTTGGCAGACTTCAACTTCGAAATCAGCTATCGAAGAGGAACTGAAAACGGAAGAGCCGATGCGCTCAGCCGACGACCAGATCATTATCAGGATACGCCCAAGGAGGCACACACCCTTTTTACCATGGAAGAAAACGGGAAACTGGTCCCGACCATGAATCTCTATGCAACCATGAGCATAACCAACCATAACAGCTGGACGGAACGCATGACTAAGTGCCCAGATCCAGATGACAACCTAGTAGGGAGACACGATCCCAGCCAACAGCACTATAACGGGAAGATCAAAATCAAGGAACCACTACTCCAAGAGCTAATCAAAGATTACCACGAGTCACCGACTAGTGGACACCAAGGAGTGTTCAAGACAACCAAGCGAATCCAACAACACTTCGATTACCCACAGCTGCGGAAACACGTCAGCAACATCATCAAGGAATGCGATTTATGCAATAAGGCAAAATCAGCACGACACAAGCAATATGGACAGTTGCAACCCATACCGCCACCAGACAGAGCATGGAAATCTATCGCTCTAGACTTCATCGTGAAGCTACCACTATCAAGGGAACCCTTAACTGGAGTATTCTACGATAGCATCCTAGTATTCACCGAACGACTCACGAAGTACGCATACTTCCTCCCATACAAGGAAGCAAGTAACGCAGAAGAATTGGCATACACCTTCCTACGGACGATCGCCAGCAGACACGGATTACCAGACGAAATCATCTCCGATCGAGACAAGCTATTCACATCGAATTTCTGGAAATCACTCATCAGTCAGTTAGGATGCAATCACAAGTTATCCACCGCCTTTCACCCACAAACCGATGGACAAACAGAACGAGCCAACCAAGTACTCGAAGAATACCTCAGATGCTATGTCAATCATCAGCAAGACAATTGGGTCACACTATTGCCACTTGCGGAGTTTGCATACAACAGTGCAGTACGAGAACCCACCGGAATGTCACCGTTCTACGCCAATTACGGCTTCGAACCCGACATCACCAAAGAACCAATCAGAGGAAAAGGACTTGCACCACACGCCATTCAGCGTGTAGACCAGCTCAAACACCTGCAAGCACAACTCCAGAAAGACCTTATCATGGCCCAAAGCAAGACCAAAGAAAGACATGATAGGAAGAAGATTGAGGGACCAATCTTTGCGGAGGGAGACAAAGTCTACCTTCTACGCAAGAACATCAAAACCAAGCGACCAAGCGACAAACTCGACTTCAAGAAACTCGGAGCATTCATAATCGAGAAGAAGATCTCGGATGTCAATTACCGTCTCAAGTTACCAAAAACTATGAGAAACCACCGAACCTTCCATATCTCATTGCTAGAGCCAGCACCAAAGAACGCTAAAGTCGACGAAACGCTAGAAACAGAACCCGATCAGCAAGAATACGTCGTTGAGGAAATCATCGACCATAAGAAAGTCGGACGGGGATACCAATTCCACGTTAAATGGAAAGACTACCCACCTGAGGAAAACACTTGGGAACCTAGGAAGCATGTTGAGGGCTGCGCCGCTCTTGACCAGTATCTCCGGTCTCAACAAGAGGACCAAGATCTACAAAATCACTTCCGAAACCAAGTGAAGACCAATCCACCTCGTTAGAAACCCCCATAGACTGAAGGTCCTCCACCACGAAGTGCTCGTGGCTATCCAAGGCAGGCAACAGACCATCCTCCTTGTCCAGCTCCTCCATTCCTCGCTGGAACAACTCGGACCCCTTCGCCTTCGCACGAGCACGGATCTTTCGGATACGAGATAACCGACCAGCAGCAGCGGCTAAAGAAGACTGAAGTTCTGCCATCTTCTCGTGAAGAGCCAGCAGATCATCACTAGCTTCCTCTTCCTCCTTCTCCAACTTCTGTTGCTGATCCAACACCTTTCGGAGAGAAGACGCTACCAGAACACCATCGCACTTCCGAGTCGGATGACGGATGCACTCCAGACATCGATTCGACCTTTCCTCCGACATGACGCAAGTCGTCTTATTTTTCCAGCAAGGCGTGCAAGGCATATCGGCAGCACGACCGTTCTTTTTCACAAATTCCAAAAGGTTTAAGCGCTCGAGTGTTTTACGAGCAGGGACTGAAGGATCTGACATGATGAGCACCCATCACAAGGAAAGCAAGAAGGGAAGGATATGGAAGGGAACTTAAGGGACACGGCACAGATGGGGACGCGACCTACTTATGCGGCCTAAGTCTTTCGAGGACAAAAGACATGGAGAAGGGAGCTGATGTTACGAACATGCACCCTTGCAGAAGGACAAACAACTGTGTTGGCGCTTAAGAAGGTATGCTGCGGGGCAGTGACCACGGCCCTGGCCAAAAGACCCAGCCACCCCCGCCAGCTGTCAACAAGTGTTGACAGGATCATGGCCTTGGCAATGATCCATTGGCATGGATCACAAGGATCATTGTGATCCATAAGATCCAAGAACAAAGGGGATCATACTTGTTGGTATGATCCAAGCAAACATCAGTGAGGGAATGAATGGATATATTAGGGAGGGATTTCCTACGGTTACATAGACAGTCATTACCTCAGTGATCAATCTAAGCATCTATCTTACCCATAGGTGAAGCATTCAATACGCTTTGACGACTACACTTGTGAATCATTTCAGGACCACCATCTTCAGTTACTCATTGCTCAGTTCAGTATCTTGGCTAGCGTTCCCTGTTAGCATAAACCCCCAACACCTCTTATACTCAGGTTTATTCTAGAAACCCGTAGTATAGTCGTTACAATATTTTCGTTTAAATAATTATTTTAATTAATATTCGGTTCGGTCGTAAAATCGGGTTCGGTAAAATTATTTATAATTACTGCCTAATTGCTATCGTCGTCGGTTTTTTCGCTAGGATTATTATTATTAGCGCTATTATTAAAATTACCGAATTAAATACCTTTAAATATACCGCATTATTTTTTTTTAATATTATAAACCGCGTTTTTAAAAATATGCTATACGTAAAGCTATTATTTTACGGTATTAGGGTAAATAGCCCTAATAGCGCGTTTAAATGCTTTATTAAAATTATTTATTATTATAAACGGCTTATAAACCTAATTAATTCGGTTAAAATTAGCCTTTTTTTCGGCTGCTATAATTTTATTATAAATTTAGCTATAATTGCGTAGCTAAATTAAAATTTACGCAAATAATTCTTTTTTTTCTCCGCTAATTAATGCTTAAATAACCGGGAAAATAATATTAAAAGGGAATAGCCTTAAAATAAAGCATAATAGCATATTAAATTTATTAACCTTATAAATATTATTAATTAATAAGAATTCGGGGTTTTTTTACTATAAATTTACGCATTATTTATACGTTTAAAATATATAATCGATTCGGCCGTCGGGAAAATTATTATGTTTATAAATAATATATTAGAGCTCCTCCTCTTTTTTTAGCGATATAAGCGTTTAAAAAAATATTTAGGTTGCGGTTTAGTCGCCGAAAGCCGCCGTTTTAGCTGCGTTAATTATATTTTATATATTTAAATTAATTATAACGTAACGAGGGTTTTTACCGTAAAGCTAGGCGTAAATAGCGGACGCTAAAAATAAAAATTTTTCGTTAAATTTTATAATTCGCTTTTTATGCTTTTCGATAAATCGCGCTCGGTTTAGCGTTATTTAAGCGGCGGCGTAAATATTATCGATAAAATAATTATAAATATTTTTAATTAGCTATTATTTTTGCCTTTAATAAAAAAATAACGCTATAATTAATCGGCGGTAATTAGGGCAAGCTTAATTTTCCACCTATAATTAATAAAAGTAGAGGACCGGAAGCGCTTTTTCCCTTTTTTTCCCTTTAAACCGGTAAATAGGCGCTTTCCTTTTTTTTAATAATAATAAATAAAGGCTATTAGCTGGCTAATTATTTTATTATAATTAATTGCCTTTCGCCGACGCGTAGCATTACCGTTATTTTAATAAACGCTAAATAAAGCATTTTTAGCTTTTATAAAGGTGGTAAAGACGCGATTCTCGATTAATTCATATATAACGCTATTAATAGCTATTTTTAGCTTTAATTCGGGGATAAAAATATAGGGTATTAGCGTAACCTTAATAAATTTAATATATCTGCGGTATTTTCTAATATATTACTAATATTTCGGTTATATTATTAAATAGCACTTTATAGGGGGCCTTCCGAAATAGGTTAAATATAATCTCTCTAATGTTTTATATAGTCTTTCTAATAATTCCCGTTTATAATAGAGAGGCGACCCGTCATAATAGTGTTTATCTGATGTTGAAGGTGAAGTTGGGGTGCTTATTTACTGCCAACATGTGTGGAGCTTGCACACAGCTTCGCACTTTGATGTTGGCCGCACTCCGAGGTCACCTAGATGATCAACAAGACAATGTCTACTTAGCCAGAGAAAGGGAATATCGGAAGCCGTGCTGCCAATCGCGCAAACTTGATTGCTTGCCGAACAAGCATAAATGAATTGGGGGCACCTACTTGCGTGACCGTCCTGCTGATTGTGTTGTAGAAACGAATGGATCTGAGAGTGGAGGGCACTAAAGTGGCCTAGCATTGCAGCGGATCTTTGGATGACGTCCTTGACTCTTTGATCTAGGGTGCGCGACCCCTGACTCAACGCGCAAGGCGCCTACTATTTGAAACCACGGAGCCGAGATAACGGACAATTGATTCGGGCTATTATTCACAGTGACTAGAGCACCTGGATATGCCAGGTAGTTCCAACAATGTCCCAGGTCTCGGGGTCGCAGTGGATTGAACCGCGAATATCCCGTGGGCCGTAGCTATTATTAATGAACTGCGTCGCACGTATTGAACAACCAAGAATTTCTTCCGACCTGTAAATGAGCCTGAGCAGATTCATACAATTTCATGCTTCGAGATCAAAGAGAAAAGACCCGACATCTAGTGTTCATGTTCACTACTAAGCCGGTTCCTCTCGTCATACGAACACTATTCATTAGAGGGAATACGGTACAAATATCTCAAGCAACATGGGCTTGAAAATACTCATCAATGGGTCTGGTATCTGTGGTCCGGCCCTGGCCATCTTTCTCTTACGTGCCAATCCATCTCACACCGTCACTATTGTCGAGAGGTCGACTGAGCTGCGGACAGCGGGACAGCAGATTGATCTGCGAGCACAGGTCAGTAGTCGGTGCCTCCATCCTTGGTTTCCCATGTATTTGAAAATGTGCCTTGAACGGAGCTTTGTTTGGTCTCAAATCAGTGCTTTATCATTCTGCAGATCAGACGGCATACGACCTGCTCTTAAATCGAAAAATTACTGACATTTTTTGACGCTCCAGGGTATCCCGCTGATGAAAAAGCTGGGTCTATTGGAGAAGGTCAAAGAGCGCACAGTGATCGAGAGTGGTTTGGCCTTCGTCGACTCAAATGACAAAATCAAGGCAGTCTTGGGTGTAAACGATTCCGGCAAGGGCCAGCAGTCCTTCACTTCTGAGTTCGAGATCATGAGGGGCGACTTGGTCGATATTCTGTATCAAGAAAGCCTGGAGGTGGGCAAGCAGGCCACGAAAGATGGTGGTCATGGAGGTGTCAACTACAGCTTTGGAAAATATGCCACAGAACTCACGCAGGATGATGATGGTGTCGACGTGGTCTTTTCTGATGGGACAAGCGACCGTTTCGATCTTGTTGTGGGCTGCGACGGGCAGGGTAGTCGAACGCGAAGACTGGCCTGGGGGAATGAGTTGGAAAACGACATCTTCAAGTCTCTTGGGGCTTATATCGCATTCTTCACGATACCAGCAGAGGGGAATGAGGACATTGGCAAGATATTTCACATGCCAAACTACCGTGTGATCTTCACAAGGACGGGTGACAGACCAGTCACTCAGGTTTGTCTGGCTACCATGAATCTGACAGAAGAACTGAAAGGCTGCAACAACAAGACGCTTGACGAACAAAAAGAGGTATGGAAGAGCTTGTTTGGCGACTGCACATGGCAACGTAAACGCTTGCTTGAAGGGCTTGGCAAGGCTGAAGACTTCTACATGTCTCACGTTGGCCAAGTCAAGATGGACTCATGGTCGAAAGGGCGCGTGGTTTTAGCGGGCGATGCCGGATACTGCCCGACGCCATTCACGGGCCAGGGATCCACGGCCTCCCTCCTCGGTTCGTATATACTCGCAGGTGAGCTTACAAAGCACGGCGATGACATCACTGCTGGCCTCGAATCATACGACAGAGTCTTGAGGCCGTACGTCGACGAGATGCAGAAACTCATTCCAGGCACTCCAAACATCTTGTATCCCAAGACGGAATTTGGAATATGGGCGTTACAGACATTTCTGGGAGTCTTTACGACGCTGAAAATTGACAAAGCTATCAATATGCTCTTACCTGAGGGCAAAGGCGGACTGGAAATACCGCAATATGAGGTATTCAACTGGCCTAGCGTTGCAACAAATTGAGGATCTGTCGATATTAAGGCCCGCACGTTCGACTGGCTGGAGTCATTGTAATTGCAGATTTACAGAAGAGGCGGGTATGAAGCGCAGAAGTACCATCTTCCACCACAGAACCAAGAGCAGGGGAAAAAATTGAAAGGAATGGGTGGCTGAGATGATTCGAGATGCAAACGCGATTGAGAAGTGTATCGGGAATGTGAGTGGAGGACACACTTATGGCGGCTACAGGGCTTCGTATTTGCTTAGTTTATCAGGACTGAGTGTCGCTTTCCCGTTATTCTTTTTTTATTATACTAATGAATGACAATACTTCACTCCATATCATGACATCCTACTTGAGGAGATGAGTCTCTGTGCTGGCGCCTTCGGGCTTCTTCCAGTGAACTTTGAGGCCGCCCCAACTATGGTCATTGTACGCTGTCTGCACCTTGTTGCACGTCTCTAATCCCCATTCCGTGACCCCTACCATCAAGCAACTCTCAAACATGAAAGCACAGCTGTCCTTGCCGACTAGTTGTGGCTGGAGATCTGCATTGCTGGCACCTTCGTAGCTGGCTGCATCCGGACCATGGCCGCTCATGACGTTATGCAGACTTGCCCCGCCGGGCATAAATCCTCCCGTGCCGCCCTTCTTCGCGTCGTAGACACCGCCAATCAAGCCCATAAACTCGGACATGGTGTTGCGGTGGTACCACGGGGGACGGAATGTATTCTCGGCTACAAGCCATCTTGGAGGGAAAATAACAAAGTCTGCAATCGCAGTGCCCACATGTTCGGACTGAGCTGTGAGTACCGTGAAGATGGATGGATCTGGATGATCAAAGGAGATGGATCCAATGGTGTTGAATCTGCCGAGGTCGTATTTATAAGGGTAGTAATTTCCATGCCATGCCACAACATCGAAAGGAGTATGGCTCTGGTGGGTCGTGAAGAGAGCATTGTTAAATTTGGAGATGATGTTGTAGGTGTTGGTGCCCTCGGCCGCGGTAGCGCCAAAATCCTCACTGAATGAGGCTACAGGAATTTGGAAGTCGCGTGCATTTGCCAAGCAGTTCGAGCCGATTGGGCCCAGCTCTGGCAGTGTGAAGTGGCTAGAATACAATTCCAAAGCATAGCCACGGACGGGTCCTGACGGCAGGTGGACTTGGTATTTGATACCTCGAGGAATGACGGCAATCTCCATGGGCCGGACCAGCAGCCATCCCAGCTCTGTCCGAATATCCAGAGAGCCGTGTTGAGCCACGATCAGCAAGTCACCGTCAGCAGAGTAGAAGGCATCCTTCTCGTCCATGGACTTTCCAGCCGCAAAGATGTAGTAGCCGACACCATGCTTCAATGTGGGGTCACCGGCACCAGCGACCAACTTCAAGCCCGTAACAAAATCAGTCTGCTCGTCCTGGGCAAATGGGTCCCATCGCAGCTGGTTGGGGACGTACTTCAGCTTCTTATGGCTGTAAGGCTTGTCGGCTGTAAAGGGGCCGCTGGTGCTTTCTTCAAAATTGGGATGAGCACATGATGGCACGATGCGGTAGAGCCATGACTGTTGGTTCTCATGTCTCGGCGCTGTGAACGCCGTGCCAGACAGCTTTTCGGCGTATAAACCATGCGGTGGCTTTTGAGGTGAATTTTGGCCGATTGGTAGAGCGCCACGCACAGCTTCAGTTCTGTATGTACGATGAGAACAAAAGTCTTCCACTTGATGAAGATTGGTTATAAAAGAAAGACCTACTCTTGATATGAAGCGAAGCCGTTCTGGTATCTGTACTTTTCCTTGAGGTCAAATGTGGTGACGGGCATTTTGACAGAATTCGGAGGTGATCTTTGGGAGACAGGTTGAAATAAAAATCAGTAGACTGTAGAACTGAATCAGTTCAACGAAGAGCCCCGCTCGGTGTCTTTTGGATATCATATATATCTGGATTTCAACACTACACAAAGCCGAAGCACGAAGTGGATCGCGAGTTACCCGGGATATGCGTGCTTACAGGTATTACGGCCATCTCTTGTGGGAATCGGAATCGGAATTTGGTGGTGATTTACACTGGGCATTCTCCCCTTCCATTCCGCGCTGAGTGGGCCGCCGCTTTCCACTAATAGCCGGGTAAGTCGGTAATGTAGGTGCATTGCGGGGGAGGGGCGGGGTTTCCATGTACGATGTACTGTTGGTGCCCTACGTAATGAAGCACAGTACCGTACAAAGTACATAAGTTTGTACTACATAAAATACAGTAACCTAACCTAGTCACATCTCTCCCGTATTGCGCGTATGCTTGCAACACAGACTATACTGTTCGCTGCCGTTAGCTGGCTCGCTTCATTTTGATTCTTCTGAGGCTCCATCGTATCTCCAGGAAAACCAAGCTTCATGATGTGCAATCAGACGTGGCCGTATACTATGTCCCATAATCGCCAAGTAGATCGAAGTGATGGTCATTCGTCAACTCAAGGCTGCAAGAGGACTTTCTCAACTACATCGCTTTAACTCAAACCACCCACTGTGCGTCTCCTACTTTTGATCTGACTGTCATCAACCCGTACGTATTCCTACTTAGGTTATTAAGCAATATTAGCAGAATGTATGGCTTATTGTGTTTCCAAGAGCCGCAAATAAACGCCTGGATGAATATAATCGGTTAGCAAAATTCTGCATGATTGGATTGTATAGTACATTTGCGGTCATGAGCGATTATTATTCTTCCATCGAGAAAAATAAGTAGACGGAAAAGGTGAGAAAAAGCCAGGAAAAAGGAAGAGAAGAGAAATACTAAGATTGGAAGAAAGGTACTATAGCTGTAAGGGAGAAAGGTATACTACGCCGTATACGGACGCTTTTGCTCATTTAGTGCCCTGATAATGTCATGTTCTTTGCCGGCAAACATCTAGACACGGGAAGGTCCTCGAGAAATCGCAAAACACTTATTTACCTGCGGCTTTCCACTTAATGTCAATGGTGCGAAGTCCCTCTTTCAGACTTTCCACAACTTCTTGTTGTTGAACTTCGTGACTGTGGAACATATGGTGGCTACAAACACGGTATGCGAAGAAGAGACCCCAGGGAGACATTGATTTTGGGTTCCGGCCTAGAAAACACTGTTGCTCGACGAGGTTATCCTTGATAGTCCGAGTTATCTCTTGCATGACGGCCTTTGCTGCTAAAACGCGGTCCACGCTGATTGATTCCGAGGTGTGAGAGGCATGTATCCATGGTGGATATAGCGCCACGAGTGTGCTGCATCTTCTGTTAGAAAGATGCAATCATAGACTATCGAGAAACTCGCCCCATACATACCTGTATATGAAGGCAATGGAGTCAGAGTCTGGAGATTCCAAAGCCAATGCCGCAGCCAGTAAGGAGTGGAGTGTACGATCTAGTTGTACCCATATATCGTCGCGCTTCATGGGACTGCTAGAGGCATTTTTTAAGACAGATCCGAGCAGATTTGCAGTTTGGCAGAGCAGCCCAAATTTGCTCATATGAGAAGTCATCGGAGAAGACAAAGGCATTGAATTACCAGGATCGACGATCTGGACCAGGTCAGCCTCCACGACATGCCATTTCACGAAAAGGTTGAAGCACTCCACGGTCCCATTGCTCGTCATCTGCTGGAAGGAGTTCGTCCAAGCCAGGGTCGGCTGTTGAAAAAGGCCGGCCAGGACAACCAATATTGACAAAGCTGGGTCCATAGTTAGGTGCTTTTCTGTTTCTTGTCGGACTGCCATATGTCTTGTTACTAAGACTCACCGATCCAAAATGACTATAGCCCACCATACCCGTCTTCGTTCCTCGACTTCGACGAGTGTCGCAGGCTTTGTAACACCAATGATTTTGCCGCTAGGAAGCCCGAGAGCATGTGCAAAGCGAGCACAAGCGCCGACGGTCGTATATGCAGCAGGGTAAATGCCATTACCAAGCTCAAATAAAGCCAGGAGCACTCCTGATTGCAGTGCCAGAAAAGATAGATTGTCCGACTTCGTAAGTTCATTATAGTATCGGCTTGCGATGGTGTACAAGGAAGACTTTGAGGAGCCTGTGGGGTCCAGTCCAGTCACCAGTGTGATGCACAGCAAGAGCAAGGCCACGTCCGATTGCTGTGTGTATTCCGGGAGTAAGTATCTCTCAAGGCAGCGCTTTCTTGACACTATTGGCATCCATGGGTGTATTTTCGCAAAAAACGCTGCGACTGTAGTTTGCAGCTTGTCCAAGTCACCAAGCAGGCATTTGACATGTTCCGGAGTGGTAGTAGGGCTGGGTGGTATATTGACATTTGTTCCATGTACGAGAGTTGGATCCAGAAATAGCATTGTTGGGAAGCTAATTGACCGTTGTGATACTAGGGATTCATCGTCAATGGAGACCTCGCCAGAGCTCAAGACATTTCGAGAGGTGGTGGTGCGGTCGTCTCTACCTGATGGATATACGCACTGCAGATTCCTCCTGTATGCCAATGTATCAGCCAGCTAGGACAACGCGTCATGTTCAGGTGATGGAGCTACACAACACTTACTTGGAACACCATAGACATTTAGGCAACGCCTTGTTACACCTTCTCTTCCTCGCCTTGCACGACCTGCATACTTGCCTAGGCGAGCCGGGCGAGGTCTTGTCACTAGCCATCCCATTCAATTGAGCAAATATGGGGGGAAGTTACTGCCCGTTCGATATATGGAAGGGGAAACTCTTCGTCTCTGGGATTTGTGTCGGTAGTCCCTTTTGCCGTTATGCCTGAGGTCGGAATTTCGCAGGCTTCGGCCGCTGGAGCGGCCGTCATTTGGCGGGAAAGGGCGGCTAGGCGGCGGCCGCCGCTAACATGCCTCCACATCTGCAGGGGCCAGCATACCTTGCGCCAGGCACCGACCATTTTTTATAAGGGGACTTATCATACCTACCTACATGTAGTCAGGTCTTCACCATGGTACATTGAAGTTACGAACGATGGCACCATGCAACATGAATGTTGGAACATTTACTGGCACACGGAGCCTAGGAGTGATTTGTCAATATAAGTACGAAGTGGATGCTCCTAAGTCAAGTTGCTTGTTGTCATGTTACACCACACCAGATCTTTGAGTGTCAGAAGTTCTCCATACTTACCTGACGAAAGTTCCTTTTATCTTTTTCTTTTACTCTTTCTTTGCCTATCTCTTCCTTTTCCTAGTCTACAGTGAGGTATCCCAGACAGTCAGACTGGAAATACAGACTGTCCATATTCATTGACACGTACAATGAGTCGTTATACCGCTGATCATGCCAATCCTCAGGGACCGGGCGACGCACGCCCAACCGCTCTTCAAATTATCCAAGACGAGGGCCTGGAGGGACAGCTATCCGGAAAAGTGATAGTCGTGACGGGCGCAACCTCCGGTATTGGTCTTGAGACGGCTCTCGCCCTGTCCACCACTGGTGCCAGGCTCATTCTCACTGCACGTGATGTGAAACGAGCTGAGTTGGTTCTCGGTGATCTTGTTATGCATCACGGTGCTTTATTGGTGGAAATGGACAATTCTTCAATCACCAGTGTGCGCAATGCTGCCCAAAATATACTCGCCAAGTCTGAGAATCGTGTCAATATTCTCATCAACAATGCAGGAATCATGGGTGTCCCTGTCCTTCAAATGACCAAGGATGGCCAGGAGATGCACTTTACAGTCAATTTCCTCAGCCAGTTTCTCCTCTTCCAGATTTTGAAGCCCGCATTATTGGCCAGCGCAACTGCAGACTTCTCATCTCGAGTTGTCAATGTCTCTTCTTCAGCTCACCGAGCTGCGGATCTTCCCGACAGCGACAACTACAGCTTCCAGAAGGGTAACTATCACTTTGGTGCAGCATATGCTCAATCCAAGCTCGCGAGTATCTACATGGCCAACGAGCTTGATCGCCGATATGGGTCTCGTTACCTTCGGGCAACAAGCCTTCACCCTGGTGGTGTCGATACCAATATTTCTCGCTACGTCGGCAAGGGGTTCGTCGAAAACATCATGGCAAACGAGACTTTGTTCAAAGTACTCAAATCACCTGCACAAGGCGCCGCCACAACAGTAGTTGCTGCTGTCGGACATGAATGGGGAAGAAAAGGAGGGAAATACCTCGAGGACTGCCAGGAAGCAGAGCGCGGCAAAGACGATCGCGAGACTTTCAGTTCCGGATATGTTCGACAAACTTATGACCCAGCCAGTGAGGCTCGCTTATGGGAAGACTCTTTGAGAATGGTCGGATTGGCGGGTACGGGGCAATAAAATGTTTCAAGCTTCGGAAGTTCGAGAAAATGGCAGTAGCTGCTCGTTATGTTCAGTAACGCTGGAGAACACGAACGGAAAGACGCTGCTGGCTTTTATTTAAGCATCTAAGCGAGAGGCACCAAGGCCCGACAAAGATTGTGAGATCGCTCGTGCAAAGGTCTATTAATATATTAATGGCCCGAGGTGCATCGCATATAAATAGGCATGCCCTCTTGACAAGGCAAACCTGACAAACCACTCCACGAAAACTTATCTTGCAGATCATATATAACGTTGAGCCTGAGGCTGAATGCAATTATAAAGTACACTTCTCAAGTATTCTTGTAACCTCTCATCCGCTACAATTCCCAAGGACGACCGGAAGAGATGAGGCTTCATGGTGGTTTGAATAACACCATCTTGATTTCTTCCTTCTTGGATTTCACACTGTCATATCTCTATTTCAAGTGGGGGACAAGTGACCAACTTTTGTGCGGTCGCTAACTACTAACTCTAGCTCCCTCGGAGACTTCTATAGACATTCGGAGACTTTTGTGAGTCTGAGAAACATCAGCGCTAAACAATTGGCGCATCGCTTGCGGCCGCTGTAGCCACTCAACCAGGAGTCGCTATACCCACGATGTATTTAGTCAGTTTTGTATGTGGTTTCGCTCACTGTGGCTAAGTTGTTCTAGGCTATAGCTCGTCAGTAAATGTAGTCAGCATAACGGCCCTCTCTAGGTTATCTAGCAGGTTCAACGTATATAAACACATTAGAGCAGGTGTACCCTCTGTTAAATCTTCCTGAAAGTAATTCGGAAAGACGAGATGCAGAACATACAGATATCTTTGACTATGTTGAGCTTGCAAACGATAGCCCTTGGAGCAGTCATTATCGTTGGGTTGACGTACGTGGTTAAGGCACTGTCGTATCGCCAGCGCTCGAGAGGAGCCAAGCCCATTCCAGGACCAAAAGGTATGACACCAAAATTGCTATTCTTTATACGACACTAAATCAGGCTTCTCTCTAAGGAATACCTATCCTCGGCAACGTCCTTGATATTAAAGGTCCAAATTTGGTACCTACATTCAATAAGTGGAACGATGAGTATGGGCCGATTGTCGCTTTCAGTATCTTGGGCCAGAAGCAAATTGTTCTTGGCACCGAAAGGGCGACAAATGATCTTTTTGTCAAGCGAGGGAATAACTACTCCGATCGAGGGACACCACCGGCTGCCGCTTATATCTCGCGGGACTATATCACAGCCTTGATGGGGAAGAACGGTAAGAACCAAAATTTCTTTTTTTTTTCTCCTTCATTTCTCCTTCGTGTTCTTTTTTTTCCTTTTTTACCCCTTCCGGCATCGTACCACTTGCTCACTTGGAATATAATGCAAGATGTGTGGCGTCGCCAACGTAAGGCTTTGCACAGCGTACTTGCCAGCACAGTAGCCGTCACCTACGAACCTTTCATTGAGCTTGAATCAGCCTACACCCTCCAGCATCTGATTGAGACGCCCGAACACTTCAATAGCCATATCGAACGCTATGCATATGGAGTCATATTTCGCCTAGGTTTGGGTCAAAGCGTTGATGATATGAATGACAAGGAGGTGCAAGAGTCCAGCAAGTACACCGACGACGTCCTTGACACTTTCCGTCCAGATAAGTTCATAGGCAACCTTATTCCGTCCCTTCTCAAGGCGCCGACATGGCTCGTTCCATCGAATGCAGAGCTGGATAGGCTTGCAAATGGTATGGAGTATCAGATGAACTCATTCGAGAACAGCGTCAGAGATGGTATGAAAGATGGCTCGGCGCCCGATTCTTGGATGCGACACTTCATTGAGAACCGCCAGAGTCTCGGATTGAACCGCCCAGAGGCGAATTACACTTTGTATGCCCTGGTCAGTGCGGGCACAAGATCTCCATACAATGCCATGTTGAGCTTCATCGTCGCCATGATGGAGCATCCCGATTGGCAGCAGAAGCTTCAGGATGAGGTCGATCATGTGGTCGGGTCTGAGAGGCTGCCAGTCTTTGACGATCTTCCTGAGCTTCCTATTGTACGTGCCATTGTAAAGGAAGGTATCCGGTGGAGGTCCATTGTCGCAGAAATTGGTATACCACATATGACTGAAGAGGATGACTTCTATGAGGGATATTTCATTCCAAAAGGTACCATTCTGCATGCAAATTACAGGTCAGTTCTCTTCAATCGCTTTCAAGCCGCAAGCTTACTCTAAATGCCTCAGTTCGATTCTCCGAGAGCGTGATCTTTATCCGGACGGTGCTGTATTCAACCCAGACCGTTGGCTCAGTCCGGCTTTCCCAACGTACAAAGAGCCTCTAACCGTCTACCCGAACCTGACCAACTTTACCTCGTTTGGGTACGGTCGTCGTGCCTGTCCGGGTACCAACTTTACAGAGCGTTCTTTGACTGTCATGGTAGCACGTATTGCGTGGGGCTTTGATATCAGAAAGCCCATCGATCCCGTAACAAAAAGGGAGGTCAGACTGAACATACAGTACGAACCGACACCAAATCCAAAACCATTACCTTTTCCAGCCGATATCATTCCGAGAAGCAAGGAGAGGACTGCAATAATCATGACAGAGGCTGAGAAGGTCCGAAAATCGGATCCTCTAAGAAAGGACTAAAATTTACCAAGTCCTGCTCTTCAACACGCACACCATCGCAGCGTGGAAACACAAGCTGAACTTGGCAAAAGAGACTAGGACCAGTAGCTTGAGTTCTCCGGTATATCGTGTGACGTATGTATCATATCTCAGTCGTCCAGAATGAAGAACGCAACAATTCAGTTTTAGAACACCTCACAACATGTGCATCCTGAAGTCTTTACTATTCATTCAAAGCTATCAGCTTATATGCCAGCGCAATCAGTATCTTTCTCAGATCTGCGAAAATTACGTTCTTAGTGTCCGTTAGCTCCGTTCGTTGCACCGCCTTCGCAGCAACTACCATTGGTACCATTGGAACCATTTGTGAATGCCAGTTTGCTAAGCTTATCTGCCGCATTCAGAACGCCTGAATTTCCAGCTGCAACCTGGCTCGGTGTAGCAGAGTAGCTGGGCGGAACATCCATGACTGGGTTGTTCTTGAAGAAATTCCTTGGCTTAAGGAGAAGAGTGATGGGCTCGACCGGCATGACTGGGAAGTCCTCTGGCGAGGGAATGTGAACAACTCCAAACGTATGCCACAGAACAACATCCGTGTTGTCAATAGATTCTGTACCGTCACCAATCCATTCCGGAAGACCCAACGAGGGCTCTCCCGAGGTCTGAGGTACGTGGCGTCCGGCCGGCCAGAGCTGGTCATCCTTATCTGTAGTGGATGTCAATTTTTAATCCGTTAAAAATAGCTGACAGATGGGAAGACTTACATTTGGTCACAAAGACTGCATGCCTAGCGAACCCAGCACGCTTCCAAACCAAGGATCCCTCTTTGGGTAGCAGAGGCGGAACCTCACGACTGATGAGCTTATATGATGCAGCCTTGCCGCTGTATGGGTGTACTTTGTTGGTATTGCACATCTCCCATGTCCGTACGGTCCGTCCATTGTAGTCTGTGGAAGCCTCGCCTGTTGTCGCCAACTTTGTGCGCTTTGCATAGAACGCATTTCCGTAGTAGTTCTCGGGACTTCCCACCGGTGCGTCGGATGGCACCGCATCAGACATGAAGACGGTATTATCGGGCCCATCAATGTTGGGATCAACGCGAAGACAGAAGAGATGTTGGTGATTGTGTGCGTTCACACCAGGGAACACCTGCGTACCCCAGCCGTGGGTGTCTTCGTCCGGGTTCATGGCGTAGGTATTGAGGATACCAGTGAGTTTAATCTCTGGCTGGATGGTGCCGTCCTGGTGGAAGATCCACTGAATGGCATACTCATAGTTGGCAGCAGTAAATACCTGCTGGACTATGAGCTTTCTGGCGCGAGTGACAATGGTAGAATCGTCGCGGAAGTCGCTGTGCTTGAAAAGAATTCCAGCATCCTCTTCGTGGATGCAAATAGCATTCTTGATTGTGCGGATACTACCATTTCTGGCAGGGAACTCGGCATCAAGATAGTGGATGGACCCCTTGCAATCACAGCCAAGAGATAGACTGTTTGTCATGTATCCAGCACCATATTCGCCTAGATCAAAGGCATGTTTGCGTTGATGTGGGCGCTCAGGATTGCCGCTGTTATTTTGGTCAGATCACGTCTCTTTTGAGCCCGGGAAAAGAGACAGCTTACTAGGGAACCACCATCTCGGCAAGAGACAGACGATAGAAGACTGGTCTCACTGTCCCCTTATCGTTGATCGTGACATTGTTCAAGACAATGCCTTCTCTGTAGTTGAATCCAATGTGGAACTTCCAGTTTTGCCATTCGATTTCACGACCGTTCATCTTGAAGGACACGCCTTCGGGCTGTGTGATGTTGATCGGCTTGAGATCCTGTCTGTAGCCTCCAGCCTTCTCCACAGCTGCCGGGTGATAGTTGATGGCAGCAGTTTTGCTAAGCGGCCTCCTGATCTCTGGGATATCGATGGCAATGATAGACTGCTTGTCAGCGTCGTATATGGGGCAAAAGTCCAAAGGATACTGGTATTGGCAGTCGTCCACATTCGGCCGGTAGTACATCAGTGCCTGCTGGAGGCGGACCTTGCTGCCGTGACGCTCGTCGTATCCAATTGTCCAAGGGTCGCAGTAGACCTTGTGCATGTCTTCCTCAGGAATGCCGCTAAGTTTGCACTGCTCAATAACCTTGGGATCTTTGCGACACACATGCTCAACCGCAATCAGCTCCTCCATAGTGATCTGTGGCATCCCTCGTCAGCTGCATTGGTCCTTAGGTGTGAGGTGAGTGATACTGACGATAGGCTGCAGACCATCAAGTAGTTCCCAACTTGTGATCTTCTCGGCCTCCATGTCAATTAGACCATCGTATACTTTCCCGCCGGGTGCAATCACAACCACGTCGGCGACACGCTTGGGCTTGGGCGCACTGCTCGAACCTTGTAGCCATGCTGTCATTTCCGCCTTTCGCGGCTCCTGCAAGGCAACAACATTGAAGAAGACATCGCCATGCGCCTTCTTGACAATGCTAATAGCCTTTTCGATCTCGCTTGCCGTCAGCGGATCAAAGGGATGTAGGTCAGACTCGGCAAAGGTGGAACCCATTGTGTTGCTGGATGCGATACTAGCTTCAAGAGAATAAAGAGTTGAGTGAACACAAGACACAAAACAATGTTTGATGCGTGCACCAGCCTGCCTTCATATATCGCAAGTGAGCCTTGCCTACATCAACATTACCAGCTCTTCCATGGAAGAGATCATGCGTAATATGCCTCGATAAGGGAAAGCTATCCCGCCAACCAATCATATAGACTATTACCTTCAGTGACCTTACTGACAGTGCGACGACTCGATAAGCCGTCATAGGTGTAGAGACGCCGCGTGTCATTGGCTGTGCTTCAGAGAAAGCTGCCCCTCTTCCTCGATAACAATAGCTTAGCCAATGAACTAATTTTCCCTCACCAGAGATAAGATCCATCGTACCCTCATTGATGGCGTTGTACGTCTTCAGGTTGAGTCACTGAATGGGTAAGTGGCTAGACTGGTGCCCATGAATCCTATAATCGGCAACTTTCCCGGAATTACCAAGCAAGTCTGTTGTGTTGACCTATGAAGGCATTTGTCACGGTGGCTTCACGTTGCTGCACAGGTTGTCACTTATTGTCCAAGTCTGGTTTAGTGGATGTAGCTCCCCCCGCATGCCAGAATTGAGATTGCGGGGCTGTATTTTCAACTACATACTTCGTACATGGTACTGTACGGTACTACTCAATTACCTCCGGTGCCGACTGGGCGTAGCTATACCCGCGGCCTATAAGCAAGCAAGCACTTCTTCTTCCGGGCATAGCATAATTGCCATTGGTAATGTGAAGACATGACGAAGCAATTTCGACAAAGGACATGACTAACGCGGGTGTGTCCCAATCTTTGTTTGGCGAATATCTGACCAAGCTACATTATCGATTTACAGCCACTCCAAAATCACGCTGTCCCACATGAATCCTCTCCACTGAGTATACCGCGTGACGGTGAAGTCAATCGTGTTTGTTCCCTCGACGAGAAGTCCGGCCCCAATCTCGTACTGAAAGAACCTCCACTCGCCGCTTGTTTTCCCGGAACGATATAAAGCTGGATCAGAAGCCAGACTGTCCTTGTCAAGTGAGCCCAGAAGGTAACCGTTGGTGCTAATGTTCAGAGCTGCACTCTGTGAGTAGCCAGCGAACGAAATGCTCAGCAGCGCACCGCGGCTCGTGTGGTTCGCTACAACTTCTGCTTCCAAGGCGAACTGAATGGTCCAAGTGCCGATGAGAGACTGGGCATAATACCAGTCCGAGGCCACCGAGGTATCTATGACATAGGTCAGGTTGGCTGGACTCAGATCTGCCACACCATGCTGGTATGGTGGGCCGCCATTCTTGAAACCAAGGGTCTTCTTGTCAAAATCGCCAATCTGGAAGATCCGCTGAGCTCCAGAGATTTCCCAGTCTAGAGTACCCAAATCCGTAGCCTGATTCTCGTAAACCACGACGCTGCTCGTTGTAAAGTTGGAATAAACATCTCCGATATCACCGCCATTTGACCAGGCGTACAGTCCATATTCACCAGCACGAACTTGCGAAAAAGAAAATTGACCATTTTCATCAGCGTATGTGGTATAATAATAGTTGCTCCCCTGGATTAATGGCCGGATCGTGAGATCGGTATCCCCAAGGTACACAGCGGCACCTGATGCTGCGCGTCCGTCGGAGAGCGTAAGAATGCCCGACAACTCTCCTCGTTGGTGGTAGGATGTGTCGTTCAGCCATGCGTATGGCCAGTTCTGCAGCTCCTCCTGGCGCTGTCTCTCGACGTCTTCTACAGAGCCGTCATTCTGTCGCAATGAGTTAGCCTGCACACGTGGGAACAGCGGCGAGGAGGGAGAAATACCAGATACCAAAGCCAAGGGCCCCAAATCTTACCAACAGGCTGTGGAGTGGTTTGGCCAACTCGAAAATGGGAAGTGTCTTGGAAAACATTGAGCTGAACAGAATCGCCCGTGGAGGACTCTCGATGTACCTGCATATCATTAGATTTTCTTCCACCCTTTCCTGCTACAAAGGTCACTTACGGTCAAAGTCTGACTGAGCTGGTTCGAGTTGTGATAATCACCACCTGGAAAGATGTACCACGAGCCTACCACACCAGGGCCATAAATGCCATAGAAGTCACGGTCTCTCACAAAGTCGGAAAAGTCATATTTGGTGATGAATGTGCCGTCACTCAATTCCCAAGTCTCATCCTGCACCTTGGTTGCATTCGCATATAATGAGAAATCTGGCAGCGGCTGATCTCGCAGGTAGGTTCTTGCATTGAGGAACAAGTTCGGGTCAAGCCTCCACAAGGTTCTCAGAATGCTCAAATCTGGCACGGCCGTATTGACAAAATACTGGTAGGATCCTGCAAGGCCATCAAATATGACCCAGTGGAGATCACCTGCTGCAGAAGAGAAACTTATGTCGACATAGTCATCGCCCTCTGAGACGATGGCAGCAGAGGTCCACTCAAAATTGTTCTCTCCGTCTGCCAAAATGGTGTCAATAGTGCGGAGTGGGTTATTGCGGTTGATAGCCAGTGCGATGCTGTACTCACCGTAACCCATGTAGTGCCCAGCAGCAGTTCCGACCAGCTCGTGGCCGCCATAAAATACCTTTGTCGCGTAGACAGAACCCTGGGTAACATTGAACAAATCATTGCCAAATACCCAAGTCGAACTGTTCAGCTGGGTGAGAAAAGGTGTCGCAGCGACCGTTGCAACGGCGCAGAGGCAGCTCAGACTCGAAATTACACGCATCGTGAACATGACCCGCTAGGTGCGCTCTGGCGATATGATCAGAACCAAAACGTCAAGAAACTGTTCTTCTCTTGGCATTTAAATAGACTCCCATGGCTTGTCGTCCATGGCCACCGCAATCAAGGTGCACGATGGCGATCCGGGTGGTGCTCCAAGCATATTGTAATGAGCATCCACTATACGCAATCATTTCGTCGCTCAATTGGCGGATTATTATCGCAAGCCCCGACGGACCTGGTGAGCTTGCATGGCATCTTCGGCGGGCCTTGGACAGAGGCAGTGGGTTGCTATCTCTTGACCTTTAGCGACATCACGCAATCAACCATTTCGATTGCGATTTCTATCTTCTTTGTGTATATCGCGCTGCGCGTCGCATGGCATCGAATTTCACGCGAAATGGTCACCCAGATGGACATTGTAACAACGATACTGCGTCATTATCATAAAGCCCGTGGTGACATTGTCCGCATCAAAGAGCATGTTTCGGGCCCACTTCACTCGGCAGCAAGTAATATGTTTGCAAATGTAAAGTGACGATTGCTTGAGCTTTTGCCCACTGTACTTCGTACACGACAAAGCGGGATCTGCCAACCAAGATGTACTCTTGTACACCATTTGCCCTGCATGGTAGGATGTGTGCCCGGTATCCCACGACATACGACAAGGGGTCAGGGCCGTTAGGGAGGGGCTTTCGATTCTCCAGCGGCAAAAAGAGGTCCTGTAAGCGCCCGGGCTAAACCCACCGCATCGAAGCACATGTGCCATTTCCTACCGCCTGTCAATGGCGTCCAATCGTGATGCATTATCGCAAATCTGCTATTGAAGATTTCTATTTCTAGCGCACCAAGAGGATACCAAGTCAAATGGTCAAGCCAGATGCATTCCGTAAAATCCTGTGATAAGCACCGACTCTCCAAAACGAACAGCATACAAGAGAGCGTGTGCTGCTCGAACAATTATTATAGCTACCCACCTAACAAATGTGCATTAGCTAGGTACCTATCTATGTCTGGCAAGACAGTGTTCTCTGCCGGAGCGCAGAGCAGTCCATCGTCAATCACCATAGGAAACACGTTATTTTCACCATCGATGACAGATCTTTAATGAGAATAAACTTTTCTTGGCAATGCAACTCCGTACTCTGTATCGCTGGGGCTGTTCAAGGGACAAATGATTGCAACTTTATGTTTTCTCTTTCGGCTTGGGTACGGCCAGTAGCCGGACCCCAGCTGAGCTGTACATTGGTAAGGTTAGGTAGGTATCCCAGGCGAATGATGATTGATCTTCACACAGGCAGGAGTCAGAGCCGTTCGCTGTCAGCCTCAAGTTGGTGGGTCCAGGGCCGCGGGACAGGGGATAGCAGCCAATGAGGGGCAGTATCCCGCCCTCACCATCCCATCTGCTACTTCGGCCGCTGGGACATGTGGGATCTGCGCGCCCAAAACGGGAATCTGAAGCAGGAGGACATCGCCCATCTCTACGCCTTCAGCGCGAGAGCTGAGACGAGATGACACTCGGGATATGAGATGGATGGTTTTAGGCCCGACACTGGATGGCATGAAGTAGGGGGCGGCCCTGGGCTGTGCTCACTGTTGGGTGAGAATGTTGCTCCTCCTTCGTGGGGTGTCCACGGGTAATGTACGTAGCACTGAGTACCCGATATCTAGGCAAGATATGCATGTCCACGGGTGTAGGTTACATTATTCCCTGGCGCATATGTAGTCCTCCCCAGTCCCTCCTCTTTAGTTTTCTTATTCTTCTTGCCTCTTCTCTTTTCCGTTTGTGAGTTGATCTCGACACTCTTCTTACTACACGTTCGCTTGCCTTGGGTCCGGATATTGTTGAATTGTGTTTCTAGTGGCAGGCCACGACGTTTACGAATTATAATCAACCAAGCGTTCAATCGTCCTTTCTTCTCTTCTTGCTCGACACATTCTCCCCGCCCTCCCATCTCGTACATGATGGCTGGTATAATGAAGCTTTCGGCGCCTTGGCGGTGCCTTGTCCTCCTGCTCTCTATCTTGCAGGTCGCAGCCGCCACCAGCGACATGGTGCAAGTGCTCACGCCCCGACAGAGCCCGAGTGCCAATACGCTCCTCAACCCGATCTGCGAGAACTACTCAAAGGTCGCCAACCTGTCCGTCATCGGCCTCAACTCGACGTATCGCGCCGCGTTCTTGCGCTCGGCACCCTTGGGCACGGATGCGGCTTCGAGCATCCTTGATACGCAGTCGCCAAAATTTCCAGCGATGATGATGGACCAAAATCTGAATGCGCAATGCGGAAATCTGAGCACCATTGCTTTCACCGAGGCGGCCAACAACTTCACGAACGGCATCGTCGCGGATCTAGTCATCCAGGAAGCACCTGGTATCGGCGTCATTGGACCCGAGACGCCGCTCGTCGTCATCACCATTGTCATCTTGTTCGGCGGCATGTTCATCTCCCTCTAGGTGCGCATTGGCCTGAGGGTGTATGGTGACGGGAGTCGTGAGACTATCGTGGTGGGGCACATTGAAGGGAAGAAGATTTAAGGAGAGGGGATGCCGGTTTAGATGGTATAAAATGCGACAGTCATGGACAAAGGGAGGTTTGAGAGAAGCAGAGAAGGCTTATTACAGCTATAGAGTACCTATTCATTACCGTGTTGTCCAAGTACCTACCTAGCTACATAGGGAGGTAGATAGGCGGCACTTGCATGTGGCAGCGGATGCACCACCACAGTGAACAGACTCCAGTCACATATAAACTATGGCTATTTCATGGCTGCTAGGCCTTGTACGAGACACATTCCAACTCGCTGCGTGGTATATGTAGCGAGAACTCGAATTTCGAATCTTACATCACTAGGTGCTATGTATTGGACATTTTGCAAATCAACATTCTTATGGTCAAAACTTAGGTTAAAAAAAAAATTTGTTGATTCTACCCGCCAAGATACGTGACATTCGAAGCCACCTTTATGATGCTGGCTTCTTTGCTTCATATCGAATTTATCTGTTTACTGCTGAGTGCAGAGTGTAAGAATAATTCCCCATTTCCCGTAATCGATGGAGACTTCCCGCTAGAGGCAAAATTTGCCCCGCAATTACTGCTCTCTTGGGTGGCGGTTCTCCACTAAAAAGTCTCGCTGCGCTTCCCAAGTTCCGGGTATTGAGGTTAGGTAAATAGGCAATCGCTGGTGCGAAATTGAATTCTGACAAGACATTATCTGCGAACAAAGCATTGCTAGGGAATTTGGGAAGGAGATTCTTCTCCCTCTAAGTATCTCCACCTCCTCGCTGTTGTCTTACGTATTTCTCTGGGACTCGATTCGCTGCAATGCGGAAAGATGTGGAGCAGGTCGACGAGGAACACAATCTCGAGCCCTTGGAAGACAAGACGGAACCCCTGCTACTGCGTTCCAAACGAACAGAACGCGCAGAGAAGAGGCAACGGCTCAGGGAAAAGAAAAACAAGGTCAAATCGTCCGTCACGCACATTCTGGATCTGCCGCATGAGCTGGTGCTTGAGATCCTATACTACTGCCGACCCAGCACTTTGTTCAATCTTGTGCGTGTGAGCAAGGCCTACCAAGCCTTCATTCGGGCTGAAGAGGAGAGTATCGCGTACAATGTATGCGACTTTCGTTATCGTTGTCTACGAAAGTGCTTCCATACACCCCTTTTACTCAAAGATGTCGACACGGATGCGCATGCATCTCTACAGAGCATGGACAGAGTCGAGCTCAAGAACGCCTTGACCAAGCCTTACCAGCATGTCCACCCCCCTGATCCTACTTTGATCTGCACCTGCTTCGCCTGTCTTCTGCGGTGGACGAGTCTTAATATCATTCCCGATTTTGCACACTGGCAGGAGAACCTCGATGCCGGAGAGCCCATCCCCATAATCGCGCGAGGAAAACAGCCCGGGTGGAATAGGAAACTCGTGGGCCAACACGCCGGCATTGTTCGCAAAGCCATCGTGAGCCCACTGTGGCACTCGAGGCTTCTTCAGGAGCATCTCAGATCCACCATGCGCGCCATTAGTCGCCACGCTGCCAACAAGGGAAATAAGCGGCGCCGGTTTCGTCTGACCCAGGAAGACGTGGACGCTGAGACGGATCACTTCCTCGAGCGGAGCGGTCCACCAACTGTCGACATTCCTTATATGCGTGACAATTACTACATGCTTGAGGCGTTCCTACCAAATCGAGCTTGGAATGGCGAGCAGGCGAGATGGATGTATGTCCCTCAGGAGCAGCACGAAACGGATGTAAAAATAGTAGTTTCTTGGGCAAAATGGCGGGCACGGATAGCAGAGACCCAGAGAAATGGTATGGCTACCTCATGAATTGATACCTCCAATTTTCAAGCCATGAGCCATCACTCAGCTCAACTGGCCATTGGCACAAATTTAATATATTCTCCGTGAACGTATCGCGAACGTTTCTCCACTCCTTCATGTCTGACGCTCCTCATGTGCGCCTATATGGTCGAGTTCGATAAATTCTTCGGCGCCCATATCTTTGTTCCACTGATTCGAATTGATGCTTCCCAGCCGGCACAAGTCGCCGATCAGTGGCTTGCGAAATTGGTAGAGAAACAGGATTGCCAGTACAGCCCATAGTATGCCCAGTATTGCAACAATCGACGCGACTATTCTGACCTGTACGTGTAATAAATTCTGCTCGGAGAGGTACAGGGAAGTCATTGCTGTAGGTAGCTTATGGCGGGCCTCGTATTGATCGTGAGGATCTATTCAAAATGATGTTTTGTGTTATATCTGTCGATGTATACCCAGCTAGAACGGGTGATGCCAGAGCTCGCTTTGTATATCGTAGATGGCGTGTTCTTCAATTGACTTCTTCAAATTCCCGTTAATCTGCGAATATGTATGAGGATGACTGTCTACTGGAATCAAACGAAGATGTATCTTGCAAAGGTCGATGGGATCTAGCTGGTTTATCAATCACATCGGGAACAAGCCAAAACCTTTGCACATTACAACTGATAAAAGCCTGCTTCATTCAGCTAATACTTGCATACGCGACTGATTGGACGACGGACAAGCGGGGCTTTTCTTCCACTTGCTTATTATCAAGATAGATCCATTCTCATGCTGTCATTGATATGTCGTAAAAATCATTAACGAAAGCCGTATGGGTTCATCCCAGCCATTTTAGCCGCAGATGGGAGATTTAACAAAGTACTGCTGACTGGCTATGTATGTAATCTACGAAGTACTACAGTGGTATCGATGTAACCATATATATCGTGACCACTCGCAAAAAAAGACCATTTTGACTTGTCCAAGCTTGGATTCGAGATACCCTTTGAATTGAGACACAACTACGAAATATACTGGGTAGGGCACGGCACTCGCGGCCCTTTGCGGTCAAGGTATATGATCTCTTTTGTCATCGTTTCTCCGGCCGATCTTGAGAATTTGAAAGAAAGCTCGAGCCCCGATCCCATGCGATTACGATAGGTAGCTCTATGATTGATGATTCTGTGAATTAATGTAAGTATAATAGATCTTTGGACTGCTCAAATTCTACCCACTATGACCACATAGAATAACTCCAATTCACTGCAAATATGTTATTGTTGTGATGGATAGAAGCTGGAAGGCAGGATCGGATATATCTACCTACCTAAGTAGGTAGAAAAAATCATGCACATCGATCGACTTCGTCGAAAAGTTGTACCCCCTTCCCCTCACCTAATTTTAGAGGTTATGGAATTTACGTCTCAGGTTGTGTGGGCCTTTTTTGTACAAATTTCATACAAGCTAAAGACTCAATCATCTCATTTTTGAAGAATTTACATGTTTCACTGGCCGACAGGTTGAGTCGGAGTTCGGAACTAGCTTACATCATATCATATACACCATGCACCGAGCCGGGATTCTTTGGCGCGCCGAAATTTCAATGCCGATTTTCAAAAGGATAAAATTGCAGCCAACGTTGAACCCCACCTGCAACTCTTGCTGTCATCAAAGTATTACGCGATGAAGGGCACAATGAATTTGCTGCTGGCGATATCGCATCTTCCAAGCCTACAGGCGCATTCCCTCCAGCAGATACCAATCGGTGATATCACGTATGTCTTTAGAGGCGCCACACCTGAGGATGCCGGTGATATCGCGACAGTAACCATTGATGCATTCTCCGCAGCTCCATATTGGAACTATCTACATCAATTCCAAGACGAGTACCCTGGGTACGCATGGCGGTGCTCTAGAGATATCTACAGATCAGTGCTTGAAGGCGGAATTCCGAATGATTACAATATCAAGGTTATTGCGGTACCCGACCAAACAGCCCCGTCTGCTTCCCGCGTTGTTTCCTTTTCCGTTTGGGATTTCAACAGGACGAGTTCCGACACTACGCTTTTGCCGTTGATGATCGGGGGCATGGGTAACTGCTCCCAACGGCTTGATACGAACACGACACGAGTCGACCATTATCATAAAATCATCTTGGATTCGGAGAAGAAGTACCTAGATGCTGTCTACGAGCATCAGGTGTACCTTGGGGGGCTGGCGACACATCCGAAATGGGACGGCCGTGGCTTTGCCAAGGTCCATCTTGACTGGGGCATTGAGATTGCAGATAGCTTGGGATTACCGACTACGTTGACTGCCACCGAGGCCGGCCATCCGCTGTACAAGTCAATTGGATTTATGGATCTTCACAACTCGACTATCGAAAGACTCGATGGAAAAGGAGTCATATGGCACGAAGTAATGAAGTATCCCAAGTAGATTTGAGGTTCATCAACCGACCACAAGACACATCCTCGACCTGTTTGGGCGATTCAGCACGTATAAGTCACAGCTACGCGAATGGACGATCATTTCGACAATATATGGAACTTCTTGATTGAATTCAGTGACGAACAATCGAACGGCAAGATACTCATTGAACAGCAGCCTCGAGGCCGGGGGGAGGGGGCCCTACCATCTTCGCAGACGAAAGCGGATGAAGAGCGCGTTGTGTTCTGAATAGACCGAGAGGGTGTTTAGGATAAATTGGAGACTTACCGGGATCATTTCGCATCAACAAATTATAATAACCCACGCTACAATTAAGTCATGAAAATATGGGCTGTGTTAAATTGCGTGTTATATGCATCAGGTGCAGCGATTGATGAGTTACACCTCCGCCTCTGGGCCGCCGTAACATGCTCGTACGCGCGCCATCCAAGTAAACTACTTATTCAGTCAATTCAACATATTCCCAGCCAGACGTACAAACATCGTAACGTTTTTGCGTCGATCAATCGTCGGTATTTATCCTTGCTGTGGCTTTTGTCCTCCTCCAGTAACACCCTTCACGGTATTGCCTAGCGAGTCGGTCGCACCGCCAACCGTGTTGCCCGCGCCATCTGTGACTCCCTTGGTCAGATTGCCGACGCCCTGTCCAGTCTGATTCAAGGTGTTGCCAAGACCTTCGGTGGTCTTTCCCACAGTGCTTCCAAGGCCCCCAAGTAGGCCGCCTTGGCCCTGTGCTTGTTGGCCACCTGTCAAGACGTTGTCGACGCCGCCCATGAGGCCACCGAGCAAGCCGCCACCCTGCTGTGACTGCTGCTTGTTCTGCTCTGGGTTGCTCATGATGATCAGATTGATTGAAATATGAGACTTGGAGTAGTAGTGAAATAATGTATAATTTTTGTGGTTTGGATCAACTTGAATTTGTATCGTGAGGAGAGCGCGGTAGGTGTGGAAGCTCGGATTTCCCAAAGTCTCCTTATATGAGCTCTGGATTCATCACAATGATGCTACAACCCCGCAATCCTAACCACCTGAATACGTCAGCACCGGGGAAGAAGCTTTTCCACACCGTGAAATCAAGGTGGGATTACTCGAGAGGGTGTCTGGCATGGTTTGTCTACAATGCACCTATGCACATTGGTATGAACCTAGTGAGCAAATGTCAAGTGACTAGGGATTCTGACTGGCAACTCTATTTATCCCCCGTCCAGAGAGCTCTGCGGCTCAAGGCTAATTTATTTGGGCTATCTCGATATTCCGGATATCTGGAAGCTTAAAATAGTTGTCAGGTAGGTACAGTGAGATTAGCATCTCACATTCGATCGTCACTTCGTAGTCACATGGGAATCACTGAGCTCACCGCAACGATAGACAGCTGCAATGTTCTTGGCATTTGTCAGAAGAAGTGATGGTATTGTCACTTTGCATTTGGACTGAGCGCATAAATTGTTCATAAATATGTGCTTCAGGTTATGTTTAGTGTATTAAATATCATGGAGGGTCATACTAGGTAAATTTAATCTGTGGCTCGTGTACGGAGTATAAGGAGAAAATTTCAAGGAGTCGCTAGGCCTATGTTGTCTATTCTCCATTTTGGTAATCCTAAAACAAAAACAAAAAACAGAGTATAGAAACGAACTTAACTACGTCTCAACTCTCATCTTCAAGGCTTCTGCTCTGCCACGACCTGACCTTCTGTGGTTGCCGTTGGTGCGACTGCGTCACTATTCGTTGACTCGTTCGTGTTGACCTGCCCGGCCAAGTCGCTACTAAACTCAGTCTTCTTGCCGCGCGACCAAACATTCATCGAAGGCAGATTGGGCATCTGAGGCATCGATGGAATCTGACTTGGGATGTATGACTTGAAACTCGGCCCCGATGGCATCTCAGGCATGGTTCTCGGTACATAGGATTTGATACCAGTACCTGCCTGTTGCGCGACACCAAACAAGTATCTCATATAAGTGCTTTGCGCCGAATCCTTGGCCTCGAGTGTATCAGGAGCCGTATCATCGTCGTCAGGTAAAGGCACCATGGAAGCGGCGGCTGCAATGTCAAGTGGAGACTCGTCTGGCAACGAGTCACCATCATAATTCTTTTCTTCCTCGACACCAGTCTTATCGGCAACTTCATCGACTTGAGGAATCTCCGTACCATCTACTGTGGTCGACACAGGCTCTTCGACGACCTCGGGTGGCGCGGGAGCCGCATACTTTGGGTCGTCGACAATATTGGAGTCGTCATTGAACCATGAGATAACAAGCTCGCTGGCCTCGTCCGTCATTTCTTCGTAGTTGACATTCTTATCTCTCTTGAACATGCTCATGTGCGCTTGGACTTCATCTTCTGTCTCTGTGATGACCCGCTTCGAAAATATGTGACTTGCCACATGTTCTTTCTCCGGAACAGCGCAGAATGTTCTCTCCGGGACGAAGTAACCGCCACTCCAGACGCCGTTTTCGCCCAGCGATGTATAAAAATCATGAATGCCAACGCCTTTCAGCTCACCCATCCGTTCTAGACGTCTGCTCAACTCTTGCTGCTTCATGAGAGAACCGATGAACGTAAAATGGTCAGACAAATACTCAAATGACTTGCCGACGTTGCCACGGTTGATGTAAGCGAGGCCCTGACCGACAGCATCAACACTGTTCTGGTATCCCTCCTTGACGGATTCTTGAACGCTTTCGCGGCTGATATTTTTCATGTTCCTCATGCCATCCATAATTTGCTTTCGGTGCATGTAGGCGGCTACGCCACCGGCAGCAATGGCTCCAACCGTGCCAGTCTTCACTGCGATAAGTTGCCAGCTCTTCCATGCCGGGTTCGAACTACGCGCAGGAACAGCAGACGCAGTCGCACGCTTCAGTGAGAGCTTGCTGAGCTGTGCCGGCGCAGCAGCGCCTATGGCTGTCATGACATTGAAGACGCTGCTGACTTTCTGGTAGTTGGAAAATGCGCCATATACGAACATGGAACGTGCAAGGCCATTGTATGGTGTATCAAACGTCAAGATGCCTTGAATAAGTGGGAAGATGGGGGTATCGTCGGCGTCCTTGTTGGCGATTCTCTCATTCAAGACTGAGAAGAGCGCATCTGCTGCAACAAAGCCACTATGGAAACGATTATTAGCAAGAGTCTATTCAAACTCATCAATCTTGCTTACCCCATTGAATGTGCGACCAAGATAACGCCAACATCACGATCGTGGGCTGGCCATGGCTTCTCACTATGTTCTTTTCGCACATCCATGACTCTTTCGCGTAGCCTAGAACATATCAGCTCACTTTTTTCATCACATATCACTTAAGGACAACGCATACCATGACAGAAATTGTTCTGTAGACTGCGCCAACTCCCCCTTCGTCTCGTACTTTGGATAGACTACAGACTCAACATTTTGGTCGGGAATTTTCTTGGCAACCTGAATTTTCAAGTCATGAGGAAACGACTGAAACGTATCATCATCGCCCTTGAATCCATGAATAAAACAGAGTAACAGTGTTCGAGGCATATTGCTGGTCAGGAAACTTTATTCTTAGATAGGTAAGTCGGTAAAACGAACAGTATTTGCTATGGTTGTGTAGGGAACGGGATATATCATGTACTATGAATACTTCTCTCCATCGAAGGACGTGAGAACGCCACCTGACCAGCCACATCACCTCCGAGCATCAAACAGGGAAGTGGATAGTCTCGAGGGCCAAGCCTGCCTTAGATAACCCAGTAGCGCAGTAGTACTCCCATCTGCCATACGCTGGCCAACACTGCCGCTAGTCGACCCTACACACCAACTTGTGGAATATACGTCATGTCTAACGTCATTTTTTAATTAGAGTTTTGCATATGCTCCTACCTGGTTTCCGTAAAGACTGAAATTACCAACGTGTCGGGTTCGACTATCTGCTATCCGACGTGCGCTATGTGCGGGCAGTGAGTGAGTGGTTAGGATCTCACAATACTAGTTTCCACACATCGCCAGGTTCATTTTGCTCACATGCACGAGAAAATTCTAGAGTTTTAGAATAAAGTTCAAATATTGTGAGACTACACTATATGACCAACATGAAAGTCCACGATATTATTTTCGAGGTTACCCAACCTTGCCGTTGAAATAAAATAGAAATCATACAGAATCATTACTCGTAGCAGAAATCATTCAAAACGCTACCTTCCCAACATAGAATTACACGCAGATGCATTAATTAGTGGATTAGTGAAATCAGATGATTCCAAGGAATTTGCTGCCACCGCTCTTGCCCCTGTAAGAGAATGGAATTAGTATCATGTTGGCAATAATGTTAGGCACAGGGCTCTGTGCACTTACTTCTTCTTCTTGTCGTCTTGTCCAGTAACAGCTCCGACAATGCTTCCCAGTCCGAGACCGTCAAGAACCTTGTTAAGACCAAGTCCACCAAGCAAGTTGTTGACTAGTCCACCCAGTCCAAGACCGTTGAGTAACTTTCCAACGAGACCTAGCACTCCGCTGAGCAACAAGCCAACGGCAGCGATGATCTGGAAGAGAGGCTCAGCCAGGAGACCCCAGAGAGGGTTGAGCTCCTTCTTGGCGTATTTCATGTCCTCAAGCTTTCGCTTGGCGTTCTCAATGGTCTCTGTAACGGTACCAGTCAACTCCTTGAGGAGATCTGCGAGGTGGTACTCCTCGGGAGTAGCCTCACGAGCAGCAGTCTTGTGCTTGGCGTTGGCAGAGATACGACCATCGGGGTCGAGACCACGGATAACACCGTTTGCTTCAGTCAGGATCTTACCACCCTCTTCAATGAGAGGCTTGACGACCTTGACAAGTTCTTCCTCGTCACGTTCATCCTCGGGGGTACGCTCAGCTCTGTCAATGTTCTGCCGAGTAGTTAGTAGATAGCTCTACAGGTAGAAATAAGAAGCAAAACAAACCTCAATGATCATCTTGCAGATGGGGCGGATCTTGTCGAGAGAGTGCTCAATGCAGACGCAGATCTGTTGTGCGATCTTGCGGTCCTGCTCCAGTTGCAAGCGCTTCTGGCGGTCCTCCTCGGATTCCTCCTCGACCGGCTCAGGCTCAGGCTCGGGGATATCCTCGAGCAGAGACACGTGACCGACAATGCTGCCCTTCTGATCGACAACATCACCATCATCGTCGATCTTCTTACCAGCGCACTTGCTCAAGTCACCGCTGGTGAGCTTGCCAATGAGATCTCCGTTCTCATCTACAACGTTACCCTCACGATTGACCTTGCGGCCAGACATGGGGTTAACGTCCTTGGCAACCTCTTCGGGCTCCCAACGCTCAGCGTGGCCCAGAACGTTGCCGTTCTTGTCGAGAATGTCACCATCGTCGTCAACAGCACGACCGAACAGAATCTTGGGGTCACCAGAAGTCAGACGACCGACAATGTCGCCGCCGGGAGTAACGACGTGACCCTCCTTGTTGACAGTGCAGCCAGGGAGCTCAGTGAAGGGACCCTCCTTGAGACCCTCTCGCTCAGCCTCAGGGATGAGCTCAGCCTTACCGATAACATCACCTCCTTCGTTGCGAATGAAGCCCTGCTTGTCGCACATCTTTCCAATCAGGCGCTGAAGGTCACCCTCAACAACGCGACCATAGATATCGCCGTGGCTGTCGACAGCGTTTCCAGCCTTGTTGATGCGCTTACCAGCAAGGGCGGAGTTGTCGACCTCGGGCTCAGGCTCCTCTTCGGGCTTCTCCCAGCGCTCTGCACGACCGAGGAGGTTGCCGTTTCTGTCGAGGATGTCGCCATCGGCATCGACGGTCTTGCCCTTCAGCTTCTTGGCGTCACCGTCGACAACGATACCAACCTGCTCGCCATTAAACATAACTGCACCTTCGTCACCGACGGTAGCGCCGGGGAAATCCTCAAATGGCGAGTCCTCCTTGTAGTCCTCACGCTCCGCGTCGGGAACAGGCTCACACTTGCCCATAACCTTTCCGGCATCGTTGAAGATTTCACCATTATCGCCAACCTTCTTGCCGATTAGGTTCTTAAGAACACCCTGAATAACGCGTCCCCAAATTTGGCCTTTGTCGTCCACGACGTTGCCAAACTTGTTAACCTTCTTGTCTTTGAGCATGGAGTAATCGATCTGTTCGGGTTCCTCCTCCTCAGGCTTGTCCCAGCGCTCCGCATGACCGAGAAGGTTGCCATTTTTGTCAAGGATATCACCATCGGCATCGACGGTCTTACCCTTCAACTTCTTGGCATCACCATCGACGACGATGCCGACCTGCTCGCCATTGAAGAGAACCGCACCTTCATCACCGACGGTAGCGCCAGGGAAGTCCTCGAATGGAGAGTCCTCCTTGTAGTCCTCACGCTCCTCATCGGGAACGGGCTCAACCTTGCCGATGACCTTTCCGGCATCGTTGAAGATCTCGCCGTTATCACCGACCTTCTTGCCGATCAAGTTCTTGAGAACACCCTGGACGACACGTCCCCAAATTTGACCCTTCTCGTCGACAACATTGCCAGCTTTATTGACCTTCTTGTCAACGAGCATTGAGTAATCAATCTGCTGCTCGGGCTCTGCGACAGGCTCTTCGTGCTCCTTTCTCTCGGCCTTGCCAATGACATTGCCGTTCTTGTCGAGGATATCACCATCGGCATCAACCTTCTTGCCGATCAGCTTCTCAATGTCACCTTCGCAGACGACACCAACTTGGCGACCCTCGAAGACGACGATACCGTCCTTGTCGACGATAGCATCAGGGAAGTCTTCGAAAGGCGAAGCCATGTTCTCAATGGCCTCGGGTACGACCTCGACCTCACCAATGACGTTGCCGCGACCATCCCAGATTTGGCCCTTCTCGTCGGGCTGCTTGCCAACCAGCTTCTTGATCTCGCCGCTCGTGACCCGACCCATGACGTTGCCCTTCTCGTCGACAACATTGCCGGCCTTGTTGATGGTCAGGCCTTCGAGGATGGAAATATCGGGAAGCTTGTTCTTGGCCTCCTCGATGGCATCCAAACGCTCAGCAGCTTCGGGAATCTCCTCCTTGATGCGTTCCACGATAGTGCCTTCGGGGACGAGGTTGACCTTGCCGAGGACGGTTTCATTGTCGCCGAGCAGATTACCATTCTCATCAATACCCTTGATATCCTTGCCAATGAGGTTCTGAATGTCAGTGTCCTCGGCGAGGTTACCAAGAATCTTGCCGTTCTGGTCGGTGACTTGACCATCCTCGGCCACGGTGAATGGGCCTTCAAACATGGCAATCACCTTTCCGGCAACGGTAGGGGCGAATTCTGGGATCTCGATAGGTGCCTCCAAGCCTTCGATGGGGTTTCCGTTCTCATCGAGAGGGACTTCACCCTCGACACCCTCAATGGGGTTGCCGTTCTCATCGACAGCGCCCTTAGCACCTTCCACAGCTTCGCCAGCCTCGTCGACAGCACCTTCAATAGGGTTGCCATCCTCATCAAGAGCGGGCTTGGCTTCATCAAGGGCCTCCTCGGCACCTTCAATGGGGTTACCGTCTTCATCAAGAGCGGGCTTGGCGTCATCCAGCGTCTTTTCGGCGCCCTCGATGGGGTTACCGTCTTCATCAAGGGCGGGCTTGGCTTCATCGAGAGTCTTCTCGGCACCTTCAATAGGGTTGCCATCCTCGTCAAGGGCGGGTTTCGCTTCATCAACGGCACCCTCAACGCCCTCGGTAGTCTCGCCAAGCTGTAAATGAGATTTAGTTGATGTCCTGTCGAGTGGACGCGAATGCTGATGAACTCACCTTGCCTTCAGCGCCCTCAACGCCTTCCTCGGCAGTGTCTTTTACACCCTCGACACCCTCTCCAACAGTGTCAGTGGCGCCCTCGGCGGTCTCTCCGAGAGTACCAGTAGCACCCTCAGCAGTCTCGCCAACCTGATGAGAGTGTTATTAGCGTCACTCTGGACATTCGTCTTGGATTCCGCGAATATATGCTTACCTTGTCGCCAGCACCCTCCAAAGTCTCACCAGCCGTGTCGGTCACGCCTTCTGCCGTCTCACCAACCTTGCCAGTAACACCACCAGTGGCATCATCTACAGTGTCGGTGACGGGCTTGGTGGCCTCGTCAGCCGTGTCAGTGACGCCCTTTGTGGTGTCACCGACTGCGCCGGTGGCACCCTCGGCAGTGTCGCCAACGGTATCCGTGGTGCCCTTGACTGTGTCACCGAGCTTGTCGGTCACGTCCTGTGTACCAGTTGCGCCTCCGACCGTATCCGTAACACCCTTGGTTGTGTCACCAACGGCACCCGTGAGGCCCTTGGCAGTCTTGCCGATTCCGCTGGTGGCGCCCTTGGCCACGTTGCCGACACCACCCAATGCACCGCCGAGGCCACCGCCTCCGCTCGGAGTCTCATCACCTGCAGCAGCGCCCGTCACGTTGTCCACGTGATCTCTAGAGGTTGTGGTGTAGTGCTCGTCGAGTCTCGAGGCAACATCTTCCAGAGGCTCAGCCTTGCCAACGACGCCGCCGTTAGAGTCCAGAATGTCACCCTCCTGGGTAACGACAAAGTCCACAAAGTCCTTTGCGCTGCCCTTTGTGACCCTGCCGATCGCGTTGCCATCATCGTCAATTACCTCTCCCTTCTCATTAATACGACCTGCGGCTGGCACCATTTCGCCCTCCTCGCCCTCGCCGGAATTGGATACATCGGCATCTTGGGACTGCGTCTCCGAGTCGTTGATATCTGGGATGGAGCGCGGTGCCGACTGGTCCAGCTTGGACTCTGAAAGAGGCTGGCCGGCCTTGGTTGGGGTCTCTGGCAACTCCGACTGTACTTTCTTCTGTGCGCTGCCTACTTGCGAGCTCATGTTTGCGGAATTTTGAGAATAGGAAGAATGAATAAGAGGAGCAAGTGTATCTTTCAAGGGTAAGAGGTTATCAGGTAGTTGTGTAGTTATTTCGGTTTTGATTTCTGTAGCAGTGGGTTGGGTAGTCACTACTGTCTGTTTTACAGTGTTGGTCATAAGAGTGAAGAATTAAAGTGTAGAACTATAGAAATTCTACGAGAGCAGGAGAGTTTTGTATTTAACACAATGGATAATGGAGAAGAAAAAGCATATCGTGATTTCCCCCGTATAATCTCAATACAAGAAAAGCAGTCTGGAAGAGAAGCTCCAATCACTTACGTCACATCAGCCAGTGATACTGGGTAGCTGTAGAGCTACCCCCAGCCTTGACTAACGGGATCGTACAGAACGAGAAAGAAAGCAACGAGCTTCAGCAAGGTACTGGCTAGGTAGCAGTTGGGGTAAGAGCTATAGGCGCTTGACGTCTCCCTGGGCTGATTTCTCCTCCTTTGCGTTACTTGTTTCAGCATTGCTATTCGGGCCAGGACTGCATTCTACAGCTCTTCTTCGACGTCATGTAGAAGGAGTATATGAAGCGGAACGTCATGAAGGAGGGTCACTACTGGGAAGCACTGGAAGAAGCACTCGCTTATGCTCCGATGAGGTCAAGCCACACATGCGGCTACGAGGTTGAGGATCTACTACTGGGGGGACCAGGCCGAGGCGTGCCGATCAGTTTCGGCCACCCGCGGTGGCAGGGACCAGTGAGACCCAGGGTCGACTTTGAGGGGAGGAGGGGGAATACTCGTTTTCTGTGGCTCCCGGGGCTGGTGCAATATGATTAGTTTGTGACGAGAGAGTAGAGTTCTGTAACTGGCTCGACTGGGTGTCGTGGCGGTGGGCACGGTTGGGACGGCCATGCGTTGGTGGTCGGAGAGAGGCAGCACGTTTGATTGGCTAGCCGAGACCAAAACAGGGAATAGAAACAAGATTCTCTGCCACAAGAGACGGAGAGGTGCTCGCCCGGGCGCGGCCCATGGCATATCTCGTTTATTCAATCTGACCAGACACCCCCGGGTGAACCATAGACATATTGGTGGGGATCTCGATCGTGTGGAGTTGGCATAGGATCGAAGGGCAAGGCCACGCGCGGACTCGGACGCGGAGAGACGAGATCACATAGTATGCCTGCATTCTCCGGGTGAGAGAGTGAAATCTGGACTTTGATGACATGGAACAGGCAGGTATTGAAACTTGGCAGAGAAGGAATGTAGTTTGCGCGGGCTTGCATCAGCCACCCACCGGAGCCACACCCACAAACTAGTTAGTATCGTCCAGGCCACTTTATTTGAGTTGACTATGGGCAGGGGTGGGCAAGGTGAGCAAGCAGGGCAGGTTCTTGGTTGGCAGCGGCACTGCAGGGTGAGGACCTCAGGACCTTGGGCCCAGCTCGCTTGGCTTTCCGAGGCTCACTACCGCGTGCGGATGGAGATTCGGTGGACCTCAGAAAAAAGTCATGGTAGTTGCAGTAAAATATCCACTAAGTGGTGAAAACTTCATGGTCTTTCTTGACTCTCTTGACAATGGCATGACATGAATTGGCTCCATTCTGCAGTACCTAAGAAAAACAGAACGGCGGCTCTTCCGGAAAACAGACGGAGTTGTCCCTGTCGTCCTAGTTCAGGGTTTCAGCATTTTTATTCCGCCGGTGGTTCTTTTTTTAATTCTGCGCTTGGCCGATTGCTAACTAAGATATCGATCGGGCCCTGGGTTTCGTGGGCATGCGGAGCCAGCAACGCGTCCACTACATAGATACCTTCTCACCTAATACTTGCAAACTTGTTCTTACACTGCGCTATAATATACTATAGCAGATACCATCTGGAAGACTGCATTATTAGACCAAAACGTGAGGCTAAAAAGAAAAGAAAGAAGGAAAAGCTCGAAAACGACAGTAACGTTGACTAGACCTCTAGCTTTAGTGCGATCGTGTCGACTAAGTACTAGCAATAGTAGCCTTCCCTCTAGCAAAGCAAGTCATGGAGTATCAGATAGAACCGACCGTTGAGCCCAGTTCTGGGGCTACTGCTGGCGTGAGCGTGGCGTAAGGCCGGGCGGGCATAACAAGGAAACCTGGCCAGGCTCGTGGCGGGCAGCGTCCTGCTATTCGCTGCCCGCTAGATTATACTGCGGGGACCCTGCCACCCTTCACGTCACTTCGACTATCGCGAGACACGAATCCCTAAACAGCCCCAGAACCGGTTTTTCCTGCTCCCAGGCTGCCCACCTCAAGCCACACACACATGCACACCTCTACTCCATCTCTATACACACCTGTGTGATTTTTGCCGGGGACCGGTTTTATCTACTCTCTATGGTCCCATCTCCATGCCAATATCAACTGGCAGGCTGGTGAACGTCATTTCTAGTTTAACTATGGCGCAGGACTTTCTTTGTTCGCAGTACTGTATGTACATAGTACTGTATGCAATGCGTCGTCTTCTTCCCGATTCCCTCCTGCATCCCGTCGCATGCAGCACCATTCAACGTACCATTCAGGCCATCATTAGTAATAACACATGATATGACTGCTACGCTACCGTAACTTCACTTCCCGGTGCGCGCGCGTGTAGGGATTTATTAGCGTGACTACTCGGCAATTTAGAGTTCTCTTATGCAACCAACTCGCTGTCGCAGCTGGTCCTTCTTCCTGACAGCCAAGGACAGTTCCAAACCAAAATCAAAAGTACAGCAACATGTTACCGTTCAGATGAATTCATATTAGTTCGATTCGTTTACGTGCAATAAGTCCTTCAGCTGCAAGCCCCCGATGTTTTCAATCCCATGCATGTGCCCGTCATAACCATTATATAGCCCTCCGAAAATGAGAATAGTTACACTGCCTTTTACATTAAGAAATACAACATCCATCATATCATCAAATCATTGTCCAATGGCCTTCCCCATTATTCTTTGTCATTGTCGCTATGTCGACGAGGACGATGCCTCTGCCGTCTGCGCTGTTTGTCGTGTCTCCTGTTTGAAAATCGTAGGTATCCTTATGGTGACCTGAATTCCGTCTGGTGTAGACTTGACGTCCAAGAAAATGTCGGCTGGAATGCCGCCCTCGTCGAATTTTGCTCTCGGCTTCTCGCCTTCTGGCTGTGCTTGTTCTCCATTAGTCTCAGTCTCGGGTGCATTCTCCTCCTTGCCATTGTACGGTGCCACAGCATTGTTTGGCTGCGCTGGCTTGCTGTGCATCTTTCCAATAATATTGCCAGAGGCGTCGAGGATGTTTCCATTCAGATCAACGCGTAGGCCCCCAGGCAATGGTGTATCCTTGCTCGCGCTTGACTTGTTTGTCTCAACAGCGGCTGGTGGTGGGTGACCTGTGAAGTTTTCCGTGACATAGCCAATGAGTTCGCCACTGTCTCCATACACCTCGCCATTCTCCGCAACCTTCTTGCCAATCATGGAAGGCAGGTCGCCGGTAGCATGTCCCAGCACCTTGCCGGAATCATCGACTATGTTTCCAACGTCGTCGACGCTGTGACCGACAAGACCATTGGCCAGCCTGGCAAGATCGAGCGGTGGCTGGCTATCAATGGGGCTAACCTTTGAAATTTTGGGAATTGGAGATATGTTCGCCGACGGCTGCTGTGGGGAGTGCACTGATGGATCCAGGAACTCTTCGGGCGGATCATCCAAGTCATTGACGTTGGCCAGGCCCTCTGTACTCCGCAGGTTGTCGACTTCGGGCATGTTCAATCCCGATTTAGACGAGGAGGATGGTCGCTCTGGCCTGGGCAAAGGTATGTCAATTCGCCTGTTGATATGGGCAGGTTTGCCCATATTATCAGCCTTTGCTTGAATGCCTCTAGGAGTGCCATTGCTGGTGGCGTGACTGGTGGTATTTGACGCGCTTGGCTGCTGCGGCGCTTTCGCTGCGAGGTCATCTTGAGCTCCAGCCATTGCGGCTCGCGCAGATCCGTTCGTTGCTGCTGCTGTGGGAGACTTGGGCGGAAGTGAGTCTGCCATGCCGCGGGCGTCCTCTTTCAGAAGTGCGCCTTGATCCGGCAATGCTGATGGATTCTGCGTCGCTTTACTGATGGTGGCGCCAGCGCTCAAATGGTTTGGAAGGTTGCGTACGCCGGGCTTGTCCTCTGTCGCGGAATTAAATCCAGCCACTTGATGCAACTCCTCCTCTTCAGGTTGGACGTCTTTTGGGTGGCTGGGGATAGAGTCACTAAGGTCTAAAGGCTTTCCAGAGTGATCGTTTGTATTAATGTCTTTGCCTTTGACAATGCCCTCAATGTCGGGAAGCCCAATCTTGTCGTCGGATCCGGGGGCGGCAGCAGCAGTAGTGGTGCAGGTGCTGGTGGGAGCTTCAGCTGCAACCTCTGCAAGTTTCCGTGTTTGCGACGCGTCGCGGGCAACTTTACCGCCGGTGGCTTGTTCCGCTGCTGGAGGGGCCGCTGCTGGGATGGCGGCTGCTGGCGAAGCTTCTGTGGCGTCCGTGTTCTTCAGATTTGCGGGGTCCGTGTCTGTAGCGCCATCCACTGCTGGTGCTTCTGCTTGATCGTCGTGTGGTGCCGGGAGCGCATCAACGGGGTCTGGCAGCCCGTCCGAGAATCCACCTGCAAGATCGCGTGTCTTGTCCGTGCTTGCTACCGGTGCTGCTGGTAAAGGTATTGTATGACTGTCGCCGTCCTCCGGCAAAGTGTCATGTGCTCGGCTCGTTGATTCCACCACCAATTCGTCGCTGTTTGGTAGCTCTTGCAGTGTATTTGTTGACGCGTCCGGAACTTCACTGATGCCGTCACCACTTTCCTCGGCCACTGCTTGCGCTGTGCCCGTTTGGTCTTGCAATTCGCTGCTAGCAAGCCCTGAGACAAGTTCGTCGTTGGTGGGCAGCTCGTCAAGCGGATGGCTCGATACCTCTGGGAAACCGCGCACGCTGTCTTGTGTTTTGTTAAGCGTCTTTGAGACTGGTTTGATGGTCGTAGGGGGTGACTCTTCCCGACTCTGAGCTTTTGAGATAGCTAGGGGATCTTCTGCTTCGTCGCAAACTTTATCGGCGTTGGCTTGTCCAGACTCCTGGGCCGAGTTGGGCGCGCTGATCGCTGTGGATGTGGGATCTTCTGGTGCTGCTAATAGTGCTTTGATAAACTCGCTCATTTCGAGGTTACCCTGGTCAGTGAAGTATCGTGCTAGGTCGCTTGCCTCGTCCCGTTCGTTGACAGAGCCGGCCGCGCTGTTTCGCTGTGCCTCGTCTTGTGCACCAGTCGAGCCTTGAAGTGATGGGTTTTTGGTATCATGAACGTCCTGCTCCGCCTCTTCTTCATTTCTGATTATTTTGTCATTTTCGGCAATACGGTCACCAGCGCCAGCGACCTGCTCAGGAACTTGACCCGCGAATTCATCAGGCGCGTCGGCGCTTCGCTTGGACAGGCTCCTTGTTGCATCTGTGGCTGTTTCGGGCTGTTGCACTTTAGCCGACCCTGGCAGTGTGGAGTCGCGATCGGGGAGACCCCCTGCGGCGCCCGTCATAACCATTGACGACTCCCTGGAGAGGGTCTCTGGGTCTGGGTCTGGGGCGTTGGGGTCGTTACCGGCACCAATATCGGTGGGCGTGAGGACGTCATTATCTATGAGGCCGATGGGAGTGGTGCCAGTCGTGTCGGAAGCAACGCTTTCTGCTTTGCGACGCTTTGCGACAAAAATCTTACTACCTGTGCTGAGAGGTGCCAGTGGCGTAGACTTGACGATATCTTCGGGCGCTGGCTTGGAGGGCGTCGAGGGCACATGTGAAGAGGCTTTTCTCACGAGCTTTGGCGTCGCTCCCGAGGGCCTCCTAAACAGTCCGGGACTTGGAGTGGAAGACTTTGCAGAAGAAGGCTCTGCGCTCCTGGGAGTCGTGGAGATACTATGCTGCTTCCTCACAGGCGGTGTTTTAGTCTTCGACGCTGCCTTGAACAGCTTCCTACTCGGAGTTTGTGGCCCCGCGGTGTCGGCCATGGTTGTTGCGATCAAGAATCTGATTCGATTGAGGTTGAGAATGATGAAATAGGCAAAGTATACGACCAGCGCAATATTACGGATGCGGTCGACATCAACAGCGTTGAGATTCATTCATTGACGGGACGATTTGGTAATCAAGGTTTATGTCATTTATTCCACTAGAGCGACGACGAAACAGGTGTCGACTTAGTTGCCAAGTGATGATGAGATTGAATTTGCAAGTAAAGCAAGAAGCAAGCACTCGGGTCTGGCAGTGCAACGAAGTGTCAAGCAAAGCGAGCATATTCCTAGACACTTTTTTCTCTTCTCCCGCTCTGAGAAAAGAAAGAATACCCCGACCAAACATGTACTAAGTCATGATAGGCGAACCGCTCCCTACCTGCCCGAGCTGCCTCTTGTTCTTGGAGAGACGCAGGGAAGGATGAGACATACAATGTCGGGGTGCCGCCACCTGCAGCAATAGCTATGATAGCATAGTCCAAATAGTAGGTGCCTATGGTGCTTAGCAAAGAGAGCTGGTAGGCGAGGTAGGTATGCTAGATTAGACGGAAACCAGCATGAAAGCTGGACTTGCGTCATACCTTGTCCCGCTAGCCGAGGAGGAAGCTCAAGTGCTTCTTATCGCGCGGAACAGGGTCATATAATTGTATATGAGCATCTTTCACAGTAAGCACATGGGCTGGAATGATTATGACTGTATGCGGGTAGACGTGATACCTAGATGTTTCTTGGTTGCTTGAACTAGTTCAGGCGGATCATCGTAGGTACATAGACATCGCAGGACACATTCGATGGTCACGGAAACACAAACGTCTGAGTAGCCAAAGAGACGCTTAGTGCAGAACAACCCTCGTCCGCTCGCCCAAAGACCAAGATGGATGAACCATGACCCCACACAACCTGCTGCTAGGATGCGATGCAACAATGCAACATGCTACATAAGCATACAGTAGTGCTTAAGACGTTTGATTGATGGTGTTGTGGCAGACTACGGGATGCCAGCCTCCAGGTTTCGACTGCTTATTCCTAGTGCTTCGTGTTGTTCATGTGCGGCATTCCGTACCGCAAGCTGTACACTGCCTCCATCCTATTACTTTGCAGAGGATGACTTGAAGCGATGGTCCGATAGCCTTGAGTCTGTCCTTACTTTTGTTGAAATTCTAGAAAACTGGGGTACCCACTGGCCTTGTTAGTGGCTGCCTCCACTGAAAGGAGTGGACAGTGAACATAAAAAAGAATTCTCCGATCATGTTGTCGATCAGCTCACGATTACACTATTTGTGCCCAGGTTGCAAACAGGGATAGAAATCGCATCGTGCACGTAGTATGGGCAGTGGAGTGAATCCAGTGATGGCAGGTAATAGTGGACTCCAACGACCCGGATCGTCTAGAGCAGCGATCTCATATGTCCTACCCCTAAAAACAAGTACACCACATGCTTGAAGAACTTGAGATGCTGAAGTCAAAGTCGTACTGTTTACAATTTAGCGCTGAAGACTGCTTACGGAATTGTGCCTCTTCTTGTGAAATACTGTTCCTCGTCTTGGAACACAACAATCGGCAATTGCAATTCGGTTTTCATGTGTCCCTCGGCTGCTCGTGCGTTGAAAAACAGAGTTGATTAGTAGCGGACTACGCCTCTTGTTCTCTTGCGAGCAGTGCATATGGCGTTATCTTTGTAGTGTCATGCTACAACTTACCAGATAGGTAAAGTCCAAGCGTTATGATATTAGCATGAGCGCTATCAGGGAGTAGAGGCTGATGCCAGTCAGACCAAGGCGACAAGTTTGCGGTACTAGTTGCTGAGGAAAATATTGCACTGACTGATGAACATTCGAAGATTTAGACACGATCGCGATCCTTTACTGGCACTGCCATTGAGAATGGTCCAAGCTATTCTATCATCGAATCGATTGATTCATACCCATAGAAGTACACAAGCGGCACGGGTTGCGCGGGACTACACCGCCACTGCGCCTCTGATGTAGAGGGGGTTTGGCTTCGATTACATGGAGCTGGTAGACAGTCGAGACAGTATTTCGATCATTTGTAGAAAAGCGACCGGAGATGATTCAACAACGATATTTCCTTCTAACCATGAAAGATGTATGAATCTAAGGATATCTAGTCATTGTGGCAATCATTCATGCGCTTGGGTTTAATCGTATTCTTGAAAGAAGGACATGCGCACGTCAGCATAAAGGTGCCCGAGCCCAGGGCTCCAGCGAGAACCTCGCCAGCAACAAGGCGGCGGGCGGGAGTGGATGGTAAAGGATGGGAACCTTCGAAGATGGTGTGAGGGGCGGGCGCGAAAGAAACGAGAATCCTGCGCCGGGCCCGACACGGCAGATTCGGCTGTGGAAATAGATCATTTTGATAATAGTCCAAAGCGAATTTGCATCAGCTACTCTTATCCAATTATCATGTCGTGCATGGCACTTTACTATGTCCATGCAACAGCAAGATAAGTCTTGGCTGTCAAATAATCCCTAAACTGAACACAAAGGTGGGGGATGAGCAAGACACAGCAGGGCGGCGGGACAGGTCTGAGCAACTGTTGTACTAGATTAAGCCAACATCCGCCGACGTTACAGCGCGATATGTACAACACAGGCCAAAAATTGGAGCACGGGCTTTGCTTCTGATTGTGGTTATCTACGTTGGAATCTCGCATTAGATGCGTGAAAAGATTCAGCCAGGGAACTTCTGCGACATTTCATTCATTGTGGTTATCAACGTTGGATGTAACATATGCTTCAAATTGTTGTCTATCTACGTGCAGCCGTCAAATGCAGAGATATTTCACCCGAAATAATGAGATGCTATGCTATGTATATCACAAATGTCCCGCGTACCTGACCATAAGCCGCTTTTCCTCTTTACCGGTGCTGGCCCTCCATGTTTTTTTTAAGGTTGTGTCACCTGCGCTGAAGTGCAAAGATAGTCGAAATCAATTCCAAGAAACGGCATCCAAATTGCCGAATTCGTTCCCTCGAGCTCCTTGACTGAACTCAAAGGAAGAATCTTGCCAAAATGTAGTCCTGTGGGAGGGAGCTTACCCCAAGACTAATCGTAGGTATGAAGTATATCTTGTCCCGTTAGAAATATACTTTATGTCCACCGTCAAGAATACATAGGCCGGAAAACGCCCTCGTCGTTGTCGGAATCCGCACCCAAACTTGCGACAGACTCGGTCACTGCCGGATGTGCTCCATATGATCACAAAATTGCCAGCATCGTTTACGCGGTCAAAATTGTGTAATGTTGCCCTCGTATCACCTCATCTTGTACTGACCATGCAATCATTATCGTCATTTTTTATAGCGAATAGCATGACTAGACAATGACAGGTGTGTTTCACAATCTAGCCCCGCCGCTAGGTGCTACCGTGACCACCAGATAGTAGTGCTCGACTAGAGGCTACTACCAGTAGTTGCCCTACTGGAGAGAACTCTGTTGTTCCCGTCAGCTAGAGGCACGAACTCATGGGGCTCCCCTGCAACCTGCATTGCAAGTCCGAGCTCTAGAGTATATGCAGCTAGCATCATCCCGTAGTTGTGCTGATGGTGTGAGACAAGAGGGCTTTTCCAACCGCATTCCATGGAAATCATCAATTCCATAGGTAGCTTCTAGGAGGAATGACAGGATCAGGCCCGTGAGATAGGGAGTTATGTACTGCTAGAGTCACATTTTCGGCGATTTTCCATCGGTCGCTCCTCACCGACCGATGATTGCAGCTAGCGATTCTCGACTTTGCAAGTCTCCTTGGTACATGCGACACACATTCGACTGGTGCTGCAGGATCCGTACCAGACTATGTCAAGTTTTGAGCATTGGACCCTCTGTAACAACAGAAGACGTTGTAATCATGACATCGCATTGTATTAAAAGTACAGTGGCTATTGGTACTGTCTATGTACAGTTTGCGTCGTAATAGTCATACACCTCTTCCAAAAAAAGAATACCAGTCGCCCAAACGCCTGCGAGGGCACAAAAGAAACAGCAATTAAGAGATTGTGGCGACCGTGCTGCAGAGCAGGTTTTGGTTCCCTCCCACGCAGATGGGTGCATAAACATTGCCTTTAGCCAGAAAGTGATTGGCCATGTGCAAGGTGAGTTGACAAGCTCAAATACCATCCCTATTAGAAAGAAAATTGCTATTAGTTGACTTTTCCCAATTCGCCAGTATTTCGATGCCTTTGACTCTCTCTTTGTAGGTGGCAGTTGTGCAGCTTGGAACGTATGTCTAGGGAAGCAAGTGCATTCCTGTCTGTCCATTGGACAAGATACCCCAAGATGGCAGCTTTCTTCTCGCTTCGAGCTCTCGCTCTCGCCACTCCAAGAGTGGCATACACCCGTGTACGGTGTGGGTGGAGTTCGGCAGACAGCAATGGCTGGATAACCGTCGTTTTACATGTCACTACGCAGAAAAATGCTTAGTGAGACGACGAAGGGCACGTTTACATCTCACTGTGCAAATTAATGCTTAGTGAGACGTGGTCATGTGAGAGCGAGAGAGCGAGGAGCGAAAGCAAGACTGATAGAGAGACAGACAGAGAGAGAACGGGATTGAGAGACTCGGATATAGGATTGCATCCCAGGCTCCAGGGCTATCAAGGTAAGGGGATGGGTAAGAAGAAATAGTACGTACAAGAGAGCAAGAGTCAGGTCACCGTGAATACGCGCCTTCAGTGTGACCTCGATTTCGAGGTTGAGGTCTAGGCGGAGCTTGAGCGGGTTCTTTCCGCCATCATCCTTTGGCTGCTGCATTTGTTGTTGTTGTTGTTGTTGTTGCATCATCATTTGTTGTTGCTGGTATTGCTGCATTTGTTGCTGTTGTTGCTGGCTTTGGTCCTGCTGCGGCTTTCTGCTGCCTTGCCTACGACGACGAGGAGGAGCCACCTGCTTCTCGTTGGAAGAGACATTCTCCTTGTCACTCATCCATGATGGGGCATTGCGACGTGGCTTTCGTCGGCGCGGCTTTTCGTCAGTTGTAACATCGCGCTGCTTTGACTGGCCGCGCTGCTTTGATTCTTCTCGTTGCTTCTTGGGCTCTTCCTTCTTTGGTGATGGCGAGCGGCCTTCGTAGGCAGTCTTGGCGTCGTCGTCCTCGGCTGGTTGATCCTGCTCTTGGCCATCTTGCTTTTCTTGGCCTTCTTGAGCTTCTGCCTCTTCACCCCCGTCTTGCTCCTTCTCTACACCTTCTTCACTCTGTTCTTTTTGCTGTTCTGCGCCATCCTCGGCATCGTTCTGTTCCTGTTCAGTGTGGTCTTCTTGCTGGGTATTGCTGTCGGCAGCCTGCTCCGTTTGTTCTTGTTGTTCTTCTTGTGGCTGCTGCTGCTGCTGCTCTTCGCCTTGCTCCTGAGGCTGAGCGTTCTGGTTCTCTTCGTTTGGGGCCATTGTGGTAAATTATTTATATCGTAAAGACCAGTGTCAGTGTAATTTGCTTGTGTCGAAGGAGATTTGTTAGATACCAGTTGATGTCCACTGGTTGCAGCAATTCAGGATACAAAATTATGATTGAGAGTCTACGGACACTAGCGGCGGCTACCCTTTTGTTTTATTCCGCAAGAGAGACCTACATGAATAACAGGATTCTCAGGCACTCTGATTTCGCAGAGTCAATGGGTCAAGTTCACAAGCTGTGACGCAATACCTCCCTCGATCTCTCGATCAGATCATTCCCAGCTTTCAAGGCATTGCCAGGTTGTCCTACAGAATCCCTGTAAGCGACTAGGGTAGATCCTCTCGAGTCTAGAGACAGGTAGGTACGATTCGATACGAATCCACATTCTACACCCACCTCTCGCTCTAGCATGAGATCATACCCCATTTCTACCCGCCACACCCAAGTCCCTCGATATGGGTCAGTGGCATGGATCAGGCTACGAAATCGTTGGACGCAGCAAAAGCTTGTTTCTCCCTCTCTCAGTCGCTCTGCCATGCAGACTAAATTGGCCGACTAGACTTGTATACCTCTGCAAAGTTCTATAGTTGTGAGACCGGCTCATCGCATACTATCTGCTTGACTCTGCGACCTGCACCCGGCACCCGGCACACGGCAGCTGATCACAACGTGATTATTCTCTAACGGTGTTGTCCTGCTTAGTTGCACTGTCTATCTGTTCGGCCAACGGGTGCATCATCCGCGACGTTATCCCAATTAAGCCCGTAATATTCATTTTTCTGATCCTGCCTATCGTCGGCCACGAGAAGTAAAGAATGAGAATATGGCGCTTATTGCGCTGAGCACTCTCGGCTTGTTAGTTATAGACGCCATACCAACAGTCATTGGCGTTGCGGAAGCCATCGATGCTCAGAAAAAACAAAATCAGCAAGCAAAAGAAAGAATAAAATTCAACTTGACGGCCAATTTCTCAGTTGATGGCAAATCCCCTGTTCAAACAGCTACAGTGGTATTCAAAAACAACAAGGTAATTCCTCCCACGCCCCGTATTCCACCACAATCCTTATCATCTTTCGGATATATTGTTTTCACCCCCAATCCACATTACACAAGCACGTACTCATTTCAATTGTCGAGTAGCTGTATCTAGACCACCCCGCACATCCGGTCTCAGGCTACAAGTTCAACGGTTTCTATTTTCCCTACCCGTCCGAGGAGAAGCACCAGGGTATGGTTTCCATGGCCTCGGATGATCCTCCGGCGCTGCACTGGATCTATGCACACAGGGACTCCGGGGAAATACGTCACGGCCCTCGAAGTGAGACGACAGGACATATAATTGGACCCTGGAATTGGTCGGATGATGAGGAGTGGCTAGTGCTGGAGGAGACACCTTATTTCTATGCCGTGCGAGGCGAGGATGGAGCATGGTCTGTGTACCATGATAAGTCAAAGACCCTGAAGCAGCAACTTGCCCCGTTGAATGTACTGGACATCAGTCTTCACCGTGAGCTTCAACTAGGCGTAAGTAGTCGCATGGTGGGCGGAGACAAGTAACTCTTTGCAGTTTCGTAGACCTCATCCAAGCCTACAAGTTTCTTTTTGGGTTTCTCCGGCGCTGGAAGTTGCAGTGAAACTGGATTTCATCAAATTCTCCTTGTCGTTTTTGTCATGTAACAATCGCCACGAGCTACACAAAATACTTCTCGATACTCCCCTCCTTCCTCCTTCCCTCCCTCCACCAAAGCGCTCCAAGCCCAGAAACAGGGAAAGCTGACACGCAGCCTCCAAGAACGATGGACTCCACAACCTACCCACTTAGGCCCGGGTGTGCAAGCGCACGAACCCCTGCTCGATCCCAGGCCTCCCTGTCAAACCGTTGGCTTATGATGTAAGTCCAGCATTTCCCTGAGTGGTTCCAGAATATACCCAGCGATCCAGATCCCATACAGGCAGGTTAGCGCCAGTCTGTAAGCCCCATCTCGATGGAAGAAACATGGGGTGTCTCTATGGTTGAGAGTCAGACAAAGCGATGCCACGCAACCTATGGCATTACCCGGGTCGCCAAGGTCTCATCACGCTGCTAGAAACAAGATTCCTTCCCACCCTCCATTTCATACAACCCATGCCACCATGCCTTCGACAATACCCTTATGACGTACCTCAAGAGGGCATCTTTACTGCAAGCTGCTCTGCCCTGTTTCCTTGCATCGATTTTATCCTATGTAAATACTCTGGCCCAGGCATTAAGACCTTTGCCCTACTACTAGCCCCAGTCTTCGTCAAAATCGATCTCAGTCACGATTACACAACTTCCACATTTTAACACTCTACAACCTTGAGCAATCACGCATAGAGCTTGCTTCTCGAAATTTCCAAAGTCTGAACAAAGATTTCACAACCATAAAAGAAAAATGTCGTCCTCACGATCAGGATCAAAGATGCCCAACCGCCGCCAGAACCGCCGGGCAGCTTCAAGGAAGCCGGCGCCCCCGCAAGAAGATTTCAGTGATGATTATTCTGAAGACTACTCCGAGGAAGAAGCACCGCCGCCGCGCCGCCGTGGACAACAGACCAAGCAAAAGGGCGGCAAGCAAGGCGGCCTCCTAGGTGGAGAGGGAGGTCCCCTGGGCGGCTTGGGCGGCGCACAAGACTTGCTACCTGTTGGCAACGTCGGTGAGACGGCGAACAACCTCGTCGGCGGTGCCACGGGCGCCTTGAGTAACGTGGCCGGGGGTGCCCTCAACCAAGGCGGCGGCGGCGACAAAGGCAAGAGCGACACCTTGAGGCTACGGTTAGATTTGAACCTCGAGGTTGAGGTTACGCTCAAGGCCAGAATCCATGGTGATCTGGAATTGGCTTTGCTGTGAGTATCTTTTCTTTCAACTGTACCTTTCATGACACACCCTCCCTCGAACGGCCCGAAATGTACTTCAAGTCCTGCTTTCCACGTCAATAGTCGCTCGTATCTTTCGAATGCGAAATCCTGACGCGTTCTAAAGGGATGGTGCATAAAAACAATACCGCTTTTTTGCACACCGAACACATGTTATTTCTTTTCAGAATTCCTTTGAGATGAGCGGCCGGAAGTACTGCCACTAGCATTACTTCGGGGAGGGTGTTCCAATGTCACGAGATCACAACATTATATCTGACCGAGACATGTACTGATATACTTAGGAACTGAAAGGACGATGTAAAAAAGAACTACTCTTCCTTTCTCTTACAAGCTTTTTATCAAGCATTTGAAAAACTTCAGAAATCAATGGCTTATGAATCTTAATACGCGATATCTGAGAAGGCGTTTTTTGGTGGGACGAGATTGTTTTGGGTCGTGTCACATTCTAGAAGAGTCACATAGGATAACTTCTGTAATATACCATTTATATACCTCCAGTGGCGTAAGACATTATAGTCGAAAGCTTCTGCATACCCTGTGGAACGTTACAACAGCACATGCTTCCTGCCGTGCAATGCGTTACAATTAGAAAGCTCAGCTCCGTGAAACAGGCTTCATCCTGACCGAGGGCTGTTCAGCATATTTGTGCCAATAGCCACTGTATTCGCAAAGTAGAACATAGCATTTAGCATCGTCGCAGAAACATATCTGCATTCTGAAACCTCTACCGCTATCTAGTCGGGAGCACCCGTCGGGTCCACCAAGCCATCTGAAGGGGCTTGCGCTTATCTGTGCGGGCCAACTACCGAGACAATGGCCTCATGGGAACGGGAGTCTGAGCACTCTTTAGGGGCTTTTGGAACGCCGACGTTGACGTAGGGCGTGATCATCTTATTTAGTGCTTCTCAGCCAACCATGTGGTGCCGTGGCCAAGTTCGTGGATCCGTCTCCTCAGAGGCAGTCTCATACCTTTTCGATACTCTCCATTGCTCGATTAGAGGGCCTTTAGAGGGTCGGCCTAAGTCAGAGGAGACACGGGTGCCAACCAGCTCTGGACGTCTATTAGGTCACCTACTTGAGTATCTAGATCGGTAAAACAGAGAAGCTTGTTGACAAAACCAGCAGGACGCTATACTCGAACATCGACTCTTGGATCTGGGATCTCTCTTCAGGCCACCCCCGGGGTTGACAATGTTCAATTCTGGTGTGGCTTGACAGCGAAGAGCTACATCTTTATGCGCATATTCGTGAAGACTGCATTCTGCATGTGTCATGCATAGTAGCGAGGCCTTTGGCAGTGGACTGAACGATGTCAAGCTAGACCGGTAGGTACTGGTACAGAAGTGTACATGGCAGACTATATTTCACTAATGGGTTGCGCAATCTCTGATTGAACTTGTAATATGTTACTCGTTGCATGCTGTTGAGCTAGGGTTCAGCTGACGATGAATGTGGCAGTAATAAAAGCCTGCCAAAGAAATCGCGGCTTTCCATGATTTCGTGTGCTTTCTTCACTTCGTCTAGAAGATATCGACCAGCGATGACTGGCCGTAGCTTGCCTCGGGCCATCAAGTCGAGCACTGTAACGACAATCTCCTTGGTCGATCGACCACACCCATGCATGGTGAGGTGTTTACGAAAGAACTGTATCATGTCGATGTCTACAACCTCGCCGCCGTGTGCCCCGATACTGGCGATGCGACCGCCGTCTGCCAGGCACTGTATCGAGTCCTTCAATATCTGACCACCGATGCCGTCAAACACCACGTCGACACCCCTCCCTGTCGTCAGTTTCATGACGGCCTCCATGAGCGTCTCCTTCCTATAATTAACAAACTCGTCTGCAAATCCAAGGCTCCGAAGCTGTTCGATCTTGTCGTCTGCTCCCACGCTGGCAATGACTCTGGCCCCGGCGAGCGTTGCCACTTGTACAGCGTGGCTGCCCACACCACCTCCAGCCCCAGTGACCAAGATTGTCTCGCCCGCCTTGAGGCCAGCAGTCATAATGAGTGCCTCCCAGGCTGTCGCGAATGGAGTCATACCGGCTGCTGCGTCTTCAAGTCCTACTTCGTTTGGAATCCGTACAAGCGCGTGCTCTGGTACGCAGACTTTTTCGGCATAACCTCCCCAGTGCGTCAGGCCCAAGATCTGAGATGCTGAGCATATATTCTCGCGACCAGCCCGGCAATTTGCACAATTGGTGCACGACAAAATAAAGTGCGGCGCGACGCGGTCTCCTTCTTTCCATTGGACGACGGCTGAACCGATAGACTCCACGACCCCGACAGCGTCTACTCCTGGGACATGAGGTAGAGACTGAATAGATTCGACGCCCGAAGTTCCGTTGCGTACGTCAATATCGACATGATTCAAAGCCGTGGCTGAAAGTCGAATGAGAACCTCGTTGTCTTTCGGTATTGGGTCCTCAATGTCTTCATAGCAGAGAGCTTCTGGGCCACCATAACTGTGGAGGACGACGGCTTTCATGGCTGCTGCTCTGCACGGGACGAGCTGAACACTTGGATATGGAATCACTCAGAAACAGGTGTGGCCGACCGCGGCTCGAATATATATGTAGAACCTATTGACATAAATACCACCGATGAAGGCCCTAGCACCTACGGGTCCGCGGGGCAGGGACGCCGCCCGCCGGACACCTCCGAAACGGCTGGATGGTGGTCGGACAAACCCCGAAACTTGCCAAGATCTCAGAGCTCTGCAACATTTTTGTATAGCCCACTGCTTGTGTCAGAGGGCAGTCCCAGTTCGCAAGCTGGTGTCTGTACTGAGGCTCGCACAGTAAGGTTGAGCAGCGCTGGGGCAACACCTCTCTGATTCAGATTTATAGCAATAATCGAAGCAGTGGTGGTCTCGTCATCCAAGCCATATCAAAGAACCAAGCTAATGATATTGTTTATTCCTTCTCAGCTCTTGACTATATTTCCTGCTTCCGATAGCACTTTTGACAGTCAATTATAATACTAGTAGAGGATTTCTCCGGCATCTTGGATCTATTCATGGACATCTCAAAATAGATGCACATCACTTCACGAACATCCACATACATTACGCCAGCTACTCGAAAGAGAACTACTGATGATGCCTGTCAAGCCGTGCCGTGTTTTTCATGCATCGCAATGTCGCTTCAAAAATGGATTGTGAGGACTGATTAGGGCCAGGCGTGCAAGTTGCGAAGTTCAAGAGACCCTGAGAAACCCTCAAATTTTGAAATGCGTCGTTTCATTGCTTCCTACAAGCGTTATATGGCGCGTGTTGTACTGTACTTGCTTGGATAGTCGTCAAAGGCAATCTGATTCCGAGTGGTATAGGTAAAATTAAGTCCGCTATCCAGATACACCAATACTTGAAATACAACAGCCAATCGCTCTTGAGTCGCTATTAACATGATGTGTAACCCTGGATCTTGAAAACGTCCGTACTCGGACAACCCCCCGATCTATATACTGGTTACTTGGGACTCTCTTATGTAACTTCATTTATGATTTCGGGCTAAGCAAACTTTGCAAGAACCTTCTCTGCCAGTTCAATCAAGCTGCCACTCTGCGTAACATCAAAGATTGTGATGCTCGGAGTTACATTAGCTGACAGCCAGTTTCTCAGTTCGACTGCGACCAAGGAATCCACTCCTAATTCAGAGAGTGGCTGGTTCTGCTGGATGTCGGATGGGCTGAGAACGAACATGTCGGCCAGACGAAGAGTCAAACCTTCCACCATGGTGTCAATCTTGCTCTCGGAAGATTGCAGTCTTTCTCTCAAGGAGGCCGTGTTTGTTGCGTTCTCATTCTTCCTGGATGTTTCGAGACGTTGTGGAAGCGCCATGAACCGACCCTCGCCACGCCAACTCAGCTGCTCCGTGTCCGAGATCGACCACGATGCAATACCCGCTACGATCTCGGCTTGCATTGGGTTTCTGATGGCGAGCTCGACAAGTCGAAGCACTTCCTGGACCGTGTGTGCTCGCCAGCCAGCCTTGCCAGTGCGCTCGACAACACCGTCCGTTCGAGCTACGTAGCCAGCACCCAGCACAGCGCCAAGATCAATCGACACACCGGGTAGTCCTTGGGCGACACGGCTACGGGCCAGGGCATCCTGATACGTTGAGCCAGCAGTGTAGTTAGACTGTCCATGACTTCCCAAAACTCCCGTCACAGACGAAAGCATAACGAGGAAGTCGAGATCGGGGGAGCTAAGAAGCTCAACCAAGTTTCGGGAGCCGTGGTACTTGGGGCCCAAAGGTATGGCCCATTGATCCGAAGTCATTGATGCGAATGAGGCATCTTCGAGAACCAGAGCAGATTGAATAAGGCCGCGGATAGGCATAATGACCCTAAGTGCGCCAATAAACCTTTCTAGGTCTCCCATATCGGCAATATCGCAGCCAAATGGAATCAATTTTGCGCCTGCCTCTGCAAGCTCATTCGCCAGCTCTTTCGCATTGGATAGGTTCGTGTTGCGCGAAATAACGATCAGATTCTTCGCGCCCATACGTGCCAGCCAGCGTACGACTTCTCGACCAACACCTGTCAAACCTCCTATGATGACATAGCCTGCGTTCGGATCGAGCTGGAGAGCCGGCTCCTCGATTTCCACCTGATAGGAAGTGTTAGCATTGGTATCATCGTGGGCACAACTAATACCTCTTTGGCAGGGGCCGTTGAATGCCACCTTCGTATTAGAGGGTTTGAATTTGTTGACTTACTGCTTGAGACACCAGCTGGGACTTCAGCAATCGTGGCACGAGAATATTGCTATTTCTTTCTGCCAACTCGCATTCCTTGTTGCCGCGACCATTATACGTGGATTCGAAAACGGTTCGAATGACTTCAATATGTTCTTGTGAGCAATAAGGTCTGGCTGGGTCCATGTCAAAAGACACATATCTGTCTGCGCCTTGCTCTAGACGCAGTGTGCGCAGCAAGCCCGCATGTAGACCTGCAGCAGTTTGTTGCGCTTCGACAAATGCACCTTGCGAGACCCACAAGATGCGTTCATGTTCGAGCGTGATGTTTTTAAGTGTGTCAAAGTCGGACGGCGTCATGGACACCAGAGACTCCTCATCTGCTGCTAACAGGCACACGAAAGCCGCCTCCTTTTTCAGATCTTCGACGCCCTGGGCAATGGTCACTGGGGCGTCTGTGGTGGTAGCGACCGCGTCTCGAAGCTGATCCAGCCACTCTTTTGGAAGTTGCTTACGCAGTGGGAATGGTGCAAGGATAACACATTTGGACCGCAGGTCACCATTGGTTGTCGGCGTGACTTCCTCTGTTGTCGCGACCATGGCAGAATAGTTGGAGATTTCGGCACCTCCAGCGTCACCAAGAGCGACGTCCAGTCCGTTGAAACCAGCCTCGGAAAGATATCTGCCCCAGGCTGGAGCACTCAAAAGCGGCGAATTCTTCCTCTCATCCTCTTTACTCAACCACCAGCCCGAGAAGAGACCAAATGTCAAGCTCTGATCAAGGTGCGGTGTCGTCGTCTCAAGCAATACCAGCTTGCCGCCGGCTCTCAACAGTTTCCTGGCATTTCTCAAAGTATTCGTGAGATCGCTGGTGGCGTGGAGACAGTTGCACGAGATGATCAAATCGTACTCGCCTTCCACAAAGCCCTGTTCAGCCGGTTCGCGCTCAATGTCGAGTTTCTGAAAGTGCATCTTGCTTGCAAAGTTCTCGAAACGCTTACCTGCAGCCTCGAAGAATCCTGCAGAGACATCGGTGAAAACGTACTTTTCTGCCATCAAAGGAACTCGGCCGCCTTGCGAGAGGCCCATGAGAGCAGCTTCGGTGCAAGAGCCAGTGCCGGCACCGATCTCCAAGATACGAGCACCTGGGTTCTCATGGGCAAACAACTCCATATACTTCTCTATGTGTCTGAGACATCTCTCAAGCTTGATCATGTTTGCGTAATACTCGGAGAGGAATCCATCCTTGGCCATGACTTCTAGAGGATCGGCCTGCTTGGTCAGGAAGCTAGAAAGGTTTCTCGCTACCAGATCGAGCATACGTCCATTGACACACGATGATGTAGCCATTCTTTCGTAAAGATGAAGCTTCTCGGTTTGGTCCTTGACTTCCATAGAAGTGTAGAACTCGTCACTCTGTTCACGCATCCACTGTACATATTTCTTGTGATACCATTCGAGATTCTCTTCCACATCCGGCGTTAGCTCCTCAAGTGTATCGTGAATAACATTGACGGTGGCCCTCTGAAGATCATCAAAGAAGATAGCCTCGGCGACAGGGGGTTCTTCAAAAATGCGAGCTCGCAGGTCATCGGCGGAGAGAAAGCTGAGAGTCGGCTTCCAGTCAGTGTGCAGCAACATGAGTTCGTCGGACGGCGGAGGACTAGCACTCTCAGCGATGGAGACCATTGTCAAGCCATCTATCTTGATCAAGGGTTTTCGGTCTGCGTCCAACAGACTGTAAACAGTGATAGACACTGTGAAGGTCTCAGGGCTTGCATTCTCCATTGATACCCTGAGCCCAAGCTCTGTCCCAGGGCTGTCGGGAATATTTGCATCAATGAAGAGATTCGTGATGGTCCGGGGAACCGAGAGACCAATTTTACCTAAAAGCTCGTTGGGCAAAGCGGCCCAGGCAGGATGGAAGCACGCGTCTAATGTAGTCGGGTGGACGAGACAGCTTGACGCGAATGAAGACGGCGACATTGCTACAATATCCGGTATCGTAATACTTGCCTCAGCCGACAGAGTGCCGCCAGAAAGTCGTTTCACATTGCGGAAAGTTGGGCCGAGTGTAGGGCCAGTTCTCTCGACAAACTTATAAAAGTGCCCGAGGTCCATGGGTACGAGATCGAGTCCGCCTGCCAAAGCGCTCTGGGTGAGGTGCTGGGATGCAGCAACCTTGCCTCGGCAATGCTTGACCCAGCTTCCGCTCCGACTTCTGCTGTAGAACACAAACTCTCTGCCAGCATCTGATGGAGATTGTTCCTTGATGACAAGTTGTATTTCCAGTGGCTCTCCAGAATCAGAGATGATCACAGCTGTGGATAGATCCACGTCACTCATGGTATAACCACTACTGGACTCGCTCTTATCATCGTCAAGCTGCCGCATAGCTTCGGTGACCATGACCAGCAGACCCGCCGCTGGATAAAGAATCTCAGACTGGACTACGTGATGTTGTAGCCAAGGCAGATCCGAGATGCGGATCGTGTTGCGCCAAATGGCCTGCTCCGGATTGAGGCCTTCGACACGAACACCGAGCAGATCATGACGCGGGTGCTTGCGCTGCATGTAATCGATTGCCACCTTGGGTACATCCCAATAGCTGCTGGAGTGGTTCCAAACATAGGTAGGCAAGTCGTGCAGTACCCGGAGAGGCTGCGACTGTACCAAACAGTTAACCTCTGCAAGGTCCACCGGGTAACCCCTACAATGCAGCATAATAGCCATGTCCTTCATGGTCTTGACTGCGTCTTCGCCTCGCTTGAGGCAAGTACCCAAGTTGCTCTTCATTGTTTGCAAGCCCACGCCGTCAATGATCTGACGGATCGGTCCTTGCAGAGTACCGTGAGGTCCAATCTCGATAATGACATCAACTTGGCTGACCGCGGTCTTGCCCTTGGTGACTTGTGAACCTACTACCATTGCTTTCAAGCTGTCGTCAAACAAGACTGGCTGTACCATGTTTCGCACCCAATGACTTGGGTCGTGAATCACTGATGGACTCTCAACAATGCCTCCTGTGACGGGTGACGAAAATGTCGCTGCAAAAGCCTGCGGATGTTCAGGCTCAAAGTGAGGCTTGAGCGCATTGGTGTAGTCTTCTGACAGAGCCTCCATTTCCGAGGAATGGTACGCCGCCGGCACTTTGAGACGCCTGAACATGAGGTTATCTTTGCCGGCAAGTTCTTCAACCTTCTCAAGGGAGGCGATGTTGCCGGAGATTGTTACGCTATTGGGGCTGTTGACACAAGCAATTACTGCACTGTCTCCCAACTGCGCAGCTTTGAAGATCTCTCGTGCGTTTTCCTTACTTGTGGCAACCGCTGTCATGCCGCCACGAGCTCGACCGGCCTTGACGAAATCCGATGTCAACCTACCACGAATGTACGCCACAGCGACGGCTTCCTTGAACGAAAGTCCGCCAGAGGCATAGGCGGCGGCGATCTCGCCACTCGAATGACCCGTAGTAGCCATTGGTACAATGCCCCAGGTCTTGAGCAGCCTGACCAATGCAAGTTGGAGGAGTACCGACATGGGGAAACTTAGATATGGGTAGTTGAGCTTTGTGTCTGATGCCGATCTTCCGAGCTCCTCTGTACTCGTGTGTTAGCAAAACGAGCGACATATGAGAGAGGGTTAGGGGACTGGCAGACCATACCTATGGGATCCCAATCAGCGCCCAGGGAGCGCATATACACGCCTCCCTCACGCAGAGCCTCATTGAACGCCGGGTAAACATTGATAAGTTCACGGCCCATTGCAAACCATTGAGCGCCTTGTCCAGTGAAAACAAAGCCGATCTTCGGCCGCTGGGGGCAGCTGATTGGTTTCGGTAGCTCGTTGATCAGTGTCTCACGCAGTGCGGAAAGCGATGAGCTCTGTACGGCTAAGCGCCATGGGAAATGTGTACGACCCTCGCTCAGTGTGTAAGCAAGGTTTGGCAGCGTCCATGTCGAGCCTGGTGAAGCCAGACTGTCTGCGAATTTGGAAGCAGCTGTTCGCAAGCTGCTTTCATCACGAGCACTCAACGGAAAGATGTATGTCTGATTCGGGTCGATATTGGAAGTTCCGTTGATCTCTTGCAATCTTGTTTGAATTTGAGTAATTTCTTTCGAGCCTCGGTCCTGCGGTGGTGTCCGTGGTGGTGTCTGCGGCGGAGTTCCATCTGTGGCTTCGAAAGGTCTATGGATATCTTCACTGGTGCGACTTGGCAGTTCCTCATGCAGAACCGGCTGTTCAAAAATCTGGAATTGGTCATGGCTTTCGACGCTGACCGGTGTGGTTTCACCGTTCCTGAGGCTATACTGGCGTATGAGATGATTTGGCTCTTCTAGAATGACATGTGTGTTTGCACCACCAGCACCAAAGTTGCTGATTGAGGCTCGGCGCACAGTACATTCCGGCCAATCTAACAATTCAGTTGGTATCTATTGTTGGTCAGCTTCGGTCATGCGACAAAAATAGATGCACTCAGGGTGATGCAGGGGGAAGTATTACCTTGATGTTCAGTGCTTCAAAATCTATGCGAGGATTGTGTTTCTGGAAAAGCGCTTGTGGGGGTATCTTTCCATGTTCCAACATCATGGCAACTTTAATCACAGCAGCTAAGCCACTGGTGGACTCTGTGTGTCCAAAGTTGGCTTTCACTGAGCCGACGTAGACAGAATCGTCAGCTCCTCTTCCTTTGCCAATCGTGGCACCGAGGGCACCAAGCTCAATCTTATCTCCGGCTATGGTGCCGGTGCCATGTGCCTCAACATATGTAGTGTCCCGAGGATTGAGACCAGCTCGCTCGTAACAGCTGGTGATGAGTTGCCGCTGAGCCTCGGGTGACGGTGTGGTAATCGTTTGTGTTCGTCCGTCCTGGTTGACGCCAGTCTCTCTAATGACGGCTCTTATTGGGTCGCCATCTCGGATAGCATCTTCGAGTGGCTTTAGGACTATGCACGCGACACCCTCGCCACGGCCGTAGCCCTGAGCTCGCTCATCGAAACTGAACGATTTTCCGCCAGGCCCAGTGAGCCTGTACAGTGGTGAATGGGTTATGGTTAGCAACTTCTTCATTACCAACCCATCAATTCTTTGAAAGGGTGTACAGTGTTGACTTACCCGAGATTTGATAGACTCATTGACGAGCCAGGGTGTAGTATAAGGTTTGATCCTCCCACGACGGCCATCTTCGACTCACCCGTTCGGATACTCTGGCAAGCGAGATGCAAAGCTGCAAGGGCAGTTGAACACGCAGTATCAACACTGACGCTAGGACCGCGTAAATCGAAGAAATGAGACAAGCGGTTGGCGGTAAAAGCTGCAGCGTTTCCAGTGACATGATACCGAGGCAAGCTCTCAGCATCCTTCATAAGTAGATCGTGATAGTCCCTGAACATAGAACCGGCAAAAACGGCTGTTTGAGTTCCGGCAACTTTTTCTAGTGACAGACCAGCTATGATACCGAATGAGTTTAGTTGTTGTTACTTTCTATAGCCACTTATTTGTTTATTGACTCACCTGTTTGAAAGGCTTCGAAGGCAGTTTCGAGTAAGAGCCGGACTTGGGGATCCATGGCCTTCGCCATATCGGCCGTGAAGTTGAAAAAAGAGGCATCCCAAAGAGATACGTCCTCATTGAGGAAATGACCACCATGGCTATGGAACTAGACGGTATGAGTATGTTGAAGCTCACTAAGAGGACTGTTGAAAGCTCACGGTGCCAAGATGCTCAGCTTGAGGGTGAGTAAAGGCCTTTTCGTTCAATCTGTCCTGCGGCCAGCTAGACCATGTGTTCCGAGCAGCAGCGCATACCTCCCAGAGTCTCTCGGGAGTGTCGGCACCACCTGGGAAACGGCAGGCCAAGCCAGTGATGGCAATGGGCATAGTCTTTGGTTGCTCCATTTTGGGCTATGTGAGGGAAAACGGTTTGGAAATCCGGCTTGATGGCTATGGCTATGGCGGTTATTTCTTATACATACCACCAACTAGACGGCACTATTACATGAGACAATAACTAGCCACCAACGGCTTCTTTTCCTGTCCGGCCATGTCATATCATGTCTCTGTCTTATCCTGTCCTGGCCTGGGCCTTGGTCGCCAACACGACACGACGAGGCGGTCATATGCATGTGCAGCGATTACCCCAGGACTGGGGCACCACTTGGGCAATTTGCCGTGACTTCCAAGCATACATAGTACGTTATCTCCTCACATTGTCTTCCACTTTTTAGTCTTTTGTATTCGTGGTACGAACTATGGTCGAGCATAATGAGCATGATCATGATGTATAGGAAAACTACTACCTCTGTATCGTAGCGCTAGCAGCAATGCTGCAGGTGTGTGTATGATATCCACTAGACCCTCACTCGAGTACATGGGACTCTGATTGGTCCTAAAAGTATCGTGAATTAACCGCAATAATCCCTTTCTGTAGCTAGGGTCCCCGTCGCGGATGCAAGGCGACTTGTCCGCCATACAAAATGTGTCATGGGAAAGATTATGGTGGGTATAGTCCCTCCGCAGAAGATGCCAATGTCCCAATTGAGACTCGACACAGCTGCATGAGAAAGTGGCGATGAAGGGCGGGTCCCCGCTCCTGTTTTCTTGAATACCACTTACATGCCTAGGCGAAGTCCCGTAGGTAGTCCAAAATGGTATAGTAGCCTCCGAGTATCCTAGAAAAGGACAAGCCAATGGCCGTCGCTTGGGTCGGCCCTCTGTCCAATCCAATGCAGCCCAGCGAGCGCATTTCTGCTGCAAGGGAGGTTGGAACGAAAAAGACGAAAAAATACCGCCTGCGTGGAAGCCAAGCGTCAGGCATATGCGCTCGTTCTATGGAGATGCGGCAGTAGTTGCAAACAAAGAAGATCATCACATGTATGGACGTACGCAGCTGTGGCCCTGCTTTTATGACGCATTCATATGATCCTATACCTTTATGCTTTTTGGGCCAATCATTGCGTGACAAATGCCGCAGCTGGTCCGGGATGCTTACATACGGTAGCCGTAGTAGTACTAGGTATCGGGCCTGAAATCTATGATCATACGTGCATACCGTTTTTTTCTTGGGCTCGGCCCCCAATTGTCCCCATGACAAGAGGATGCCCGAAGATGCCGCGAAATTGAAAAAAAAAAGAGGGCAGGAAGGGATCTCAAAACTCCGTACAAGGGCCCTGCTTATCATACATGGTATATCGTATTGAGTTTGACGTATGCATCTATGATTACTGTGTTGGTACTTACACCGTACATACGTACATGCCTACCTTGCTGTTGGACCCTGCTGGCCCTCCTGGCCCTCGCGGAGCCAAGGGTCGCGATGCACTATTTGGCCCCGCAACCTGCAGGTCAGTCCATCGGCGAGCAAGCACGCAGGAGGAGATGCGCAGGAGGAGGTCTTTGTTGGCATCCACCGGCTCGCACCGCTGCTCGGGCGGATGACCCTCCTGGATGGATGAGGTCGTTCCCGTATTTCCATCACCGCCCCGAGGGGGCGAGCGAGTACTTCTACTCGTCGGCATGCCGAAGTGGTTGTGACTTGGTTGGTCGTTCGTCTCGTCTCATCTTGCTCTGTCCTGCTCTGTCCTGCTCTGTCCTGCACTACACCTTCCCTAGTCATTGAAGCACATAGCATCATCCCGTAGCCCATCTCCAAAATCTCAATGGCGGCAGCACCATCATCGGCCTCCTCTGAAGGCAGAATGGCGGACCAGAAGCAGTCCAAGGATCGCCGTTACAAGGGAGTGTACTCACGATCCTTCCTGTCGCGTGTCTATGACCACTATGTCCTGGGCTTCAACATGAACTATATGTGGGGCTGCAGCACCAAGAAAGTTCTGCTGCCCTTCTTCTCAGACAACTTCACGCAGCAACACATGGATATCGGTGTCGCCACCGGCTGGTTTCCAGCCGCTGTGCTGAGCCGCCCAATCCGCAACCACGAAAAGCACCAGCTGACGCTTGTGGACTTCAACGAGACGTCGCTCAACGCGACTAAGGCTCGAGTCCTGGCAACAGCCCCTGATACCGTGGTGAACTGCGCACAGGCCGACATCACGGCACCATTGCCAGAGTCTCTGCAGGGCGGAATCGGCACCTACAAGTCCATCACCATGTTCAACCTGTTCCACTGCGTTCCGGGTGGTGCCGACAAGCTCAAAGCCTTCTCGACGTACAAGGAGCTGCTATCGGACGACGGAGTACTGGCGGGCTGTACAGTCCTGGGCCACAAGCACGCCAAGAACTTTGTCAGCAAGATGTACATGAAGTACTACAACAAGATCGACCTTTTCAACAACTGGGATGACGAGCGCGAAGAGATCGAAAAAGTGCTCCACGAAAACTTCGAGGAGGTCGTGACCGAGGTTGTCGGAATGATTTTGTTGTTCAAGGCGTCGAAGCCGCGCAAGTCCGGTAAGACGGCCTAGATGATCTGCTTTTTATCCCGGAAGGGCCCCAGGGCGGCTCTTCTGTCAGAGCGCAGGCGCACGTATATACGCTGTCACGATGATGTTTGTATGGTTGATGCATTTTGACATGCTGAAAAAGGTCGATCGATCACGGTGGATATAAAAGACATCGATCTCGCAGAAGCGAGCGGGGCGTATTGTCAGTCACTAGACGCGATCGTTGGGGAAGAAAGAGCGTGTTCCTTTGCTTTTTTTTTTTTATAGATTAATAAATTGGTTGCTTTTTCTCTATTCTCCTCATCAACGTCTAACGGCTCGGGACGCGCCACAATCTGTGCGCAACGATACATCAGTTATCAGAAACATGGACCAGCAACATAGATGGCGCCAAAAAGACGAAACAAAAAAAAAGGTTGATTTCTACCCGTCGTGCCGTCGCCATTAGTTTGATTACCTGTCCAACTAAGGTAGATGAGCTGCCGTTCACTCTGCTTTGTCTGCCATAGTGCTGCTGGCGATACCCGTGGCCCGAGGCAAGCCCACATTTTTCATACGGTTGATCGTCATCCGCTCATAGATGGTTTTTCGTTAGCGTCGAGTCAGACTGATCGTGCCATCATAGCGGGATCACATCACAGCGCACTCGAGCGTGCCAGCCAGGCCTCCTAACTCTTGATCTGCCGACGACCAAGCCTACCTGCTGCCTGCAAGCAGCCCAGGTTTCTACTGCTCAGTACTACCCTAAGCCACCTTATATCTCGCGTAGGTTTCATTATCGCATTGTACACGTATGATGTACGCGCATATTCGGGGGTCTTGCGAGCAGCAGTAGTCCTCTGTATTCGCTGACGAAGCTTCTCCGGACTATGCTGTGGTGCGATCCATAATTCCATGAGAACCGTCATCTTGGTTCGGGAGTCGGGAGACACCCGTTGCTGGCCTGGGGACCTTTTGGGGGAGGGAAAGGAGCGCCTTTGGCACTTGCCTTTGCTAAAATTGGGTCGTCGTCTCGATAGTGGTGGTCGATACCGAGGATTCCTAGGTACATACCTACCTTCATCAATCATCAAATTCGTCCCATTATGCAACCCAGCCCAAAACCTCATCGAACGAGAGATAGTTTCAGTTGAAAGATTTCAAATTTGGTACCCTGTTCAGTCACGCGTGCGGTGCCAAGATGCCGCATGCGGTCAAAGTTTACCACTGCCCCTGTCGAAAAAGCCCCCCGGAAGGGCCCCTGATGACTTCAGCAGAAGGTGAATTAGTAAGTCAACTGGCTGGCCCAGTCAGGGTTTCGCGAATTGAATGGACAATGCAGGTCTGTGTCAGTACGGAGCATACGTACATCCGTACATGGCCTTTACATGACGACCCGGCAGTAATACGAGCCATTTCCCCCTTTGCCCTCCCCCCAGTACACTCGCTTGCCCACGGCAGTCCCCGGCCCCGAGAGAAGCAAACATTTATCCCCGGTGAGAAGCTGGAGATCCTGCCAACTTTCACAGCACATTCATACCTATGTAGGTAGGATGTAGGTAAGTAGCAAACACACGCGAGACCCTGGCTGGTATATTCCGCCAACAACGCGCCCGGGAAGGGCGCAAGACAACGGACAACGGCTGCTAGGGCTGCTACAGTTACTGTTGTAATGTAGTGAAGAAGAGACCTAGCGGCCGGTCTCGGGCCACGCGGCGGTCGCCAATCGGAACGGAATCCATTGGTGGTAGACTCAAAGTCTAAGCCTCAAGCGGGCATAGGCTGCGACGCCAGAGTTTGCAAGCACTGACTATTGATAACCAAAAAGAGAGAAGCTGCCACAGTCACAAAATGAACATAAGAAGAAAACCTCCTTACTTCGTAAATCTAGAAAAATCCACCAGAAGAAAAAAAAAACAAATGGAGCAAGTGCACATGCGTGCCAGGGGTGGAGGGGGCCTAGTCGTCGGCCTTGGGCGCTGGTAGAAAAAGAGTTCATAGAGCCCAAACGATCGGCTCTGCTTGCTTGCCTTGAATACCAATTGTTTCTCTTGTCTCTGATCCAGTCTCCTGTCTCTCACCCCGCCTTGTCTCCTCTCTCCTATCTAGGATCCGGCAGTAGGCAGTCAGTAGACCTCGTCCTATTTCAAACCATAAACCACAAGACGCGAGCCAGGCCGGCAAAGTCCACTTTGTTACCATTGCACTGGACCTACCTCGTTTGGTTACCCGCCTTATTGCCAGCCAGACAGACAGCACAGAGCAATACCAGTAGTGGGAGGAGAGACCCCGAGAATCACACCCGACAGACAACAAGTCTTTTGCCCGGCCTCTCTCCACCGCCCCGAGGCCTCGGCCGGTCCCCAAGTCTAGTCTGCCACGTGTGTGTGCCGCTGCTTTGCATACGTCCCATCCAGCTTGACACGCTTTTGCTGCTGCTGCTACTGCAAGTGTTGCTTGCTTGCTTGCCTGCTTGCCTGCCTGCTTGTCCACCTCCCTGCCTCGCTTGCTCGCTTGGCTGCTGCTTGCTGCTTGCTTGCTGCTGCTGCTTATTGTTCCTTCTCTCTGGGGGAGTCGACCTGCCTTGTTCTACTCTGGTAGGTAACAACCGAATAGTATCCATTCGGGTACCATCAACACGCAGCCACCCCTCGGCACGGTCCGAGGTGACCTCTTTCATGGATGGACAAACGCAACCAGACCGGCTCCCAATTGCGCAGCCAACCTTCCCATGAGACGACAGCTGGGTCGTCAACTTGGTCGCGCGACGACTCTTCATCCCTCCAGGCCTCTCGGCCTTCCATTAACAAGGCTAGTAGCGACTCTCTCACCGCCTCCTCGACAGCACCAAGTACACCGTCCTCCCTCCATCAGATACAACCCAGAGGCTCCTCTTCCACGCATGCATATGCATCTTCCAAGGTACCACCACTCTAACCCATCTTCCTCCGTCGCCACCCGGGCTCATTGCTGCAAGAGATCGAGCCAGCCACGAGGGGGAAAACAAGAAAGAAGGGCTATTTTCAACTGACCACTGCCAATTGCCGAACAGGCTCAGGATGACGAGAGCCGCCGAGTCTCCATTTCAAGCGCGGCATCCGCCGATCCTGACAGTGTGGAGTATTTTCCCGCGGAGGACTCGTCCGACGGCTCGGGACCAGAGACGGTCAAAACCCTGAAGCGGTAAGGTCAATTGTCCCCCTCCAAGTCCTCTTCTGGATCTTGGGTCGCCCATGGGTGGATGTCCTACCTGTGGATAAGCCCTTTTTGTCGGTTTGTCGATGAATCTATCGCGTTTGCCAACGAATCTGTGGAAAATTCGCCAAGACTAATAAACATCGTCACGCACGTAGGACCTCGACAGTTACCCACCAAAGCTCCAATCGGCTGGTGCGGTATCTTTCCAGAAAGCTCGGGAGGACCTTCAATAAGAAGGCCGGGTTTAGAGGGAAAGCATTTCTGCCAAATGATCAGGTAAGCTGGGCTATCCTTTCCTATACTAGACCCCCACATCATGTCATACGCAGATAACATCGAGACTAATCGGGTTCGGTTTCATGTAGATCGAGAGGGAAAGGAATAGTGAGCCGTTATCAACCCATCTAGCTTTATACACGTCAGTCTCACTTACCCTTTTACAGTATTGCAGCATCAGCTGTTTCTAGAGGTGCTCGATGGGAAGCTATTCCTCTGCCCTGCCCGGCCTAGGAGGGTCCTCGACATTGGGACCGGGCCGGGTCTCTGGCCACTTGTAAGTCCATTGCCGACTTGCATCTCGTAACTGCCTGGAGATACTAATTGCGTCGTATTGCAGCAAATGGGCAAGCAAAGATCATGAACCTCCCCCATGACCGAGATGCAGTACTAACAGGCATTAATGTTTAGCCCAGAAATACCCAGACGCCCAAATTCTAGGCGTAGATGTTGATCCCGTAAAGCCGCCATACATGCTGCCAAACTGCCGCTTTGAGTTAGTTGATGCATCGCAGCCATGGTCTTTTGATCAAAACTTTGATTTCATCCATATGCGCAGTAAGCAAGCCCAGTTGTGATTCCCCGTGTTGTTCGCCCCTTCGAGATTCGTCTGCAGGCGCACTAGCTTCCCTGCCGAGTGTATCGATGCGGCAGTCCAAAGAGGGGGACAGGATTCGGGGCGCTCGTAGCGTACACATTGTTGGACAGATTGGCTGACTCTGGTGTTTCCTCTCGTTAGTGGTAGGTGAACTGCCCAATGGGAAGAACAAGCTGTTTGAAACCATGTACGAGCACCTGGTGCCCGGTGGATGGATTGAGATCACCGAATGGCTCGTCAAGTTCCAGTCAGGTAACCGTTCCCTGAACATGTTCAACATCTGGAATAAGAACTTCAAGCGCGGGCTGCGGAAATTTGGCAGCTCTCCTTACTGGGCACTTGGGTGGAAGTCGATCATGCAGGAAAAGGGCTGCCTGCATGTGACGGAGAGGAGATACCCCGTGCCGCTCAATCCGTGGGCACCTGGAAAGCGATTGCAAAAGCAGGGCGAGATGATGGCCAAGAATGTTCAGACTTTCCTCGAAGGTGCTACCATGCCAATCTTCACAGGTGCTCTGGGCTGGTCGCACGAGCAGGTGCAAGAGTTGCTCTCTGCTCTGAGAAAAGAGGTTGCGGATACCGATGTCCATGGATACTTGACATTGTAAGAACATTTTGATGCTCGCCACGGGAATTGTAGACTTGCTAACGCGGCGATTGGCGGGAAAACAGAATGACGGTGTGGTGCCAGAAACCCAGGGAGGGCTCTTCCATATCATCAAGTGCTCGTACGACGAGGTCTGTCTCAACACAGGGGACAGTTTGACGAGATTTTCCTACCGCTTCTTATATGGGGTCGTGGAGAAATATTGAGGCAGATGCCCCCACCAGACATGGCAAACGTATAGGTCGGGGAACATCCGGGAATTGGGTCACGGTTGCTCGGACATAATGATAGAGGGGCTCGGAAGTGGGAAGCGAGCCTCGGGGCAACTCAGGAGGACGGGAAAAAAAAGGAAAGAAAGCCATGACCATGATGAAGTTAGACAGTGAGCAGCGTGGGCGTTCTGGAGCTGATCAGGAATCGCATTTCCAGCAATTCGCCATATTCCCCCCAAGGTATTTGCCAATGCACCCATTCGTAGCATTGTTGAAGAGAATAGATTTGATACCTATGTATATCGTACAGCACGATTGTTCCCCTTCCGCATTCCGATTGACCAGAATAGTCTTCGTTACTCCGGAAGGCTTATTTCGGATCGCAGACAGCAATATATGGAGAGGCAGTTCCTGTACACATTCTTAGTCTACCGGTGTTTCTGAAAATACGCATTGTGATTCTTGGTAAACTCACCGGACAAAAAGATACGCCCGGTCGCCACGTCGTGAACAACGGTGGTAGAACCAGGCAAGACCTCACCGAGGCCGTCTTCCACAGCCTTTGTGACCTTGTACCGTCCGTCGCCGTCCTGTGTAATTTTGAGCCCAACCGTGGGCACATTTTTGTTGTATGGGTCATTCACAGCTGCGTAAAACTTGAGTCCATTTGTGATACCCGCGGCGAATATGTGGCCATCACGATCCGGGCGGAGGTTGTCGATTGCGTATCCAGTCTCCACGGTGTGCAACTTGATGAGGTCGCCCCCAGGTTGCGGCTGGTATACATTGATGGTGCCGAGCAGTGAGCTTGGAACGTATATAGATCCATCATGACCTCGCGTCAAACCATTGGGGAATTTGAGTCCAGCCACGACCTTGCGACAGGCATCGCCGTCACAAAAAGAAACATCACCTGTCCCAAGAAGAGGCGAGAGCTGGTGTTGCTGGGTCGATTCTTTAGTATCTTTGGACTATACACTTGGTCAAGCCCGGAGCAAACTTACCCAGCCAACTTTAGAAGTGCCATGGTCATTTGTGAAGTAGAATGCATCCGTTCTCCCACCAACCGGCGCGATCCTGTTCGGAGTGGCAATCTGCTCGTGCGAAAATGTCTTCAGATGCTTCATCTGGTTGGCGTTCGGCCCAGCTCGAAAAAGCTCGATTGTCGCGTTTGCTCCGAACCTGGCTTGATCCAAGAATTCTCCTTTGGCGATATCAAGAGATGGCCTGTCATTGACGATCCATAGGCGGATGCTGCCGTCTTTATCGTCGTCCGTTGCTCCAAATCCGACAACATTGAGAAGACCGTCTCCATTCGTTCCACGGAACCCCGGCGTAGACAAGACGTGCAGATTGACAACGTGAGAGTCTGTGGGAAGATCATCGACATCGATAACGACGATTGCATCACTCAAACTCCGCCCTGACATGTTAAAGTGACCCTGACTGCCACACGAGAGACATATCTGTCAGCTTCGGTTCCATAACTTATTATGTATTCGTGTCAATTGAGTCCGCCTACCTCGGTGCCCACAACGATCTGCTTAGAGGTTCTGAGCATGCTAGAAACAGTTGCCTCGTAGCTTCCGAGAGCCACATATCCTCGCAAGCCTTCAGGCGCTCGTGATAAAGCCTGCGGCACGTGTATGGATATGTACTGAGGGGGGCCCCGGTTTGTGCGAGTCCAAGGCCGAGACTGATCATGCGTGGCAGTTGTATCTGGTAAAGCAGAACGCCAAGCCCTACGATAAGGACGGCTGTGAGCTTGAGCGTGACGCCAGACATCCTGACGATAGTTCACAACCACAGGTCATAGGAAAATCTCGGGGGAGGTGGACCAACAGGATAAAACGAACCCTTGATTTTTATCAGCAGCGAGGAGGTTAAAATAAGAGCAGGCCAATGTGGAGCTCTGACTTCCGAAGTGACCGAGAATCATCAGATGCGCATGCAATAGGACGGAGCATAGGACGAAGTATATGTTTCTTTGCGGCACAGCCCGGGGACCTAATGCTCATCATGTATCCGGGGTAGAGATCCTTCCTGCTGTGCCGTTTTATGATGGGTCTTGGCAGTCCACGAGCGGACTACAGTGAAGTACCTTCATTTGCCAAAGTGGCCAGATGCGAGCCATGACACATAATTGGCGATGCATGAACTTGACTCCAAGAAGCGTGCAGAGAAGACATTATCGAACACTACTTGGGATATATATTGACTCGACCACCACGTGTAAATGAACAGCGAGATAATTATTCCATACTGAACAGCAACAACGCATGTATCACGCTGAGAGGCTTTCTTACCAATGACACATCACCCAGAGCATACATTCTTGGACTAGACATAAAGACTGTCTAGATTTCCCCCTCTCTATCCTCAAGCGTCACCTTTGCGCCTATACACAATTATGTTCTAGACATCACTGCAATTTCAGTTATTTCAAAGGCAGATTGGTATTGATGAAAGGTACAGAACAGCAGTCGATTGTTGTCCTTGCTGTGATACCGACATTGGAGCAGTATCCTATTTTCTGACAAATGAAGCTTGCGTGGTCATCTTCTAGAGTCTTGTTGAACCTTGGCCCTGTTCCCGTGTTCGGATACATCTATTTCGAGGCGAACTGCAATTTCTTACCAGTCCAAGTCCGAAACAGAGCCAAGTACACACAACGATATTCGATATACTTGCTATCATATAACACACACGCTGCGCCTGCGGCATGCGCACATTTTTATTTTGAAGGGAGGTGTCTAATGCCGCGAGGGATAATAACTTGTGAATTAGCAAGCTAACGTGACGAGCTGTAGGGATAAGGGATCGATTTCACAAGCGCTTCAATGAATACAGCACTTATGTAAGACAAAAACACTCCGGTTCGATCAATTCGTTGTTTCATTTAAATACGGGGTCGAGGCAGGCTCAAAACAAGCATATAATTACATGAGAAACTAATGTGGCTAGCTGATGCAGCAAGATCTGAAGCTTAAAACATGTCCCTGAAATGACTGTATACGCTCGGGACGCCAGCCCCTGAGACAGGAACTCCAAATGGTCCAATGGGCACACCGTCGTCTACGGGTACAGGTTGGGTCAGTTCGCTGACGACGCGGCTTGGGTCTGCTGCAGCAGCACCTAGAGGATCAAGAGGCGGTGGCGGGAAGCCATTCATGCCCATGTACCCTTCAAATATTCTCGACATTTCATGCGATATCTGCCATCCATTCTGGGCGCCATCAACAGCCGGCATACCATTGGGAGGCACGCTAGTAGGCGGCACAGGTCGGGCGAATGCCGGCGTTGCTGCCCCGGCTGGAGGCGTCGAGGTAGGTCCCATATGGCCCGTAGCCAAGCCGGCCATAGCCAATGCTGCACTTGAGTGAGGATCATCGACCTCGGCAAGTCCTAGTCTCGGCGCCACCTCCTTGAGAGACTTGATTGTACGCCACAGACGCTGTGATACCCATGACTTGGTGCTGAGATCCCGAACAAGCTCAAGCGCCATGTAAAATTCGTCGCGACAGGTGGCACTAAAGTTGACCGGTGCATGGCAAGAAGCCAGGAAGAGCACGGCGATTGCTGAGGTCAGAAACTGGTGGTAGAAAACCTGAATCTTGCGGTAAATATTCGTCGTACTGTTGAGGTGCGTCAAGTACTTGATGGTATTCTTCGCAAGCTTGACGGCCTGCTCTGCGCCGCGGAGGTTCTCCATTATGCTACTATGAGTGTGTAGGATAGGCATATGCAGCCAAGTTCGAATCTGATTAAGACGCAGATAAGTCCAGATCTGGAGCCGCTGGAGGTTATAGTCCTTCTGGGTGTGCATAGCCGAACTGATTTCAGGTGGCATAGACTCCCAGTCTTCAAGTTCGAGCTGGACTTCTTGCGGAACCTCAGTGTACCATTGCTTGATTTGGCGATCGAGTTCCTCAATATCGTTCTGGCGGAGATCCAAAGCCATGTTAGGTTCGAAATGCCTCACCAAGCGCCATACTTTAGCACTGAGTTGAGAGTAAGATACCATGGCTACTAGATATGGATGTTGGTCCTGGGTTTGATGTCAGCGAAAGAAAAAACTTGAGTTTCCATACTTTGCGACTCACCGGCAGAGGCAGGTTTGGATCAATCTCGTCGTCTGCGACAACATAAGGGAGCCCGGTGCCGAAGCTCCACCGTCGGTCCAAAACGTACGAACTCCAGAAGGTGTGTATGGCATTGCGGCGATCATCCTCGTCGGGTATCCGCATGATTGCTTCGCGCCTGTGCAATCCCAACTCTATGCAGTGGCGCAAAGCCTGGCCAACCACCCTCCACGCAAGTATCTCATCGTTGGCGAGGAAGTGGTAAACACCAAGCACACAAAGCAGCGGCAAGTTGGCAACATCACTGGGATCGCTCATGAGCATCCTGTTGAGAATGGGCTGTATACTGTCCAGGATCCGAACCGCTTTGCTGCTGTCGCCATGCTCTTCAACAATCAGAGCCGTGGCCATGACCAGCTTAAGAATGACAGTCTTGTGATCACTGATACCAGTTTCTTGGCTCATGGGGCGCTTCTGAAAATGCTTCTTGACTGCATCCATCCAAGAGGCAAGGATCTTGGTGTGGTTGACAACAGTCTCAACTCGGATGACAGGGTACATGATGTTAACCTCCTCCTCGTAGACTCGACAGAGGCGGATCATCTCGTCCTTGTCAAACTCCCAAAGGGGATCTGGGAAGGGGTTCTGCGCGTCTGGAGCGGCCGATGTGAGCATTGGCGATGTTCCCGGCGTATCCTCTGGCGGCGCAGCACCATCATCGGGTGTCTCTTCCCCCGTGTTACTGTAGCCCATCTTGTGCAGGGTATTCTTTGCGACATCCAGACTGAAGTGCGTGCTAGTCGGGCCTCGGAAGCCTGGCTGACGCGGATGATTCGAGTCCGGCCGGTGATGAGGCGCTCCTGAAGCTGAAGACGAAGGCGTGCCTGTGTTCGCTGGAGCTGGCAAAGGCAGAACTCTGTCCTGAGGTTGAAGGGGGGCTAGCCGTAAAGTCTCGGACCGTAGGCTGCTGATATTGTTGAAAAGAGTTTCGACTTGTTCCTGAAGGCGCGAGACAGTGCTGTTCATCTGCTTAAACTCTTCCGAGTCCTTGAAGTTGTTGGTGCAGCAATTAGGCGCGTAGAGGCATTGAAGGTTGAGATTGCCACACCGTTGGCATGGAGTCTCACCATTGCACTTGATCTTGCGACGCTTGCACTCATTGCTGTCAATAGGGAGAGGTGATTAGCACGCGAAGCAACCAAGTGGAAAAACCGACAGAAGGAAGTCAATGGAAAGCTCGGTCAGAGGGAGATATTTCAATTCAATTGAGCACCATCCCTCCGCAGAACGGAACCGACGGTGCTGGCTCTGCGCAGATAAGAGGTCATAGAGGCAGGAGAGGCAAAGGATTCCGCCTTGACGACAATAGCGACAGTACCTGCGCTAGTAGTGGTGATGGCGAAGGAGATGATGATGATGACTACGATGATTATCGTGATGATAATCGTAATGATATTGACAACTTACCAGGCGATGGAAATGTAACGATTCCGCTTGCTTCGTTGCTGCTTACTGCTTCCATTCTGCGAACCATCATCTACATCTTTTCTCTTGGAGCCGGCGGTAACGAGGCCCGAGGCAGTCGCATTGTGATTGTCGGACGCAGTCGAGCTCGAAGCTCCGTGGTGATGTTGCGCGGAATTATGGCCGACCGCGGAAACGGGAGAGGCAGCACTTTGCGGCGTGAAGCCTGTCGAGTCGGGCAGGGGGGTGATGGCATTCTGGCTTAGGTATTTGAGGTCGTTGACCTGGTTCTCGAGGAGATCCATCCCTCTATCGCATTCGGTTTTTGCTTGCCCGGCGGCCGTCGCTTCGATGCCTCGTCGCACGTCTTCGCGCGACTCAACGGATGGAAAGTTCCCTGGCCATTCACTGATCTGAGATTTTGAGTGAACTCCGCGAATTCCGCTAGCCGTCACAGGTCCTGGTCCCTCTGCCTCCAGCGGCCAAGGCAACGCCCAAGGGGAAGGGCCCGCCGCTGCAGTCCCCGCCGAGGGCGGCCAGGGGGCCTCCAGCGCATCACGTGACGATATGTCATAGAATTTACTGGATCTTACCCAGTCGGGACTCGCCATCATGGGGGGGCACTTGGTAAGCGGGGGGTTAGATCGACGAGAAGATCACCATCCTGTGTTGGTCTCCCGGACCTCTTTTGGCGGAGAACGTATTTTCCTGGATGGATGAGCAGCTCGGCGTTTGACCTTTCGATACGTAATGCGTACCGCTCGTTTTCTTCTCCCTCTGCTGACTGGACAGGCAGGCAGATAGTATAAAATGAATTTCAAGGAAACAAATAGGAAGCTTGCTGTTTTGTAGTTCGTGGCCCTACTCTTGTATTAGTATACTTAGATAGACGATCTACTACACAAAGATCGCCTCCCCCTTAGAGACCGGCGGCTGACTTCCTGACTCGCTGCCAGGTTTCTGCTCCCAATCTTGCTTGAAGGATGCACCACTGCGAGTCGCAACGCACCTCGACGCACTCTTGCCAGGCTGAAGGGGGAGCTTATGTTACATTCACCCATCTTTGACATTTCAGCTGTCATTAGCTCTCGCAGCGACGGGGGACCGTCGATGCTGAATCCCTGAACCCAGGCATCGTGCAAATTAAAGCGATGCTTCCGATTCGTCCTTCAGACATGCTAGGATGGACCTTTGTGAAAGATCCAGCGCTGATCAACAGATCATCGAACACAGACAGTCAATGCATGAGATGGGGAAACTGCTGACTGATGAAGTAGAAGTATACACACACGACCCGGGAATAAATCAATCTATCGATATGAATGCGATAGTAGTATTGAAGAAGAAGAAAACTGCATACAATATGATCCTCAAGGATATGAGAGGGATTCATTTCCCCTTATTTTTCATCAGAAGATTTCACGAAGAAGGAATTTCAGTAAGGTCTAAAAACATATTCACAGGTACAATACATCCGTGCGCAAACTCTTGTTCAATTCGTGTTTCGTTGCAATTCCATTATGGAGCTGCACGGCGTGCCTTGTTCTACTACTATATATATTTGTCGCATCTACTGAAATTGTAATTAGACCTGTATCTACTCTATACGTAGTCTGCGCCCCCAAGATGTGGAAGTAAGTGGAAGTAATAGTGGAAGTGCCTCTGCATTATTGGCACCCACGCATAGGAATACAATGATCCTGTAGAAGTCAGTGCACATCTCAGTGGAGAAAGTATATTTACAAATCTAAGTCATGCAAGTTTTTTGAGCACAAATATATGGTCGCGAACAGCTCATTGTATTTTACTCTTATTTGAATTCATCCTAGCGATGCTTGCCTGTATAATATTTTATTCCCAACTATCAGATTGCAATGAAGGGGAGTCCGCTAATATCGGAGTTGCGACAGCTTTTACCTTTGAATAGCAGTAAGAATCGTTCCTCTGCAGTCGCCGAATCCGACCTTCGCGCCGTCATTGCCGCAGACGCCACGCATCGTGATGGTATCGCCATCCTTCAAAAACTTGCGAACATTCATGCCGGCGATCATGATATCCTTCTTTCCGCCTTCGTTCATTTCCAATAGACTGCCTCTCTCAGATGTCTCAAGGCCACTAATGGTACCAGAACCCAAAAGATCACCGGTGTTCAGATTGCAGCCTCCCAGCGTGTGATGAGCAATCATTTGTGGGAAGGACCACATGAGGTTCTTGGAGCTTGTCTTGCTGATCGTAGTCGTGTCTCCCTCAGGGGCTGTTATTGATTGTTAGTATGGCGATTATGCACCAAAAAGATTTTGCCACAACTTACTCGTCAGATCAATCTCCAGCTTGATGTCAAAGGCCGTCTCGGTCTTGCTCTCATCCAAGTAATCTTGACGAGGTGCCTTGTTCTCAATGCCCTTCGTCCTGAATGGCTCAAGAGCATCGGCCAGTACAACCCACGGACTGATTGTGGACGCAAAGTTCTTGGAATTGAAGGGTCCTAACGGGACGTACTCCCACGCTTGGATGTCTCGGGCACTCCAGTCGTTGAGAAGGACATAACCGAAAATGTGGTCTTCGGCGTTGTCGACCTTGACGGGTTCTCCGAGGGAGTTTGACTTGCTAATGAAGCAGCCCAGCTCAAGCTCAAAGTCCAGTCTTCGGCAAGGAGCCGTGGTTGGTTGCTTGGGCTCTGCAGTGGGATCAAGCAAAATTTGACCCCAGGGTCTGGGGACGGGTGTGCCAGAGACGACAATGCTCGAAGCACGGCCGTGATAGCCAACAGGCAGGTGTGTATAGTTGGGCTGCATGGCGTTGGCGGGCCCACGGAAAAGAACACCAACGTTGTATGCGTGGTTGTAACCGGCATAGAAGTCTGTATAGTCGCCAACTTGCATAGGCAGGTGCAACTTGACCTTGCTCTGAGGGATCAAGGCCTTTTGCCTCAGGGACTCGTTGTCCTTGAGAACATCGGCATACTTGGTGTCGGCAGCCAGGATGTCTTGAAGTAATTGCCGAACCTGGCGGTGGACAGGTCTGCCAAGAGCAGCAAAAGCGTTCAAGGTTGGCTGGCTAAAAACGTGATCCTGGTTGCCGCCCTCGATCAGACTCTTGGACTGTGACAGAGCCTTGAGGTCCAGCACGTAAGAACCAATTGCAGTAGCAGCACGAGGCGTGGGATCATCCTGAGTGGTGATGATGCCAAATGGAATGTTGACCACGGAGAATGGACTCGCTGGCGACACATCGGGAACCCAAGTCGTCGCCATTTTGAGTATATGAAGTGGATATCAAGACGATATTCAATTTACGAATATGAGACACGAAAAGAACTTGTTCTCTGTTTTGTGGGAATGAAGAAGCTCGATAAGGAAGACCTCGGGGAGGAGAGGGCAGTGGTGGGAGAGGGAGCAAAAACTTAATTCGTTATTTCCAAAACTCACCTTCAGTACCGTTCATTTTATAATTTGCCTACCTTACCTACCCATATACTTGACATCCTGTCAATAAATCTGGCTTGCCAGCCCGTGAGACAGAAACGCGGGGCCTCTGCCGGCGCTATCCGCCCCGCCGTTGGTGAGCCCCGCGAATCCACTGGTTTCCGATTCCGCGATCATCGGAAACGAATTCGTGTACGATTCAACCCGACTCTTCACTATGGCTCGGGATTTATCCGTCACTGCACCGTGGCTGGTGGTATACTTCCGTAAGGCAATTGTGAGCCGTGATATGTTATCCGCATGAGTTGTGTTCGTGGCGTAAATTGAAAGCTGAATAATTTGGAAGCCCCCCAAGCATTCCACCACCTGACTAACCTTAGGTCACTGTAGTACACAAATAGCATAATGCTGCTACCATGTATTCGTAGGTGCCAAGCGATTTGGCGGGAATCTAAGATGTTCGACTTTGATAAGTGTATATAGAACCTATAACCACAGAACAGACTTCGTGATAGCTGTAAAATGCCTGAAATATCCTTCGTGTATTCATAAAGGCCTAGAAGTATACTTGTGCCATAACATCATCGTTTGGCTAAAATTAGCACACGTCTGGTTAAAATCTGCATCTGTGCTGTTGGCTGACTGACGTGAATGCTAGAAACACGAATCTGCACTAGTCTAATCTCCTGAGGACCACTTAACAGATGTCTGCCTAAATATTTGAAAACATGCCAAAGTCTTATATAAACATATTTCAGTCAAGCGTAATTCTTGGTATTATTTCTGGGCAACATCCTTCTGGACACCCAGAAAGTCGAACTCCTGACTGGATGACAGGTAGCTCATGTACGGCACGAAACGGAGGCTGAAACTATGTCTTGGCAGCGGCAATGCGATCATGCAGAGTTGCAGTATGAGACATCACCGTATGCCGCTGAGGCCGGGTACATACGACCACAGGCTGACCGTAGGTTGGCCGCCACGGCGAGGTCTGGTCGAAACCCTCTGGCAGGCAAGGGCGTCGGCGAGAGGGTCCTGAAGGAACTGGTATCCCAATCGGCAGCTGCGATCACGGCATCCTTCCCGGGCCCTCTGGTTCTGCCAGATGATCACTTGGCTGTAGACCCAAAAGACCCACCTCAAAGTCTCCGGTCCTGGCTTCTGGAGGGCGAACGGAACAAGCCAACAAAACAGCGAAGCACGCTCTACGTAGCATGCGCACCTGAGATCACCGCGTCAGTGAGGCACATGAAGGCCTGGTCCGAGCCTAAGCTACCCAAAGGCAAGAAGGCCAGAACCACCGCGGAACCTTTTGGCAAGATATCACCGCTGTCGAGCGAGGATGTCATGGAATATGTGGCAGCATTTTACCATGGATTGAAGGTCGAAAGCTTCCCGGAACGCCTCAGGTTCGTACCGTGGTCGGAGAAGGGATCCGCTAACGAGAAATATGTCGGCCTCGCGCTTTCAGATCGTTGCACTCGTATACGTGTCCGCGCCTCGCCTGATGGGTTGTTTGGCGGACAGTTGAATCTGGAAGATATGCTTGACGCGGCCATCGAGATGCTGCCCAAAGACGCGTATGCCATGGTCCTCTTGACCGATCACGATCTGTACGAGGACGAAGAAGACGACTTCTGCTGTGGAAGAGCATATGGCGGCAGTCGTGTCTGTGTTGTCTCATCAGCAAGATACCACCCCGTACTTGATGAGTCTGGATATATTGATGTAAATCATATGTGGCCTAACTCACATTGCACAACTTATATCCAAGATCTTTGCCGCCAGGAGGGTATGATGAACATGTCCACAGATCTGCCCGTATCGGGCGTACCAAAGACCTCGCCAATAGCAATGCGTGCCGCTGTGCATGCTGCCACAGCTACCGGATCCATTGTCAGTCATCTACGTGGTCTTTGGTTTTCGCGTCTGGCACGTACTGCAGTCCATGAACTCGGACACTGTCTGGGTATGGATCACTGCAATTACTATGCTTGTGTGATGCAAAGCACAGCTAGTATGGCGGAAGATGTGCGTCAACCGCCCTACCTGTGCCCTGTCTGTCTGAGCAAGATTACGCACGCAATGTAAGAAAGTTTCTGCAGTCTGCATATATATTGAATGCCGTTTCTGGAGAGAACTGTTTTCTTATTTCGATTTAACGGAGCAACTTGGACCACAAAATCTCGGGAGGAAAGTCCAGTCGACATACTGGTAACTCGGACAGAAAGAGATTGATAATGTTGTCTGCATCAATTACTAACACTCACTTCAGATCTTATGAGCTGCAGGCCCACGCCGAAGATGACAAGCATGCATACATGTTAGAGCGCTACCAGGCCTTGGTAGAGGTCTGTGATAAATGGGCCTCTGTTGGCATGTTTGCTGGCTACGGTGCTTGGCTACAAATTCGAATACAGACAATATCAAATCATATAGACGGCCAAGGTGGACACTAGCAGCGCCGTTACAGCTTCGAGTAACGAGTTCTTTGATCAGTTCTATTTGCACTGAACCACCATACAATTATGTGGCGCCGGTCCATCAGATGAGGTCCATAATCAATGCAGTGCAACTTTGAAATCGTGTAGCTTGTGGACGTTCCAAAACCGAGCAGCGAACAGTTGAGATGTACATGGAAAGTCGAATGAAGGAGGATCTCGGCACTTAGGCAGATATGGAATATTGCGATCCGCCTGAATGACCGCTTGGCTAGCACTCAATATGACAACAATGCAACGAGGTAGATCAGAAGTACATACCCAGTGGCTTCGAGAAGCGTAAATATTGGACTAGTGGCACACGTATACCCCATTACATCTTACCTGAATCCGTAGGATAGCATTGTTCTTTAAACTCCAATGGTCGAGAGAGAAATGCACCGAAGTGAAGCCCACTTGTACGTTGTGATGACAATCTTCAAAACCCTCGGCAATGATTATGGGAAAAAGAAAAACATACTACTTCGTCATCCAAGGTCGTCATTACAGGCCACCTACCCAGACATACATACCCCCTACCCCTTCTCTATAGATTGTAAGGATTGACTGACGCATAGGTTTTGTCATATTTCCATACAAATCCTTGTCACGAAAGAGCATGGTATCGATGATATTGAGAGCTGGCGCCGCAACAAGAGCACGGCAGCGAAGCGATGGGTACATGACCAGCACCGCGCGAAGCGCCTTAAAACGGTTCATTGAACCCGGGCAGCACGTGAACCACAGAAGAATCATGCGCTGTGACCCATGTATTGATCTTAATGGCTTTGCTTTTGTGATGTTCTATCTGTCCCTCTATACCTTGCAGCAGGAACTCACTCATACAACATCGGAATCGCTTAATGAAGGAATGACCTTTCATCACGGCGTTTGGTGTGGCTCTCCCTTACATAATCACCTCATTGGAGACATCCTGCGAAGTGTTAGCCAGAGGCCCTGAAACGTAGCAAAGAAAGGCATGAACAACTTACCCTCTTCAAAGTCTTGAAAGGCAGGCAGACGCAGTTTTGTACTCTGACCTCATCGCCGACACCACATTCCTTACCCAGAATGGTAATGCTTTGCACCTTGACGCCGTTCTTGACGACACTCGTGGTATGGCTAGTGACTGGGGTAGGTGTACCTTCAACACGTGCCCAGGCGCCGACGCGGCTGTTCCAACCAATAATTGAATAGAGCACACAAGCGTCGTGCTTGATCTCGCTGTCCTCAAGGACAATAGTCTCCTTGATGCGAGCACCGGCTCCAACTGTGACGCGGGGGCCGATGGAAACATTAGGACCCAGCTTAGCCGTGGGATCGACAGTCGCTGAGGGGTGGATGAAGACAGGTGGGATGATGTGGTTGGGAACGGCCTTCGCGAGCTCCTGCGAACCACTCTGCAAAGCCTGCTGAAGATACAGAGCATTAGCGGGTACGGCAGAGCCCGCGGTCTTGATCTGGCGCCAGAAGTCCTTGGTCTCATATACGAAGAACTGCTTGCTGTCGGCAAGGTCAGAGAGAATATCTTGCTCCAGACGCAAAACCTCTTTAGTCTTCTCCTCGTCATCATCTGCCATGAAACTGGACTCGAGGTTCTCCGAGGAAGGGTACGAGACCAGACGGGGGCGGTCAGTCCGACGCTTGATGGCGGATCTGATCGAGGGGAAAATGGCATCGACACTGAAAAGGTAGACACCACAGTTGATTAGGTTGGAGATGTGGCCCTCGGGCTTCTCGACGTAGTGGAGGACTCGGCGGGAGTGGGCATCACTGACGATGCAGCCAAAGTTCGTGGCAGCGTCCTGGCTGACGCGGGTGCCCAGAATAATGGCTTCGGCATCCTTGTCGTCGAAAAGCTTGGCCATTTCGTTGAGTGGGAAAGAGCAGCACACATCGGAATTGAGGACAAAGATGCGCTCGGGTCGGCCCTTGAGAATAGCATCTCGGAAGTGGTACAGACCGCCGGCGGTGCCCAGGGCCTCGTATTCGCGGAGGTACTTGATGGGCAGGTTGGGGAAGGCGTTGGAAGCGTCCTTGATGAAGTCCTTGAATACAGCCTCGTCGTAATAACCAATCATGACGACCTCCTGGATCGAGGGCACCTTGGCAACGGCCGTTAGGCAGTGCCAGATGATGGGGTGGCCGGCGACATCGAAGAGGGGCTGTTGATAGCACAGGATCAGAGCTCGGTACAAGAACAACAAGAACAGCACTTCCACTTACCTTGGGCACATCAAGCGACAGAGGTCGAAATCGGGTACCTCTGGAAGGGCCTCCGACCTAGAAAGACGGTTTGCGATCAGCATTTGTCAACGGGCGGGCAGTTCGCAATGCTTAAAATGCAAAAGCATCTCGCAGCACAACGTTGGTGGGGTCGAGTGGTGGGATGAAGCTGAGCAGCGGTCTGGGGAAGAGCGAGCAAGCAGTAGTATGCTACGTCGTAACAGCACTCACAAGGATGACGGCCTTGGTGTCCTTGCCGGTGCCATTGGTCTTTTCGCGGTGGGGGATCTGGAGACTCATTGTCGCAGATTGCCGTTGGAAGGGGGTATAGAACGCTGGAAAGGAAAAGAGACGGTTGGTGAAGCCGTGAGAATCTCGAGGTCGAGGACAACAACCAGAGAAAAATAGGGCGACCTGTGTCACCTGGAATTATTGAAGGTTTATGGTAGTACCACGTTCACGTAGGTCAGGTAAGGTACCTACGTACAGGCGTCGCAGGGGTCCAGTCTGGTGATTAATCGGTGCTCAGGGGGCAGGGGGACATCTGCTCAGCAACCTCAGGACGTACAGGTAGGTACCCGTAGCACTGTGACTTGATGGCAGGTTACCTAAGGAATTGAGCCAGGTACGCGCCTTGGTGGGGGACATGATTCCCTTCAGGTCCCCTGAGCACGAATTTGGGGCGATTTACGGGGATCTCCATAGAAGCCGTACCCGCATGGGCCAGTCCATCTAGCGCAACACCGCCCAAAGGGTTTAAGCTAGGCATGTACAGAGGTATCACGAACCTCGACAGGTACTGTACACCAACGTATCGGATGTCGTCCACTCACGTCAACATATATGTATTCACGACGTTAAGCAATGGACGCCTCTTGTCTTTTTCAAGTTTAAAAAAAGGTCGAATTCTTCAGGCTTCAATGGACTAGGTAATCATTCATCGTACGTTAACCAGTTAGCTGGATCTGGATAAGGAGCCGAATTGCTTCACCTTCGTCCCATTTGCTTCTAGGAGAGTTGCTGGGAGGAAAGCAATGATGCTGACAAAGTTGGGTGTTATCAATGTCCCCAGCTTCTTAGCTGCAACTTGTCTGTCTCACATGGCCAAATCAAGCACAGATTGCGTATTGCTCGGCCTGAACACAATTGCATTTCAAGAGGCTTTCGCAAAGAATCTCCCAGATCATCATGATTCAGAGTGGTATTAGTACAGTGGCTCGCTCTATGATGCAACCCAAGACTCCATTTCATGTCTCAGTATTCTCACTTATTTGTCATCAACGTTCTCATCCTTGGCCAGGTCGTGCTCCTTCAGGAGTGCCGTGATCTCATCTGCGCTCCAAAGTCTGTGGTAGATCTTGCCATCCTCCGTTTGTCCGACTGTGGCGAACTCAACTGTAAATGTGTCAGCATTCGTGTCCTTCTGGAGTCCATAGGATCCTACGGCAGGGGGGAAACTTACTCTTCTCGCTGCTGAGCTTGGTCGAGTCCATAGTCTTGCTGAGCACCTTGACAGCCATGCCACAAGCCTCTTTCAGTGTGCAATCCTCTTTGTAGTCCTGCTTCAACAAACTCGAGGCGCTCGCGTTGTTGGCTCCGGCACTCGTTGCCTTCCATCCACCGTAGTTGCCCGAGGGGTTGCTGAGGTACAGCTGGAACTGTCTTTGGGGATCCCAGCCGGCGTAGATGAATGACACACCAAACGGCCGCAAACCACCGTGCTGGGTATAGCCCTGCTTGAGGTCGCAGAGTCTGCGCACAAGCTGCTCGCAGGGAATGTCTTCATTGTAGGTCAAGAGGTAGCGCTGAGCGGCTTGTCGGGCATAGTTGATCAGGATGTTGGCATCGGCAGTCATTCCAGCGACTGCGCAAATCATGTTGCTGCGGTCACAACTTGTCAGCAACCATCACTTTTATTCACATATCCGGTACACGTATTGTCCACATACTCGTTCAGAATGTACAGCTTCTCGGCTGATGTGTCTTGCTCCAAGAGCTTGGAAGTCACCTTTCGCTCGGCAGCCAGGACAATTCCATCTTTCGCCAAAATGCCAATAGCTGTACCGGCATGGGAGATGGCTTCTAGGGCGTATTCCACTTGGTAGAGCCGACCTTCGGGTGAGAAGATAGTTGTCTATAGATTGAAGTTAGCGATGCACCACGAGCTCCGTCAAGCTTCTGAAAGCTGTTTCGGTGTCCCGGCGCTGTAGAGCTTACTCTGGAATCATAGCGGCGAGACATGACGACGGATAGGCGGTATGGTGACTCGTCTAATCGGTGAATACGTGATTGTTCTCTCTGGGATACAGTTGTATAGTCGCTGTCACTGTGTTTTGGGATTGGAGGGGGGGAAAGTGAAGAGCTGGTTTGTTGGTTGGGATGATGTCTGGGAAGGCTGAGAACAGGCCTAGAGTATCGCAGCTTGTTTCCTACTGGGTAAGTAGAGCTAGGCAAGAACCCATACGCGTAGTTGAGGGCAGTTTAGCTGCAAGGCGGCGGACTGACGATTACCTACGTACCTAAAGCAAGCACGGGCCAGCCTAACTCTTACACATGCCTGGAGTGCCCCAATGCCTGGCGAGCCTGGCAAGCTGGTTGTTTTTATTGCTGAGCCACAGTAGCGTTGCGCACCTGAAGTTAGCGCCACAAGGCACTAGACCTTCAGCTAGGCTGCCAGTTGATCGGCTTCAATTGCAACAGCTCCGAACGTGGGCAGCTAAGCTCGACTCTTTCTCCCAACTTCCCCACACTTGGCAAGAGATGGAGCCAATGAGCAGCAGCGAACGACTCAAAAATCCCCGCCGTAAAAGTCTACCTAACGTATCCGTACCTACCGTGGCGGCTCGAATAGCATTTAGTCCAATTCATCCGTCCACTCACCCTATCACCCACTGAAAGACCAACCTTTTGGTTCTTTTTGGGCTGCATTTGCCGGATGCCGGGCTGCCATTTACTTTCTCGCCAACTCCAACATCGTTCCATCTCAAGCGAATTTCACGACCACTGATGCAAGAATACCACAAAAACAAGAACGAATTAATTCGACGCTCTACACAACCCTGTTATCCATCAGGCCTGATCTCTTGACAGCTCACATTCTCGTGCTCCAAAGGTCAGCCATCGGCACGTGCATCGTACCTCCAGCTCCCCGGCAGCTACCTACCTACTACCTAATTCAAGTAGTAGCTCCTCAAGCTCAACCCCATTCGCGCCACCGATACCCGGCCTTTGGACCCATTCATAAACACGCGGTCGCGACTGTCGCAAACCCTGAACAGGAGTCGCGCGTTACCAACTCCATTGACTTGATCGATTCCTGGGACGACTGCGACCAGCATCGCCATTCTCCTGTACACGCGCAAACCCTCGATACTACATCCAGCATACGTAGGTACAGCGCAACTTTTCGCCTGCTGACCAAGCCGTTCGACTCATACTTTCCACGCCGTTCCGACACTCAAGTCTTGCGCTTTGGAAAGCCGCATCGCGCGCGAGCGCTCGGGGATCATTCAAGCGCATCAGAGGCGCAACCGGCATTGAAGTTCTTTGGGGGGAGATCACGCTGCATTTCATTGCCATCAAGCACCATCATTCTCCTCAGAGAATCACAGTGTGCATGCATCCTGCGTAGATATTCATGATTGTCTGATAACTGCCAACTTCTTCTCTGGCCATTCCTAGCCCAAATAAGTAAACCTACAGGTGCCGTCCAGTCTCCCGCAAATATTTTTTTGGGGGCAGCAACATCTACAGCATACATTCCGTATATCTCTCCCATTGGAAGCTTTGGATCAGTAGCCATACGTTTCGATCATGTCTGGTAAGCGCGCAACCCGCAAATCCCAACTGGCCGTTGAGCCCCAAGTACCTCCACCATCATCGACGGCCTCATCCCATGAGTCGAACGAACATGATGGAGAACCAACCGCCGACAGCAGTCATTCGACTATGGCGTCGCAGAGGCAGACTCGAAACAACGCGAAGCACGCAGAGGATCTAACAAACCATGCGTCTACACTAGGCGAACAAGAGGCCCGCCGCTCCTCGCGCGCTACCAAAGGTCAGCACACCAAAGCTTTTGATCAGCTCGAGAACCCCCAGGCTCCTAAGAAGAAGGCCACCGCCGCCGCTGCTTCTACCTCTAAGAAGAGTAAAAAGGTCGAAAAGGAGGAGAAGGAGGAGGAAGTCGAGGACGAGGAGATCATCCGATGCGCATGTGGCGCAACCACTCAAGAAGATGACGATCCCAACGAACCCTGGATTGCTTGCGAGCAGTGCGGCGCTTGGCAGCACAACGTGTGTATGGGCATGAGCGTTTTCGACGAGGATCTACCTAAGGAGTATTTCTGCGAACAATGTCGGCCCGAGGACCACAAGGAACTGCTAGCCGCGACGGCCAAAGGAGAGCAATTATGGATCACACGCCGACAAAAGCACGAAGAGGAGTCCAAGAAGAAGAAATCGGGGGGCAAGAAGGGGAAGAAGCGAGCAAGCGACACCAAGGAGAAGGACCGTTCGTCTCCAGCCGCCTCTGCCACAACGAAATCCAAGGCTTCTCCCGCCCCTGAAGTAAAGAAGGAGGATGAGTCCGCGAAAGCAAAACGCAAGTCGCGAGACCATTCTCAAGGACCTGCGAACAAGGTACGCAAGGTTGCTGAAACACGCGCAGTACCAGCACTGCCCAAGTATACGCCACCGGCCGACCTAGTGGAGAGCATTGATAAACTGGAGGGTACAAGAAAGAACCGTGCCGATGGACTTCGCAAATCTCTCGAAGTTGCTATCGACCAAGCTGTCAAGAACAAGCTCTTCAAGATTCCCAAGGACACAACCAAGAGCGCCACTGCCGAGCGTCATGCAATCGAGATTGAACGCGCGGTACATGATACTCATCCCAACGCAACTGCCAATGCCAATCAGACACGCACCCTCGTGTTCAACCTGAAGAAGAATGTTGACCTGGCTGCGCGCATCTTGAATCGCACGCTCACCGCCCCCGCATTGGCTGGTATGACCAGCGATGAAATGCAAACTGAAGAGCTGCAGCGCAAGACTGCGCATATGAAGGAACTTGCAGACAAGCAATCGGTTCTCATCACAGACGATGGACCTCGAATGAGACGCACTCATAAAGGAGAAGAGATGGTGGAGAATGATAACTTTATGACAACCGAAGAGGTACCCTCGACAATTCGTAGGCAGAGTGTCAGGGAATCCGGGGGAACGAGCGCAGGAGTGGTCAAGCCAGCAGACCAGGAAGAGAACTCGGTGGAGCTCCCTGCCAACGTGAGTGCTGGTCCTCTGCGGATTGACACAACTGGTAAGCAGCAATCGCCGCGGCAAGGCAATTTCGATCTCGAAAAGGTCTTTTCAACCGTCAAATCTCCCTCGGGCTCTGTCCAGCGCCGACCTTCGGCTCCTGCACCCTCAGCCGGCCCTGGAGTAGACCCAGACGTTGATCGTATGCTGCAAGAAGACGGTGACTCTCCACCGTACTCACCAACCGAAAACATCGACCCGGACGTGGTCTGGCAGGGACATCTTAAGATGACGAACCTGGCGGATTGTGATATCGTCGCCAAATTTGCTGGGGGTGCCAATCTGCAACAAATCAAAGGCATAGAGTGGAAAGACTTGATCCCGCCCCTGGTCACGGTCGCTGGCCGAATCCCTGAGGACAAAGCAGTGCCATACCTATGCGGTCTCAGGTATAACAACCAGGTTGATCTAGTCATCACCAGCCTCGCCCCAGCAGACCCATCAGATCCGATTGCTAAGAACCAATACTTGGCCGTGATTAACTATTTCCAGTCCAAGCAGCGGTACGGAGTAGTTGGTGAGAGACAGCTTGGCGGCGTCAGAGATACTTATCTCATACCATTGCCTGCTGGCGATGGACCCTTGCCTGAAATCTTGGAGAATATTGATGGACATTTAGTTCCACTCTCCCGACCACAGCCAATTCTGCTGATGGTGTTTGTGGTGAGGGACGAGAAGAACAACGCTGAACAGCCGCCGCAGCAGGCTAGCGTGCAGCAGGCAACACCGACTCCTTCAGTACAGGCGACTCCCACACCTGTTCCGGATCGAAAGCCGTCGGTCCCTGCCCCAGCGTGGTCTCCTGCCACCCCGCAAGGTGGCTTTCCTGCTCCCGGCCTCCCAGCCCAGGCTCATCAACACCAGAGCCACACGCCGATCCCTCCACCGGTTATACCGGGACAAACATCGCAACCAGTACCACAACAACGGCAAACGCCAGTCGCCCCGGCTCCAGCACAAGCGTTGCCACAAGACCCCAACGCTCTTCGTCAAGCTCAAATTGAGGGAGAGCAGAAGGCGCGCCAAGTGCTCGGCCCACTTTTCACCAGCCCAACAGTCACCTTCCTGCTACCGCATGCTGCTCGGATGAAGGAAGGCGAATGGAATGCAGTCAAGCGATGTATCGAGCGAGATCCTCGGGCCAGGGATGATCTCAAACTGCTTAGTCGACTCCTGACGGAGGAGGGCAACAGTGCGAAGCAGAACGGGACGTCCCAGCCACCCGCTCCCACCGCATCGCCTGCCGTTGTCCAGAATACCATAGCCGCAGCAGCAGCCACGCTGCCTCCCAGTGCACCACCGCCAGCACAATCTAAGGTGTAAAAACAATATTCCCGATCATGGAAAGTCGCCTGAAAATCAGGGTGAACATTGAGAAAACAGTTTGTTTTCTATTTCTGCTTCATAGCACATCATGTAGCGTACCAGCTCTTCTTGTTACATAAATACTTTGTCACGAATACTATGGATACCATGCAAATCCTTTCCACGTATCAAACTACATGTTGTGTTGAATTGGCTTCCGCACGTAGTCACATTTGCTGCTATATGACCTAGAAGATCTCGTGGGCACCTCGTAACGTACCAAGGTAAAAGAACTGATGAGTGAAGGGCTCAGCTACTCAGCTACTATCCAGCGTGCATGCCAACCTGGCAGCACACATTGCTGATTCGAGAGGTTCCTCACAAGTTCACCAGTAAATACAGAGTAAAGACATGTCATTATGACTTGGAAAGCGGCCCAATATGATCGTTTGAGTATCACGATATGAGCGAGGCCACTTACCTACATGGTGGTAATTACCTAACCTACCTATGTGGGTGACCTACATACCTATAAATATACGTATTAGCGTGCAGGTCCAACTGAACGGTACTATGCAATAGCGGGTTGTTCTGCCCTGCGAAGAGACCCTGCAGCATTACGTACAATAGCGTGACCAGGGCAGCCTGCAGGGAAGGGGAGGGGAAAAAAAATTAGCACCAAAACTTTTGGCAGCATTTTGGTAATGACCAGTACCAGTTCGAAGAACAGAAGAGTCCGCAGGACCCAAGTTGTGAACATCCATCGCAATGGCTAGTCCACAGTCTGTGCCAGGCACTCTCAAAGGCCTCGAAGCTCTTGTTCAGACATCGATTAGCCTGATCAAACAATTTGAACAGGTCGCGCACCAGGCCGCCAAAGGCCAGTCGACGACAACCCCGCCATCGTCAACCAGCGACACCCCGCCACAGTCGCAGTCCATCGATGCCTTGTCTCTGGCCCACGACTCTGCCAGTTTGATCCGCGCTCACAGCACCAAGCTCTCGCTTCTCATAATCAACAAACCCTTCACGCCTTCCGCCGTAGTCAAAGTCCTGCAGGAGCTCGTTGCTGGCCCCATCCCCGGTCTTGCGTCCGCCGTCCAGGTTTGCGATGCCGACAAATACACATCTATTGTGCGACAGGATTTGGCCTGGAGATGCCATCGCATTCTGAAAGAATTACGGGGCTTGATTGAGGCTATTCCACTGGACGGCAACATTCTGCCACCGGAGAAGCGAGATGGCGTAAAGGGTGACAAGGGAAGCCTTACAGTTACCGGAGTCATCTGGTCTGCTTGCGACGATGTGATCCAGCTCCAGAAATTAGGTGTCGCAAACCTTTTGATCAAAAAAGTGCAGCAGTATCGGGATACCCTCCAAGATGTACTCGACGAGCTCAAGGAGTGGAAAGAGGAGGGTGAGCAACAAGCTGACGACGACGAAGAAGGCGGAGAACAAGATGGGGTCGAGTATGTCACAAACCAGCTGGACACTACGCATCTTTCAGCTCAGGACATGGTTGACGACCTCATGAATACCCGCCACATTCCGCGCAATGACTCCGACAAGATTGGCGAGCGTCTTGATGCCTGCCTGAAGAGACTGAGACTTACAACGTTGCTGTACGCTGCTATCGTCAAACGGCGCCTGAAAGTGCTGCCGCCATTGCCAACAAGCGAGCCGTCGCTGGTGCCCAGGAGGCTGGATGAGGTCTTGGTCATCCTGAAGCGCATGACAGACCGCTTCAACGAGGTGGCATGTGCCTTTTATGACTTGGAACCCGAAGCCATCGACGAGAGTATGGACGCATGCTTCTTTGATGCATTCGCTGCTTCCGAGATGCTGGTAAAACCTTGGGACGGAGAGAAAGATGAATTCACGGATTGGGTACAGAAGTTCCAAGTCAGCATCAAGAAGCCAGAATAAGAATCTTCGGTGATCACATCCGTTTTGGAAGAAAGAAAGGGGTGAAAAGGTAGAAAGAAAAAAGCAATAAATCTATACAAAGTCCGTACCACCTTCTCAATTGTCGGCGACCGGTATAGCGCCAACACTCCCACCCCTTCAACACTTGCGTTCAAGGATGGTCCTATCAACATCTCCATGTCTGAAGCTTGGGCGCGTCTAGAAGCAGCAGATACAATCGGACTACATATCTATGGAGTCGCCGAAGTCGCCCTTATGGCAATGGTGCCTAGATACACCCAGACCAATATTCTCATACCACTAATTACATACTTACTCACTGAGGCACAGTACAGCTTGGTTCCTACAGTTTGTCAGTGCCGGCCTACATTTTAGCTAATTTTGGAGCAGAGAGCATTGCAAGCGGTATATCTCTGGACAATACAACATGGCTGGTCATCCAATTGGTATCCACAAAAGATCACGGCTGGTTCCATGAGAAGGCACCAAAATCAAATAAAAGCGACATGGCACTGTTTGTCATTGGATCTTTGCAAAACTAGGAGCAACTCTCATTTCAGTCAATACCTAGTCAAGGCATCTGATATAGGGATTATAGCCTCGAAAAGACCACGGAATGATGCTCCAGAGGATCGAAGGCTGCAGCCGGAGCCAACCTGCCGATGCTTCGCAACACATGATCCTTGACTCGATTCCGAAATCAACCCGTCCACAAAGTTGGTCCTGGCATGGTGTAACTAGTGATAGTCACGTAGGGGTTGAAATAGATGCCAGGGTCGGTGTTCTTATAGAGATTGACGCCCAAAGTTCCGGTGGGAAGAGAGGTGCTCCCTGAGCCTGTGACAGCAATATTGAAGCATTGCGGGTAGTTTTGTGCACCGTTAAGGGTTCCAGCTCCATGCAGACTGTTTGCGACCATTAGCACAGGATGCTTTTTCGTAAATACTCAACAGCAACACAAAGGGAAAGAAAGAAAGAACAATAGAGAGAGAAGATGAGACGGAAAGTGTCATGAGACAATACGGTCGTAACGAGAACAAACAGATTCAGGGAACTCGGAGGATCTCTTACGCAATGATCTCATGCCTGAAGACATAATTTCCGGCCTTGAGAGACGAAGGGACCTTGGTTGTCCATTTACCGGCCTGGTTGATCAGGACCTGAGAGGCCCAGGTCTGGGTACTGTAGTCAATCCCGGATGCATCGATCTTGACCCAGCTCAGCGTCGACTTGTCCACTGTACTACAATTGCCATTGCATGCAGCGATATACGTGAGAATGGGGCCGTATGGATGGGGCCAGGTGGAGGGCCATTGAAACGTAATGCTGCCACCTGCACTGACCGTAGTTGTGAGGACTCCTGGGGCTGAATTCTTATGGCAGTTGATGTCGGATGTACCGTATGCGTCGGGTGCTACGAATCCGCTATCCAGATTCTCTGCATACCTGACGAGAATCATCAGCTAGTGCGCGAAGATAGATAGATCACGGGTATGTCATTATTATATAGAGGGCAGAAATAGACTCACCATGCTGCGATATTTGGGAAGGATCCCGTGTTAACCTTCTGGTAATAGTAGTCCACTTGCAAGCATTGTAAGCATCATTTCACGGAGTGAGCATGCAAGCCCATGAGAAGGAGCTGCAATCATACAGAGGAAACCTTGGTTCGATGTCCCATCAGTGGTGAATGTGGTCACGTACCCGTGACCAAGAACTGTTGTAGCAAACCCGAAGGCCGCGAGGAGTGTACCCTTCAGAAACATCATGACGGCAGATTCTCTTGTACAAAGGTGTACTCGACGGTCTTCGTCTCGACGCTCGACTATACTGGCTTTTTTATATCAGTCAAAATCGAAAAAGAGGAAAATACACGGGCGACAAGTGATCATGTCGGGAGGCCTTGGCAACGAACAATAACGACTTGCGGAGCGATTGAGTCCGGGTTGAATCTTGGTTTGAGTTAACCGAAACAACGGAGGCACGTCTCCATTCGGCCACAATTCGATCATTTCGGTCAAAGCTCGTCGGTTACACTCCGCACTGCAACCGTCTATGCATGATCGAGACCTATCAGCCAGATCTAGGCGTCAAGAAACTAAGCGTATGGTCAAACGGAAGTTTTATTTGAAGTGTTCCAAGCTCACAGCGCATGTCTTCAGATCTCCGGATTGAGTCACAGGGGCCGTGCTTGGTTAACAAGAGCGTGGGGGACATCGACCAAATTGCGCCTGTCCTTGGATATACTAGATACAATAACCTTGGGAATCCATCACCATTTGCGCGTCGACAGTAAGCTTGTGCAAACGCCATGACGCCTCGCTTGTCAACGTACTCATTTTTATGGCAAATCGAGCAGAGACCGAACACTGATTAATAGGAGTGTTTCCAATGCAACACCCACGTGAGTCGAGAACACTTGGAATATCAGCATCTTGCGACTAGAGAAGGCGCAGACTTTTTCATTGACTAAAGGAAAACCCCAGCACAAATAGCTAGCATAGGTAGGGTTCTCGTGGGTCCAAAGTGTCAGTTCGGTTTGCATGGGAGATTTCAGGGGATCAATGCGTATCATACATTGCCCTTTGAGAGTCTTATATGCGTTATTTTGAGACATTTTGGCCAGCTTGTATGGTCCCTCTCTCCATGACCCTCAACTCCTGCTTTGTTTTCGAGAGATAATCGAGCCTCGCCAGAATATTTGTGAACTGCGATATATAGTATCCGCTTCGTCTTTGAGAGGTCTTCGCGTCGTTGGGATTGTCATTTTCCACCAGTAGAGATGCTGCTATTTCCCTTATTTTCACAATCTGGTCCATGTCAGAAGGGTTTAGATTTGGTGGAAGAAGCTCACTTACAAGAGACAGCCCGTTGGCCTCTAAGACTTTTGTTGTCGAATTTTCGAGTACATATAGTAGCTCACGGACAATATTTTCCCTTAGATCCCATAGTTCTTTATGGTCGCTTAGCGATCTGGAAACACTTGTGTCTGGACCGGACTCTGAAGACCCGTATTCAGCTGGATCAGCTGCTGCACCTAGGCATAAGTCAAGCAAAGTTGACTGAAGGTAAAGGTTTGTAACATGAATATTGACACGCATGATGGCATATTGATGGCAAATGATGGACGTGTCTTCCTCCTCGACGTGCGGCGAGTCCTCAGTAGATGAGCGGGAGGATAGTCTCAGGCCATCTGGTAGCTCTCCCAAGACACTCTGTAGGTTTGAGACGACAGCGAGCAGTGCCTCGTTGCGACTAGAAGTGGCCGTGGCTTCTCCTGGAGTAGTCGATAAACTATAAAGACAATGATTGTCGATGTTTGTCTCTTTGATAAGCCTTGGCCCTGACAAGTCACGGCATGAAACTTCTGCAACATACAGAAATGTTCTGATGAGTGCAATAAATCCGTATATGATCGGTCGGCGTCCGTGGTATGTTTCAGTGTTTGTTCCGGAGTCACGACTAGGACCAAGATCGAAATCAGATGCCTCGATTGGGAGCATGAAATTCCAGTCCGTACGCGTTGGTTCGTAACAGAGGCTGGTATGTGGTGTGATGTGAGATAGGCGGTCATGGCTAAACAGATGGTTATGTATGTAGGCATGCAGGTAAAAATACACCACGAGCGCAAGGTAAATACTTACATTTGCATGATATACATAATCCAAAAAGCGCGTTTGCATAATTCGGATTCGATGACAGTCAAATTAATATGAGCCTCACGCCTGTAGAGCTCTAGGCCACGAAAGGCATGCGTCGCCTCGCTGGCATACGCCCAACCTATATGCGCCCATTCGGCATAGTGGGCGGCCATGGACAGCATCACGGACACGAGCATGTCACTGGTGCTGGGCTTCTGTTGCCAAGACATGTCCGATGAGAGCCTACAAGTGAGGACAATATGTGCTGCTCTCTCCACCAATTGGCCGGCATCCTGATATAAATCGCAGGCATAGGTCTCAACCTGCCGCGGTATAGAGGCCATAGTGACTGCGCAAATTGCAATGCACAGACGAAAAAACCGAGGGTCCCGGTCATAGTCACCGGCCTCAAACCGGAGCGAGAATTCGGGCACATGAACCAAGGGCAGTAGGGGATAGACGCGCGTCAAGAACTCAGCAATGAGGGCTCGGAATGTATGCCTTGGTACCAGGTGCTCTATGGTCAAGTTTCCAATCTGTAAAGGTAAAACGCTGGAGGGCGCGTCTCCGCCATGTGCTAGACCCTCAGATGGGAGGGCAGGAGACACGCGAGCCCGGCGTTGCGCCTCTATGACCCGACTGGGATATCTCCATCGTTAATAGCCTCCTAGATAAAATGACTTTGTGCCAGGTGACAGGGCCCCGCTGCACCAAATATGATGTATGGATTGCATACCGATTAGGCGGCCCTCGTGGGCGTCGCTCTGTCAAAAAGGTGCACGGCACCTCGCTTTGAGAACATTTCTGGCAGCTCTGCACATTGCCGGCATCAAAGAGGCACTGGATCTTGCGATCTCGGCACAAGTCGCAAGCTCTGCGAGCAATCTTTCGTCCCTTTCTCGAGTGACTCGACATCAATCTGCACCAAGTTGCGAGCTTCTGTCAGTCGATAGAAAGAGAGTATACATGGCCTGAGCGCTGCGACGGCACAGAAATAGCATGATCTGGCGGCGGCTGGCAAACGCCTTCCCCCTCTTGGGCCAAGGTTGGGGTGATCTTACATATTAAACCCCTAAGCAGGCGCTGCCTTTAGTCTAGGGTGTCTCGATACATCCACAATAATCTGTCTCGGGCTAATAAGAATAAGGTATCTTATTCTACTCAAACTTGAGTGCTTGCTGCAACGTTCGTAACTTAAAACTATAATTTGACACTTTCACTGCCTTTACACATCTTTGGTCTCCTCCGCTGCGATGGTTATCAGATCGGTCTTGGCAAAATGGCGTGGAGGGATCCCCCTGTTCCAGAGCTCGTCAATCTCGATATATGTACGCCTTTTGGTCTCCGGGTACATGAAGTAGATGAAGACAGAGGCCACGACCAACACGGCGCCGAAGACGAATGCAATCTTACCACCCATATTACCCTGGTCGGGGTTGATGGCGTACGGTAAGGCAAAGCTCCAGATGCAAGACGACAGGCCGTTCATCATAGTGGCCAGTGACTGCGTTGGGCCGCGAAGACGAGTTGTTGCGTTCTCGGCAGCGATCGGCCAGGCCACGGAACCGATCGTGCCTTGATACACGAAGGACCATAGAGCCATGCATGCTACCTGTCCCCAGATGGCGCCGCTTACCGACACGGATGCCAGGATCCCGATCATGAACAGAACAACACTCAAGACGATGGTTCCCCACAGGGCAGTTGCACGCCGGCCAAACCATTCCACAAATATCCAACCGCACATATTGCCTACAACCATGAGCCCCGACAGACCGACCGTGGTATCGAAGGACTTCGCTGCGCTCATTCCACCAAGCTGCATGAAGTCTGTATGAATCACTTGTTAGCCAATACTTGTCATGCGATCTCGCTTCCCTGAGCGCCAGTGACTACATAGATGGACATTCTTACAGCTCATATATCCAATCACCCATGAATTGCCGCATGCATTCTGGATAAAGAATGTGCTAGTGGCTACCAAAGTTCGCTTCCAGTTCTTCCTGTCGAAACACTCGGCCATGCTTCCCTGGCTCTCATTCTCCTGGTTGATTCTTGCCAGTGAATCATGAATCTCTGCCATGTGGCCGTCGATGTTATAGTCAGCATCGTGGAGCTTGACGAGATTGGCCCTCGCTTTTTCGTGTCTTCCGTGAGCAACAAGCCAGTATGGCGATCTGAATAGGTCAGCAGACTTGAGATTCTCACTTTGGAAATCAGTCGGAAGGGTCTCATTTGTCCACTCACTCGGGAAAGAATGGCAGGATGGCAAGGCCAACAACAGCAAACCCCCATTGGGTTGAGAATAGGATCTTGTAAGTCAAGGCGCCAGTGTAAAAGCTAGCTTGTCGCATGACACCGTACCCAATCAGTTGCCCAAGAACAATGGCAAAATTCATCCCTGCAGTGATGGCCCCTCGAATTGGCAACGGTGCCATTTCAGATGCGTAAGTCGGAGCAACCGTCGTAAAGCAACCGAGCGGAACACCGGTGAGGATCTTGCCTCCGAAGAACTCGGCAGGTGTTGAAGCAAAGACCTGCACGAATACTCCAGCAATACTTACCAGATACCCCGCCGCAATGACTGGTGAACGACCCCATCTGTTGACGGCAAGCCCAGCAACCAGGCCGCCAAACACCAGGCCTCGAGGAGAATTACTAACCGCCAGACCTGAATCAAGTTCGATGGAACGTACCGAATAAGGTGGCGGCAAGCCATCCGAGCTGCCAATTTGCATCGACGACATAATCTCCCGCGTACGGATAACCAAAGTCCTTTCGAAATTCGGCGATGGAGGTGACGACACCACCCGCAAGTCCATCAAATCCCCACATAATACATATGAAGAACATGTACATGCCTACCTCGCTTTGTCAATCTTCGTGGTCCATGCATCAATATAACCTTGTTATCATGACTTACACCACGCCAACGGTTTCACGTTCATTTTGATAGCTTCCGTTCGGGAGAGGGCATGTTGTTCGGCTTCGAACTCGGCAGCACCAGAAGTTGCTTCCAGCACTCTGGCAGTAGTCTCGGTATGCTGAACAGCATCCTTGCCCGAGTTTTCATTAGTAGTCATTATAGACGAAACCATATGTAAGTACTTCGAATGATTGTAAGGAGAATCCAAGATGAGGTGCTCTGGCGGGCGAAGGAATTCGAGACCGTGGGGGAGAATCGGCAGAGGGTTGCTACCTCATCAGCTCAGTCGCATATATATATATACAACCCACTTTCGACACCATACCAACGCCGGTACCAATTGTAGAGCTCGAGGTCGTACAACCCCAGGAATCGGCTCTGGGGGTGGAGACTGTATTGAGCTGGAGAAAAGTGCGGAGCGCCTCTAGAGGCGTGTACGTGAACCCTGCATCATGTTGGGGGAAAGGGCAAAGCAGACTAGACTACAAAATCGGGCCAATAGTCCGTGTCCTCTTGCTCTGAAGCCGAGCCTGATTGGGCCAGTCTAGGTGTACAACTCCGAGAAGTCGGTAACGCTCTTCCGAATAGCGGCGTTGGCGGGCAGCGCTAGCGGAGAATCTCTGGAGTAAGTCGAGGTGATCTCCTCTTGCTCCAAAAAGACGATTTCCATCTCACCTTGGGAGTGGACAGTGGTCGATACAAGTCAGCCTAGCTAGCCATTGATCTCACCACATGATACGTAAAATGGGTGCTCGGCTCATGACTCCGACAGAACAAATGGCGGGCTCTTTCTTTGAACTGCCAGCAACTCCATGCATGGTTTAATGAAGCGGAGAATTCACGGAGTATACCATGCTCTCTTTCTGGAGAGCCGAAGTTATGGCGGCCCACTCTAGATGCTGAATGGCTCGCAGCAGTCTATGGAGGCTATAAGTTGCGGAACTGTAGTTCGGATCATCTTCGTCTTTGCCGGAAACTCCTTCCCTAGAATACTTACTTGCTCTCGACATTGTAACCTTTAGCACATCCAGTGTCACAGTGGTAGAAAATGGCAGATCCCATTATCGATCTAGATCGTGAGGTCAACGACCTCGTAGCCCGTCTCACGCTGGACGAGAAAATAACCCTACTAGCTGGCAGAAATACGTGGGAGACGTGGCCTGTAGAGAGGCTGGGCATACCCTCTCTCAAAGTTTGTTTTCGGCCCAGTACCCATGCGACAACTCTACTAACACTTTGCACTTAGGTATCTGATGGCCCCAATGGCGCGAGGGGTGCCGAATTCTTTGATGGAAAGACTGCTGCTTGCTTTCCTGCATGTGTGTCCCTCGCAGCAACCTTTGATCGAAAACTCTCGTGGCGAATAGGCCAGGCTCTGGGACAAGAAGCTCAAACAAAAGGCGCTTATGTCGTTCTTGGGCCAACAGTGTGCGCACATCGATCCCCTTTAGGAGGTCGAAATTTTGAAGCTTTCTCAGAAGACCCTCTTCTCTCGGGTCTCATGGCGGCCGAGTATGTCAAGGGCTTGCAGAGCGAACGGGTGGCAGCTACCGTCAAGCATTTTCTAGCCAATGAGCAAGACACGCGGCGCTTTACTGTCGATGAGACAATCTCAGGCCGAGCATTACGGTACATTTCCTGTACAACTCTGTTGCACGACAAACATTACTAATCACACGATTAGTGAGATCTATCTGCGAGCATTTGAGATTGTCCTGAAGAAATCGGATCCCTGGTGTTTCATGTCTAGCTATCCAAAGGTCAACGGGCAGCACGTTGACGCACAGCCGACATTCTTCCAAACCATTCTCAGAGAAGAATGGGGGTACGGTGGACTCTTGATGAGTGATTGGGGAGCAGTATCCAATACTATTGAAAGTGTGAAATATGGGTAAGTTATGCAGCTGAGCCAGGAAAAGCCTCTGTGTAGACTGACAGGTGCTGATGATAGACTTGGTCTCGAAATGCCCGGACCTCCAAAGCATCGAACTTCCGAAGCAGTAAATAAGGCTATCCTTGCAGGCCGGATTTCTGCTGACGAACTCGACAGATGCGTTGCTACGTTCGTCAAGCTGCTGAAGCGCACTGGCAAGCTGGACGACCGTCGTGAGACTCCTCCTGAGAAGTCGGTCGATCTCCCTGAACACCGAGAACTCATCAGAGAAGCAGGAGCAGATGGAATTGTTCTCTTGAAGAACAGTCGGGACATTCTTCCTATTGATCTCAAAAAGGTCAAAAAGATTGCGTTGCTCGGACCACTAGCCAAGTATGCAGCAGCACACGGCGGTGGTAGCGCATCGCTCAACTGCCATTACAAGATCTCACCGTACGATGCCTTTGAGAAACGGCTCGGCGATCAAGTCGAGCTCACTTACTCCAAAGGTACCTATGGTGACACAGAATTATTATTATATGGATAGACGCTTACATACACTACAGGGTCGCATATTTTCCGCGTATATCCTGATTTAATTGTCGGATCAGTGAGCCGGGCAGGAAAAACAGGCTTCACGGCTGATTTTTATAATAACCAAGACCTTTATGGTGAGCCAGTGTGGACAGAGCACTACGCTCGAGGTTTCTTTACTTCAATGATGAACGACAGCCTCAAGGAAAAGCCGCTATCGGCTCGTTTTTCCACCTCTTACACACCACCGTTTTCCGGCAAGCACTATCTCAGCTTCTCTGGCATGGGCCCTTCCAAGCTATTCATCAACGGTGAGATGCTCAGCCACCAAGAAAAAGAAACAAAGGACAGCATGGCCTTCTTCTTGGGAGTGCACGAGGAGCATCGATTTCAATATGAATTTTGTTCTGAAAAGTCATACGAAATTGTCATCGAGACGATCCAGTCTCAGGTGAATAATTCCGAGCTCTCACTTCTGCAAGAACAGGTCTCTGCCCACTTGGGCTTAGTCTACCAAGAAGAGATGGAGGCAAATCTGTACGATGAGGCCATAAAGCTAGCCAAGGAGGCCGATGTCGCCATATGCCTTGTCGGTAACACAGTGCAGTGGGAGACAGAGGGCCAGGACCTCGAGTCCATGCGGCTTCCTGCCAATGGATCGCAGGACCGACTCGTCGCAGGAGTGGCCGAGGCAAATCCCAGTACCGTCGTCGTGCTCACCACTGGCGTGCCTGTCGAGCTTCCATGGATTGACGATGTCGCCGCACTGATACAGGGGTGGTACGCTGGCCAGGAGACTGGCAATTCTATTCTGGACGTTATACTCGGAGACGTCAACCCGAGCGGCAGACTGCCCGTTTCATGGCCTATCAAGTATGAGCACACAGCTTGTTACGGAAATTTTGGCCTCGATAGCTACGAATCGCGTCAAGTTGACTACGTCGAGGGCGTCAATGTTGGGTACCGCCATTTTGACCGGCATTACGACACAGAGATGGAAGTGCGATTTCCTTTCGGTTTTGGGCTCGGCTATACGACGTTTGAGGTCTCAGGCGTGAAGGTCGGTGGAAAAGTAATGAACGGCCCACTTGATACAGTCAAGGTCACTGCCACGATCAAGAATACTGGCTCTAGGGTCGGATCACAGGTAGTCCAAGTATATCTTTCGCCGCCTCACGCCAGTGAAGACAAAGGACGACCATGCAAATCCTTGGTCGCTTTTGAGAAGGTGAAGCTACACCCTGGTGAGGAGGAGACTGTTGAGATGCAGTTCGGCAGAGACTCCATGGCGTATTGGGACGATCGAGCAAAGGATGAGGGAGGTTACTGCTGGAGAGTCGAGAAGGGAGCACACGAGATTTCGGTCGGAACCAGTTCACATCCGTCGGACCTGGCCATTCGCCTGAGTCTAGAAGTTCCTGAGGAGTTCTCTTTCGGTCCATAAGCCTGCTTGGCCATGTTTGGAATACATACGTACGGTCTGTGTTCGTTGTCGCGGGTCTCAATATTGGATCAAGTAAAGCGTTGATGTGCATAATGTGATCACTTGTAGGACCTGACCCGACGTACTTTGAGTGCAGCTGTGGTAATCAATGTTGACAAGCCGCGAATTCTTCAAAGCTTCAACATTACCCCAGCAAGTAGTTTGTGACCTTTGCATATATGTAGCAAGGAGGCTGCCCGAGTACATATCGTGGGTGGGATGTCTGTGGCACATGGCCCTTGTGGAGTAGTATGCTCAAAAAGTTTCTACTTTTGGACACTTAAGGCTGTTTGTATCGTAAGCTCGGCATCCGTCTTGAGGTCTGTGATCACAATACCCGCTGGACTTTATTTCGCGCTTGGACGCTATCAAAGCATCAAGTACTTCATCCCTCTTATGAATGCAGGGTTTGCGGCTCTCTGGTTCTCGTGTTGGACGGCGGGTACTGAACCTACCTACCTAGGCAGGTATATACATGCGTACGTCAAAGCTTGGCTTCATCGAAGAACGACCTCGAAGATCTGGGCCGGATTTGATTAGTCTTGGAGATGGATCTTGAGGGATTCCATCCTCATAGAGATATATCTGACGGCAGCGAGGAGGCTCTGCATTCTGTCTACCTCGAAAATGTCGGTCGCATCAGCACCACCCCCTGCAGGCCTTATCATGTGCTGATGCAGGTGCGCCTCCGTGGCAACGATGATAGCATATTACAGCATTCGGTACTTGGAAGCAAAGCCATTTTGTCGAAACCTGAAAGAGCCGTCAATGTGTTATCTCATCCAGGGCTAATCTAGGTCAACGAAGCATGGACTGGCGTTGCAACTGTAGCTACATCTTGCAGGTTCTATGTTGTGGCTCGTCACAATCGTGAGCCCATTGACGATTCGAAATGTCTTCATTTCAGCATGATCGCTACGTATGTCAATACAAGCGCAAGTTACGTGGCATGAGCGACGGGGATGTCAATACTACCCGCTCATAAGGTATTTTTAGTGCATCTTTGCGATCATATTGCTATAATATGGTGAGTATTGTTTAGTGCAACGCGTCGTCAGAAGGAACCAATCATGCCGCTCTCACACGGCAGAAGGGTCAATACGACGCCATTCAAGATCTAGTGTTGCATTGACCACAAGTTCGGACCGTTCGAGATTTTCCTGTTCTGGGTAAGAAGACTTGACTGCTGAATACTAACGGACTTCGGACCTTTACACCTAGTAGTCACTACGGCATCGTCCGTTCACCAGCATCTGGCAGGCTGGTTCCCCCACGCAGTGTGGAGCAACACCGAGCCTTTCTCCCCCGCAACCGTTGTGCAACGGCCAGCACAGAAGAGGGGGGGCAGGAAACAAGAGAACAGACTGGGGCCAAGACAGCACTGGGCGGCGCTGCTCAGCCATAGAGTTTCATAGCGCATGCGGTTCTCTCAATTCCACATATACGAGCGCCTCTTTGTTGTTTGAAAGTTGGACATTCGAGGCAAAAGATGCCTCATGGCTCTCGCCCAACACAGGGCGCCTTGCTGGAATCAGATAAGAGGCCGAACAAGTATGCCTCCCACTCGGCATCTGCCAGAGGCGCTTGCGCCAATAAACCTGCCCGTCATCCCACCTTCTTGACAGATTCGCGGTCTGTGCGGCGGGGATCTTCTCCCATGGCGTTTTCCGTAGACTCGAATTGGCCATATTTCTAGCTGCGAAATTGCGCCGATTCCGTTTCCTTGTTGTTCTTGTTGATTCTTCTCAACCCATAGGTAGGGGAGAAGAGATGGATGGAGTTTCAAAGCAGCGAGCCTGAAATAGAATCACTCCGACTCCGACCGTTTGCGCAAGATCGAGAAGATGAGATGTTTCTACTAGAGTTCGGCTTCGACGCTCTCAGCATATTACCCTGCATTAAATCAATCAATCGATCCAATTTATCGCTACATACATGCTCAAGCTGATATATTGGACAATACGCACGTGGCGATTACATGATACTCCGAGTCATTGTAAGGGGTTGGCTGCTCAACACATAAACCTTTGCGCGACTCGGTTCATGAACCGAGAATATATGGATTATACCCTAAGTGTTCAAGATACGCAGGGGCCTCTAAGCTCGGGTGGTACCAAATCCACCGCCAGCAGCTCCATGTGGTTGGTCAAATAGTCGTGCGAGAGAAGCTTTCGTCCGATGCACGTGCAGCTTTCCACTATCAAATCAATGTCAAGACGCTCGGCGTGCATGAAGAGGCTGCTTGTGGAGGGCGACGCCCTGTCCAGATGCAGCATTTGCGTCCGTAGCATCGACCTTGATATGCACCAACGGTGTGGCAATAATTTCATTCTTGAGCGAGGCAAGCGATGCGTACTCGTAAACCGACATGTGCTCTGACACATTACACAACTGTTTGAGGTGGTCGGGGCTCTTGTCTGATCACTCTATGCAGGAAATTGACTCTCCAGCCGCAATGGCCACGCCGATAACAGCCAGCCCTCGTGGCCATGCAAGTGCGGGTGCATCCCAACACCTTGTCTAAATAGGTAGGCCAGAAGGTGGGAAGTCCTTGCGTCTCTTGGGAGTTCATTGACATATATACCTCCATCGCATCTACTGCGCTGCCTCCAATCATGCAGTTCTGGGTCTACTTTAGAGTTCTCGTTGATCGTGCTACACCAGCTTCTTTGCCTATCAGGGAAAAATTCCTCCCGTAACATGCGCGACAGATAACATGGGAGCTCAATTACCGCAGGGGGCGGAGGGAGTCGCCGCGGTGTCGGTCACCTTTGCTTGCATCAGCATTGTGTGCTCCTCAATGGTCATTTGGCTGACTTTTGTCCATAATGAAACACGATCATGTAGGTTTCCTATCTCTCTCTCTGCTGACTCAGACATACCACGACATTGATCGAGACTGACATTTGGGACTTCTGCTAGACGTTGCTCTACTCGCGTATTTTACTCTGTTGAGTACAACGGCTTCGATCATTCAGCAGATTCATGTCATTGCCTTTTATCGAGATGTCGAAATCCAGCAGTATGAAGCAAGAGTAAAGAATCCGTTCAGCCCAGATGCACGTGTCGCCAATGGGTCGACCGGGATGGATCTCATCCTGTACTACATACGTATGTCTGACTTGACGAGCACGAGAGTTTTTGCTGATACGAATCAGAGTTCTATTGCTATCAGACAATGTCACTTCTCATCCTGTGGTGGTACGTACTTCATTCACTAAACATTGCAGCCCACATGGTCTGCAATATAATGTGCTTTATCTGATAGGAAGAATAGGGCGTCCGAACTTGCTCAATCTGTCTATGGGCTTCTCCACAAAGGCACAACTCGAAGGATACTACGAAGGGTCAATGCTGCTGGAAAGATTACCGCCGTCGTCATACCGCTGATTATCATCCTCCTGCTGCGGGCACCTCCTGTACAAAAAGACCCACTTGTCTTTACGGTCATCACTGATATACCATGTAAGTCTTGCCTATCTCGTTGAAATGACGTCGCTTGTATCTTGTGCTGACGTTTTGCAGTGGGACTGGCCATGGGACTTGGCTCGATACTTATGATTGTCATTCTCGGTCGCTATATCTACAGCCGTAGGAAACTGCTCCGCTTCGATGCTGGCCAGGGAGCTTCGACAGACCCAGAATCGCAGACGAGCTCTCAGGCAGGCAGTAGATACAGCAGATTCTCGAGAGCTACAAAGCCCAAGAGAAACAGAGTTATATATGATAGGTGGATCATGACGCGCTTCACAGCCGCTTTCTTTTTCCTATGGTGGGTCACCTACTTGCCTATCTTGAGAAGGATCTAACGTTGATGCTAACATGATGTATGCAGTATATTCCAGGCGACTGCCACCTTGTTCCAACAACTATCCATTGGCAACTTTGAAGATCGACTGGCTATCCCAGAGCCCGACTTTAGTGTAGAGAAAGCACGCAAGTCGCTGCTCCTATTTATTCCGGGCAACCTCCCGGGCATTGCGCTTTTTTTGGTTTTTGGCACAACGACCGCCTTCCGCAGATATATGCGTGAAAGGTACTCTGATTTGATGAAACGGATCAGGACCATTCGCCAGCCAAGAAAGAAGACGCAGGTCTACCCACCGGAATTGCCTACGCCCCGCATGGGCTACCAACCTCGCATATATGCAGAAGGACCCGACCTCATGAAGACGCTACCGCATCGTCCGGACTCGAGCAACGATAAGATCGACGCCGACGTGCAGCTGAAAGAGGCCGAGAAAGCTATTGTGCACGAGGGAAACGCAATCTACGTCATGAGAGAGCTGTCCGTTCAGAGATCGAGCAGATACATCGACCAAAGAATGCCGACAGACTCGACCAAAGACTCGACTCCGTCGCTGATCATTATGAGACAGTCAAGCGACGATGAGAGAGAATGAGTGGAATGACGATACTTTAATGAGCCTTACGATGACATGAATACCGGCAACGTTTATACGGGGTGGTTTGGGTTGGTTGTGTTTGGACTGTAGAGCATGATGACAATGACTGATAGATGGGAGTACGTGAAATGGCTACCAGGGACACGGTATGGGGCCGCCTGGAGGAATTTCAGGCGTCGATCAGGGTGCTCCGCTCGCAGACTGGAGTGAATTGGCCAGATAGGATTGAATGTGATACCCATATTCCGGTTTACAGTCGCAGAAGACGGACCGGGAAACAAGACATTACCCAGATAAATGGCTTGCGATACCACAAGCACTAATTTGAATATAAATTTATTCATATACATCAACTTGTATATCGGGATTGAGCTGAAATGAATCATGATACGTAAGTAGTTTAATACGTTACCTCCGTCCGCCATTCTCCAGGAAGTTGACATCATTATTCCGGATGGCTGGACAACACTACTCTCCAAGCCGTAAGATCGAATAAAAATCCAGTTTCGCACTCCTCGCGGCTTCCGTAGTCAATCAACTACATTAGGTGTGCACGTTTGTTGTCTACTATCGGCGTAATCGTCGCCATATGCATGTACGCTATTGAATTCGGTAGCACAGTGGCTTCAAGATACTCTTGGCGCGGATGTGAGATGCTCAATCTGGTAATCTGTGCGACCCCCCCCCCCCCCCCCAAACATTAAGAACTGTAGTCACTCGACTTTATTTTGGACCCCTTGTCAAAAAGACCAAATTTTGCATGCCGAAATTCATACATAGCGGACTGCTTTTGTAGTGTCCGAGCGTTCGTTAACAGATTGACAATCAAATCGTGGTAGATAGACGATTTACTCATGAAATCTGGACCATAGAACACTTGTTTTCTGTATTAATCCTCAAACATACTTAACGAACTCAGTGACCACCACGCGAAAATAGGATGAGTCGCCCTCTCAGCATCTTGATGGCCTGAGAGTTGCATAATTTGGCCAACTATTAGACTGGATGTCACAGAGACACCACGCCACAATGAATTGAATGTATGCTCTAAACATCTGGGCAGATCGAGTCCACCCTCTCATCATCTGCAACCGGAATTGGGGTTGTTCGTGTTTCGAGTTGCCGTCTGCCGATCGATACGTGCACCAGCGCAAGCCACGACTATAATAAGGCGAGCCATCTCCGCCCACAGATGCAAATGGGCACGATGAAATTATAGGTGGGAAACAGAATACTCTGGCAAAATACTCGAACAATTAGGTTGTCACAGTGCAGAGAGCTAATACGAACGCAACACGCAACTGCAAGACATTGATTTGATGGGTAATATCTATTTGAGGATATCTCATGCATGGGCCTTTCTGAGATATTTGAATATGTATTGCCGCAACTCATCACATCTTGCATGAGGGATCAGCATAAGAGCATTGCTACTCTGTGTGGCATATATCCTCTCCTGGCGCTTAGACCTCGATGTTAAGAGCCACCTTTGCATTCATGGTGGCGCTGCCGTAAAATACTTCGGTACCGGCATTACCAACAGTCACATAGTCGGTGTCTGCAATGTAGCCCCGTTGCGCCATGGCATCCAGCCATTCCTTGAGATCGCCCTGGAATTCGCCCTCAAAGTTCTCATCGACCAGCATACTGCGAACTGTAACTCCATTGTTGGGGTTCTGTCCCTCGTAGAGTTTCCAGCTGGCTCCAAAGAGGTCAAATGTGGCAACGGGTCCGTCTACGTAGCCAATGGGGACCTGGCCGCCCCAGATTCGGATCCAAAGCATGAACTCTGACGTGGCCGTCGAATCATGGTCTCCCTTTGTCGGCGCAGTAATGAAATCGTATAGGTTAGATCCTATAGTCTGGGTTTTAGAGTACTGCTTCAGCAGAAAGAGTGAGTCATGGGCATCGTCGCTTACCTCTGAATTCCGTCGTGTTGTCACGATCCCATTGAAAGTAGGTGGGGATTGAGGAGATCTCGCTGTACTGGTGGTTCAGGTTGACGCCGATACCAATGTTTGTGTAGCCCTTGCATAGATCCTTGGTGTCCTCGACAAATTGAATGTCGGTGATACTAGTCCAAGAGACTTCTTGGGTACCGTCGGCGGCCTCGAGGATTCCCTCAAAGTTGGTGCATTGTGAGCCTACCATCTGGTCGGCATTGTACATGGAGTTGGCGACAGTCCACGGCATGCCGGGCAGACTCAGAATATCATTATCGCCGCATTGTTCAGTTGCGGCAATCTTGAAAGAGATTGGCGTGGCCTCGGTGTAGGAAGCGCTGATGACTTGGCTGGGCGAAGTATCGGCAGTAGAGGTGGCTGCGGCCGTCTCGGAGGTTGTTGTTGGTGCTGCAATGGTAGTTTGGATAGTGGTTGGCGCGGCCTCCGAGGCGCTGGTGGCCACTGAGCTGATGGTAGTCGGGGCGGCCTCCGATGCCGAGGACGACTCGGCAATGGTGGTGACGGGCAAGACCGAAGTAGAGTCGACCTCTCGGCTCAAAGAGGACGAGGACGTCAAGGACGTATAGGTGGTGGCTTCAGCAGACGAAGGGTATGCAGGCACGGGCGTATAAGTGCCGTTTCCTGCTCCACCACTATGGTGCGGCGGGCGGCCACCACCACATTTGGGCAAAGCGTAAGCAGCCAAAGGGCCTATAGCACCCAAAGTCAAGAGTTGGAACTTCATGTTGTTGTTGTTGTATTCTTTCGTGGCGAGTTTTCAAAATAGAAATGAATGACGAAATGAGTGAATGACGCTGGGTCGATTCAAGAATTGAAGACGAAAATCAAAAGGAATGACGTTAGGTATCGAAAAAGAATGATGATACCGGTAGCCACGAGGGCAAGTTGGGTGATGAACGAGAAGAAAAGAATACAAGGACAACGCGAACGCAACCAAGAGGCGTGCACTTCCAAACAATGAAACGAGGGAAAGGTTGATTGGGAAATAAAAAAGGACATGTCTGCGTTGCTAGTATAAGTAGATCTCCTCTTGTCCACACACTACTGTATTTCGCTCACCTACCTACATTGTACCATGTAATTCTAGTTGGTCGTTTGCCATCATCCCCTAAGCAAACCCCCTATGCGACCAGTCCGACGGAACCGAACCCGGACGGACGGCCTAGGCCAGGTCCCAGCACAGAGAGACCTGCAAAGACCTGTCATTCAGGATTCGGAGGAAGGCCAACGGAGGTTTCATCGTAATGGAGTCAACACCCAAATGCCGGCCGATCAACCCCCAGCGCCCGCCTTAGCGTCCACCCGGCAGCCAGTCAAGTCGCAGAAACGGCTTCCGACTTTGATGAAAGGGCGCTGACTTTGCGTGCCCAGATCGGGCCAGGGATGTTTTCCCAGGGCGGCAATCGTTTAATGGGAAACACTTTTATGCTTCTTTTTAAACGCTCGGCCGATGATACACAGTGGACAACCGCTTGACAGGGCAGCAATGCGTCCTTGGCAATGCTTACTGCAGGACCGGAGGTAATATTCCACTGCGTCGGTACCCATGCAGGTACCGTATATAGTGAGTGGTAGCCTATGGGCATTCCATTGCCTATCTTCCTGCCAGGCTACATAGTACTTCAAAAGCTGTAAAGATTGCGAGCGGCAAAAATGCACAAAGAAATCACTGCATCACCTTTTTCCATTGTTTTCACATGGTGCCCATGTATGTTGAGCAATCGCCATTTCTCACTGCTGTTCTGTCATCATGGTGTCGGCTGTATTGTGCACCTTACGAGTCATTTATTACTCGTTTGTCTCTGCATCCGACGTGTGACCGACCGGATGCGAAATGGAAATTTTGGGGGCGCAACCATGAGGCACGGTACCTTACAGGAAGTAGTAGCGTGGTGTTGTCTGATTTGGCGCTTCGCAGCCTCATAATCAGACGACCAGGATCACTTATCTTCCCTGCCCTACTGCGTAGAGTCTGGGTGACACGACCTTGTTTCATGAAACATGCAGCTGAAAATGGAAAAAGAAGAGAAAATCTAGCACCAAAACCCCACCCTCAGTTCAAACTTTCCACTGGCTTTGTTTAAGCGACGAAAATGCAATCTACAAATATTTCCCGTGAGCACATCTCACCAATATGATGTTTGTAGGTTACCCCTGCCAGCTGTCCATTGCTCTATCATCTCGATCTAGACCGCGTATACTACCCATCCACATCTTGAAGCCATGCCATTCTTCATCAGGCAGGTGCCTACACGGGAATCTGGTCCTCAGAACATAGACTCGCGCGACGCCCTTCGATACACATTCATGAATTACATTGGTGCAGCATACTAAATTCAATTTCTGGTAACTCGAGTTTCTAACTAGGCTACTGCAAGCTCCAGTGACGGGCAACGGTAAGAGGGCCAAAGCCGCCCGCGTGAGATTAGCGGTGTCGAGTCTGTTGCATCCCACAGTCAAGCTGCCAACCATCATCTTGCTCATCTTGAATACTAAGAACTGTACCAAATTGCTCCCCAGCCCAAACCAACCGCCTGTTGCCAATTAGTCAAATGAGTCTGTTTCTTGTAACACCCATTCACATGAAATTATCTCTTTTCTTTTCTAAGGCGCATTCGCTACGAACTGACGTATGCCGAGATTTCCGCTCGGTGGCGAGCGAGCTGAGGAGGAAGCGCGTCCTCTTTCTGTCCTATGGCTAGAAAAGCCCCCAATCCCTCAAGTAGCACAGAATCATGAGCATCCGTCTCCAGAACCTCCAGTTGAACCTTGATCGATGCGTTTCTCTTACGGACAGTCTCAGCGAATATGATGCCCTGATCTCTCAACACCTCGTTTGCACCTACTGTCACATAAAGTGCTCGGGTAGTTTGTGACAAATCATTCAGCCATTTTTTATCCATGTCCAACGGCATAGCCCACTCGTTATGGTCGGTTTTGAGCTCTTCTTGTGCTGACGGTGGACCCAGAAGTTCCCGCAATGAAGTTTTGACATGTCCTCCGGAAAGCATATCAATATATTCATTCTCGGAGAAAGAGCGCCCGTTGGTTTCGCCTGACAACCAGGGAGACACCAGAAACGCACCAGCCAAGGGTTCCGGTAGCCGATTGAGGGAAATCGAGTGAGTAAGATAAATTAGCAGTTGCGCTGCCAAGTTGCCTCCGGCAGAGTCTCCTCCAATGGCAATGTTGCTGGGAGGAATACCCGAGTCCATCAAGTGACGGAGTGCTGCCGTGGCTTGCATGAGTTGAGTCGGGTATCGCGCAGCTGGGCACAGTGTATACTGCAGAACAGCTACAGCAACCTCTTGCCCGCTATCTGTTTCTACATATGCACGATAGCACCACTCAAAGTGCCCGGTTATCATTGGGGCAATGTAGCCACCTCCTGGAAAGAACAAGACATATCTGGTAGCCTTTGTGCGGTTGCCAACCCAAAGCAGCGATGACTTGCCGTCTGACAGACGTTCTACCGCATGGCTGAGCCGGTCAAGAGCCACTGAATCACCCTTCTTGGTAGCTTCGGCCTTCTTCTGGTCGATCCACATGCTGTAGGTGTCAAGTGGTGATGGGCTCATGACTTGGAGCTGCCTCGGCGAGAATGTACTCAGCCAGGTGCGAAGAAGACCCGTTACAAGATACAACTTTATGGGCAGCTTTCGACCCTTGGCCAGAAATACGCATCGAATACAGTTGACCAAGGCGCAAGGGAAGACTGGGAAGCGACAGTCAGTATGGAAACAAATTCGAGGCTCGAAGCCAAACTTTCGATCTAGATTTTAATTTCTACTCACAGATGAGCGGCCATCTGAGGATGAGATCAGCCTTTTCGAATATATTCAGAGTAGGCTTCATGGTGTTTGCACTGTGCTTTTCTTCTTGCCGATGTGTTAGTATTGGTCGTGATTAAGAAATTACAGTCAAGCTTCACAACAATCACAACAATCGAACACTTCTGACTCTTCTGCCGGGTATGCCGCGGCAGCTCTGAGAACGGACCCCCTCCAGAATGGTATTTGCCGACGTGTGACTTTTGATCCGCGTGCCACTATAACCGCTCGGGACCCACCCGAACGGGCACTATGCTGCCCAGAGTTAGCCCGGGTCCATTCCGCAAGATGACCCCATTCCCACTATCTATCAGCGAATAGGTGATTGATTAAGAGCTGGCTCAGAGAATATCTGGTTTTTAATTGAGCCAGGCCCTCGGACTCTTACTTGCTGAGTTTCTCGTTGGATTTAATTAGCTACATTCTCCCAGTAAAGACATTATGAAATTCTCACGCGAAGGGTTCACGATCGATGTCGCCGCCTCCTTTGTGAGGCGGGTTGTGTTCCACCCGGCACTCGCCATCACTGCCGCGACTGCCCATACTATAATGAACCTTGGAGAACAATCACACCATTATAGTCCTCTGCAACAAGGTACCAAGTCAGCGTGGGCATTGGCACCATCAATGAGGCTCTGGGCACTCATCAGCGTTTCGATCTGGGTCACTGATTTTTTGAACAATGGTTATGCAAACAATTGGGCAACCGATACAACATGGGATTGGAGCAAGGAAATTGTATTGATTACTGGAGCCAGCAGTGGCATTGGAGCGAGTATCGCCCAACATCTTCTCCAACGCAACCCTCAGATAACTATTATCATTCTCGACTACACGCCCCTGAACTGGAAGCCGCCACCAGCATCCAAAATTCATTTTTACCAGTGCGACCTTAGCCGATCCCCTGTAATCAAATCAATCAGTGAAAGGGTTCGCCGTGATGTCGGAAATCCCACAATCCTGGTCAACAATGCTGGTTTGTCTCGCGGTTTCACTGTAATGGAAGGCTCTTATGCAGACGTTGAAGTCACTATGCGGACAAATCTGCTCGCGCCGTTTCTCCTGATCAAGGAATTTCTGCCTCACCTAGTAGAGAGCGACCATGGTCACATCATGAATATCAGTTCCATGAGCTCAATCATGCCACCAGCAGGGATTGCTGATTATGCCGCGACCAAGGCCGGAATCAATGCACTTCATGAGGTACGTTTGAATTTCAACCGTCACCATTCAGATGAAATGAAAGGGTTGCTCACACATCAAAAGGCTCTGCAACTCGAGCTTAAGCACATTCATTGTGCCCCGCGAGTGCGCCTCAGCCTGGGAATTTTCAGCTTCATTCGCACTCCATTATTCAAGGGGGAAACAGGGCTCTCCAACTTCATGTACCCTGTATTGCATGTGGACACTGTTGGTGAGACTCTTGCGGATATCCTATTGAGTGGTCGCGGAAAGACTCTCTACATGCCCGGCATGATGCGTTACATTCATTCTTTGGTGCGCTTGAACACAGCTGTCCCATCAATGCGTTATCAGATTGACTGACTGCTCTTGCAGAAATCGTTACCCGAATGGCTATTCAGAGTCTTGAGGGAATCGTCCCAGGACTTACGCGTCGATTTCAAGGGTCGACAGAAAGTCAATTTAGAAACTGGAGGCCTAGCTGCGCACTAATTTCTTGGAGTTGTAGCTCTCCTTCTCAAATAATGCATTTCTTGTCGTATCTATGTAACACATCCGGAGAGATTTACTCAGATAGGTTATGCTATATATTGATGTGCACTCAAAATGTCCCTTATCCCGTTTATCGCAATCCATGGTGCAGCGTAAAAGAAAATATGAGTTTGCATGAGCATGTAAAAAGTTTTCTTCTTGGAGAAAGGAAAGTTTCCGTTAAACATACCAACGTCTGATTGCACCATTTGGGGGTTGGGGGTCATTTCCTCTGGTGAATCAAGGGGACATGCGGCACCACCTCCATTCGTTTGGATAGCTCAATAGCAGCCAAGTCACAGATGCTGAAATGACCTCGTCATCTCCAGAGCTGAGGAATGACCTGTGACTAGATGCCTCTACTAGAACAGATTGACTTCTGCAATTGCATACCTAGGCGCCTCTGTGGAGTAGACAGGTGAGCCTGCCAACTCAGATTGACATTCCCGGAAACGACCCGCCCGTCGGTTGCGATCCGAGATTGAAGACCGAAGATTTAAGACCGAGGACCGAAGTGTCCTATTGGTGTCCAAGGAAGTCGCGGACCTCTTTTGGTAGTTGCCTCGGTTCATGGTGGGATCTACAGATATTAAGCACAGAAGGTATGACGCTGAGATAAATAGTCATAACCTACATATCCGGGTTTGTTCTCTATCCAGTCCATGAGTGTCTCAAAACCAATCCGAGATCGTCAATATGGACCCAGAGACTGCAAAAAACACCACATTCAGCAAGTTCGCCTGCGTCGGTACTGGCTTTTCAGCAATCGGCTTGGGCGCGACTCTGAAGCGATGGTACGGAATCACAGATATCCAGTTCTTTGAGCGTCATAGCGGACTGGGGGGCACATGGCACATCAATCAATACCCAGGCAAGTCAAGAGAAAAGCTCGAATTTGCAAATAAAAGTGGAGTGTATGTTCTAATCAAGTGTCTCCTATAATGAAGGTTGTGCGTGCGATGTTCCCAGTGTATTATACAGCTTCTCGTTTGAGCCCAACCCAAATTGGACACGCATATTACCCAGCAACACCGAGCTGAAAACTTATCTGGTGCATGTCGCGACCAAGTATGAGCTCGTATCCAAAATGAGATTCAGTGTCAATGTCGAAGCGTGTGAATGGATTGAAGAGCGAAGCGCCTGGAGGATTCGGATATTCGACTACAGCACGAAGGAAATATCCTACCACGAATCACAATTCCTATTCTCGGCCTCGGGACAGCTTGTCACTCCCCGTGAGATTGACATACCCGGAAAGGATAAATTTGTTGGCCGCATATTTCACTCAGGACGTTGGCCAAAGGACGTCGATCTCACAGGGAAGCAGGTCGTGGTCATTGGTAATGGCTGTACCGCCGCCCAAATCGTACCCAATATTGTTAAGAAGACGGCGCATACCACGCAGATTGTTCGCGCCAAACACTGGATTCTTCCTCCCATCGACGCCTCCATCCCAGACTGGACTCGCTTCATCCTTCGATGGATCCCCGGCACCATGCAATTGTTTCGTTTTGTAGTCTTCCTTCTTGCCGAAAGGGAACTGCAAGGACTCCCAATGATCAAAGCCGCCGGAAAATACCGACAGAAGAGGCGTGCTGTAAGCGAGGCATATATGCGCAACAAAGCTCCTCCAAAATATCACGATATCCTCATTCCCGACTTTGAGTACGGTTGCAAGCGACGCATCTTCGACTCTGGCTATCTAGACAGTCTTTCGGAGGAGAATCTGACACTGACCAATAGCCCTGCATTGGAAATTGTTGCAGAAGGGATACAAACCGAAGACGGTCTGATTGAGGCTGATGTGATCGTTCTGGCCAACGGATTCGTCACGAACCACTTTCTTGACCAAATGGACATCAAGGGACGTGGAGGCAAGACGGTGGGCGAGCATTGGCACGACATGGGTGGTCCGACGTCCTATAACTCTTCGGTATTGAGTGGTTTCCCCAACTTCTTCATCCTCCTGGGTCCAAATGCCGCTACGGGTCATACCTCTGCTCTCATGGCGGCCGAGAATTCGATCAACTTTGCTTTGCGCGTCATCAAGCCCGTCTTGGATGGGGAAGCTAGCGTGGTGGATCTCAAACCACAGGCCGAAGCTGACTACACGGAAAGACTCCAAAAAGACCTTCGAAAGACTGTCTGGAACTCGGGGTGTCAGAGCTGGTATATCAGATCCGACGGAGGCAAAGCCTGGAACGCCATGAGCTACCCTTGGACCCAGAGTTACTTTTGGTTCAGGAGTCGGTTCCCAACGTGGTCTGATTGGCGTTATACTGTAAGTGCTGAGGCAACTCGGCGGCCAACGTGGATTTGTATCGAGTCTGACATTCAATTAGGGTGAAATTTCGCCAAGGCAAGCAGGGTCAGGGTACATTGGTATTGCGGCTTTGGGGATCATGGGTGCAGTGGTTTGGTGGCTTTGGGATCGGAACTTTGACTATGAGGTTGCAGCAAAACATGTGCAGACAGTATTTTCCTAGGCGAATTTTGGTGCACAAATCTCACAAGTACAAGATTGCAGCCAAGAAGAAAATCTGTAATGTGGTGGGAGTGTAGGGGATCAAGGTTGAACCGCTGGGTGCGTACATTATCTTTGCTGAATGTCCGGGCAATGGATTGCACCGAGAGGTTTTAGCTGCTATTTCCATTTACCTATGTCTACTACCTTCGTAAAATATCTGACATTCATGAAATCCAGTCAAGAGATTGTATTATAGTAGATCATAAAACGCATATCTCTCCTAGACACGAGAAACATGATTATAATATTCAGTGCTACTTTACATGTTTGCCTCCGGCGGAGCAGCAGATCGCGTATTCGCGTGGGCATATATATATCGTATAAAATTGTAGATTATATACCTAATTCATCGAACTTCAAAACTCGACCAAATGTTCTTCAGGGCCTTTGTGACTCAGTGACTCATGGAATCATCTTTTGATCAAATGTGTGAAATCCTCGTTGTGTTGAGAATCATCACTGTCTCTGACTGCCTTGGCGTCTTCAAGAACCTCCAACCTTGTGGCTTCTTCGACGATCAGTTTCTCATATTCTTCACTTCGAACTCGAGGCTTGACAGGAAAGGGCTCATGAATGGCGTCATGATTAAGCAAGCGCGAATCATATTTCCCATTCTGTCCAGGAGTTAGCAGACGTTACCTATCAATGCTCTTGCCATCAGAAATCAAACTCACCGCCTCAAAGTCAATGCACTGCACTAGGCGGGCAATGTTGATGAATAAACTTCTCTGTGCCAAGCGATAACCAACGCAGATCCGTCGGCCACCCCCAAATTGCCACAGACCATGGGCGATATCAGTCTCGTGGCCATCCATCCACCGCTCAGGCTTGAAAACGTCGGGATCTTCACACTCGTTACAGACAGCCACCTCGTTGATGACAAATCCAGTACCGGCAGGGAAAAAATAACCCTCAAACTCGAGGTCGGCGCTCAAAGTGTGGTCGGGAGTGAGAATGAAAATGGGTCGCCACCGCAGAATCTCCTTGGCCATGGCGCAAATGTATCGCAGCGCCTCCATATCCTCTAGTTGTGGCAGTCTGGCGTCGGGGCCAGCGCCGCAGACTTGATCGACCTCGGCCCGGGCCTTACGAAAGGGTTCTGGATATTCGAGGGCCGCCATTACCATGATGTTGAGAGCTTCGCGCGTGGTATCGCTGCCGGCTTCGATGAGCTGCATAGCAACGTACATGGAGTCCTCGTCGTCGCCCTTGTACTTGGTGTCGGGGTGCAGGAGTGTGTCGCGAAGGAAGGATGGAGGCGCGGTACCGGCCTCGACCTGCTTGCGTGCAGGCTCGTACCACGAATTATATACGTCGTAGTTCCATTGACCCAATTTCTCCCATTGAGGAGCCCAGAAGTGAAGGAACTTGGGCAATTTGACGATGTCAGGGAACCAGTCCACCAAGCTTGAACCAATGCTTCCAACGAAGAAGGTGACACAGTTTTGTAGGTCGCTCAGCTCCTTAGTCGACTTGACCAGCCGATCGCCAAGAGCGATGCGGTGTACAACCGAGTTGGCGTAGCGATAGTGGTGCTTATACCACTTTTCGGGCTTGACAACGTATTCTGCCATCATCTGTGCGCTCTCCTCTTCCTGCCAGGCACCGTATTGCTTGAGCGCTGTTCCGCTCAAGAGACTGTGCATGACGCGACGTCGCTCGGTCCAAGTCTCTTGAGGCAGGATGAGAGATCTTCGGTCATGGCTCACAATGCCGCTGGAGATTGGCATGGGAGATCTTGTGTTTGTGATACTGCTTTTCTTTGCAATGATTTCCGAGACCACGCGGTTGCTGTTGAGGAAAACCCAAGTCTTTTGACCCAGATGAAGGGTCGTCATCTCTCCATACTGTGTTGGCATGTTTCTCAGCTGCAGAGATTTGGTATCAGTATCGTTTTTCATTTACCTGGAAAGGCTCATGTAGTGATCATACTTACAATTTTGTGATCAGGATCGTTGCGAACGCCCCTCATAGCTCCTAGATTCCCCATAATTGGGACGCCCTTCGGGCCCGGAGGCAGACGTGGCTTTTGGCCATTGCGCCCTCTCCTAGTTCCAATGGGCCTGAATATATACTTTACGAGGGAGAATATAGCTGAAAGTAAAATCGATACCCCAAGGAGGAAAACAAGGTTGGGATACTGTCCATGTAGAGCGATAGCGTGCTTTATCAGAAATGCCAGCATCTTGTCAATTGATACAATTCAGGTGTCTACGACAGCAAAAACAGAGATGGTTTGAAATGAATTCCTTTGACACCACAGTCTCTAAGAATGACAATTTATCCAGTTCACGTCAGGTGTATTCATAAGCTGCGGAACGTTTACGAGTGTAAGCACAATCTCTCTGGTGGAGCCGGAACCATCCCGATGCAGTTACCAGTCGAAGTATAGGATGAGCCACCAGCGCAACGCGTAAGCTCAATGATGAATAATTAGACAGCAATGAGAACAAATTTTGGCCATATCTTCACAGAGAATGTGATTATGAATCTAATGCAAAGGCTTGTTCTTGAACTGCTGCCCTGGAGCTTGTACGAATAAACTACCTTTGAACCTATGGCTACTTGACTCTTAGTGGACGGGATGCACCCGAGAACATACTTGCAACCCCTCAGTGATCCCGGTGGTGTTCTTCTAGTTGCTCCCTAGCCTTCTTCGCATCGTCATTTTCCTCTAGCCCAAATTCTGGCTCATACTTCGGTGCTCCTTTCTCACGCTCTTCGGGCAGAAAAGTGTTCTCGGAGGCGTGTTTTTGCAGTAGGCGGGTAGCATTAGCGTTCAGTTGTTGCGGTCCAATCTTCTTGCCTTCAGCGCTACGGATGAAATTGCTATACTGCAATAAGCCGCCATAGATACCTAGCTTTGGCGCGTACGGAAAATCACTTCCGTAGATAATGTTTGACGATGGGGCGGTGGCCAGAAGAGCTTTGAGCTGTGCTTCGCCAGTCGAGAGTGCCAGATCATACCAAAAGCGATCCGCTGCCAACTTTCTGGACATTACCATGTTAGCACTTGATGACACTAGAGTATTCATGCTTGAGTGCACATACACTTGAATCATGTTTACCTTGGAATGCGCTGCAATGGCAGGACTAGCAAGACAGCCTATACCGCGCTGTGCGAGCATCGGAAACGCCCCGCCAGCGTGGCTCAAAATGACATCGATTTCAGTACATTCCGTCATGATGCCTGAAACGAGCAGAGACATGGCCGCGCGCGTGGTTGCGAGAGGATAATCGATGGCTGGTTGGGGAAGAAAATTGCCAATCTTCTCGGGTTTGATTTGTAAATGGCTGGGATGGAGAAAGACGAGCGCCGAGTGCTTGTTCAACTCATCCCATATAGGCCTGAATGCATCGTCGCCAGCCAGCCTTTCGCCGTAGGAAGACATGATGACCACTCCATTGGCCTTTCTTTCAGTCTCAAAGACATGTTTGATCTCTGAAATGGTCCCTTCAACATCGTTGAAGTCGGGAAGGCTGGCAAAGAATCCAAATCTCCCCGGTCGTTGTTCGCAAATGGCCGAGACCTCGTCATTAAGTGCCCGTGCAAGATGTCTTCCTTCCTTTGTAGGCCCCAAGATTGCAGGTCCTGGAGCTGTAACGGACAGCACAGAGAATGATGCACCAATCGTGTCACTGAAGCGCACGCATTCCTCCAGCGTCCAGCTTGGGGTCGCCCAGCCCGAGGGGTCCCCACCGCTTTCATCCAGGGCTTTGAGGTAACTCGGCGTCAGTACATGAATACTGTTAAAATTGATTAGAATTATCAGCGACACGTTGGGGTAGGATACGAGGTCATTACTGGGTATCAATGCGAGAAGCACTGGCATTTCTGGAAAGCAAGCGGGCAGCGCCCCCAGCTACGTGCTCGAGAATCATGATCTGCAATAAGAAGAGATGTGGTTAATCGGATGCCAAGGAGACGGTTGCGCCAAGACGGGAGTTTGGTGTAAGTGTATGTATGTAAGGGCTGTTTGGAGGGGGATTTACGATAAAGCTCAGCACCGTGTTAAATATATCCATATTTTGGTCCGTAAATGAGGTTAATCAGCAGGCAAGTGGATGGATGACGTTTTGGAACGTCTTGTATAAGAGCTAACCTACCGATGAGACATGCGCCTAGCAAATAAACTCCCCAGGACCTGTCTGAAGCAGATTGTGGTTCACTAATTCTTCTTCCTTGACTGAGATACGGTCGGCAATTGGCGGCTATGTCATGACAGAAAATTCAACCATTGAAATCGTTTACGGGATGTTTCCGGTACATCGCCAAGAATTGCAACCATGTACGGCCACCAGGAATAGGCTCTCTAGGGGAGCTCGGGAACATCCCGTTGATCCGTTGATCCCACCAAAACGGCCCCACCCATCATGAGCGTCAGAGTGCTTGCCAGCTAACAATCAGTTTCATGGACTCTGGGCCGTCCCTCATGGTCAGGAAATCGCCCAAGCATTGCGTAGAAGGTTCGATTTGTCAAACAATACACTGCCTATGTCAGTAGGTATCTACTCACGTAGATTGATAATATTGAAGTCTCAGCAGCATTGGCAAGGACCGTTCCTGGAGTTTATAGCGACAGATGAATGAGACTCACGACAGGCCATGTCCGAAAAGCGTCAACCGCGTCGCAAGACGCCATTAGCCTGTCAATCTTGTCGAAATCGTAGAACAAAATGCGATGGCAGTATGCCTGTCTGTCAGGCCTGTCAACGGCGAGGTTTCGACATCTCTCAGTGTGTCTACACAATTGAGAATGCACGCACTGCCAACAGAGACACGTAAGAATCGGACGACCTTCAGCATTGCGCTACGTGGAGCTTATATCTTTGTATAGTTATATCCAATCTCTACATGACCGGATCCGCTCTCTAGAGCAGACTATAGAGCAGAATGGAATCGGGGGCTCGCCGGCGGCAAATCCAGCAAATCCGGCATTGTCCAGAGCCGCTGAAACGGGTAGCTTCCGCGATCCACCAAGTCCTATTGCAGATACGGTCACGGAATCATACCGCTCAGTCCAACATCGTACCGCCGAGATTATCTCGCCTGAATCTTTAGAGTCTGTGCCCGCTGGCTTGCAAACCGGAGTCACCGCTATGGGCACCCTCGACCATGATGGAGACATCTCGGGGGTAGTTGAAGATTCAGACCATTTCTACGGTAGCTCCTCAGCTGCTTCATTCATGAGACAAGCCGTAGAGTCCGCCAATGGCTCGGCATACTCACCACATGGCACAATTTCTTCGCCGCTAGAAACTTCGATCCGCCATGGCCGGGCGCAAACAACAGCGCGAAGTCAGGGTTTTATGGGTCGAGCGTATTCTGACAACTACAGTCTTCCCCCGCGATCACTTGCAGACCACCTACTCAATCGCTTCTGGGAAAAGGTCTACTATCTTTATCCTGTATTCCATAAGCCAGCCTTTGAAGACGCCTACCGGCATCTTTGGGAGGCACAAGGGGAGAGAAACAACGCATCGGAAAGGTTTCCCGATGTTGGCCTCGGTAGCCCTCCGGATGGCGGCGCTCATACAATGCTATTTCAGTGTGCCTTGAATATCATATTTGCTATCGGCGTCTCGTTTTCGGATATTCCACCGGCTGAGAAAGAGGCTGCCGCGAGGACCTTCTTTCTCAGGGCCAAATCCTTCATTGGTCTTGACATGCTGGATATCAACAATATTGGACTGGCTCAAGTCATGTTGCTAGTGACAGTTTTCCTGCAGAGTACACCGTTTCCAAGTCGTTGTTGGTACGCGATCGGTATAGCCTGCCGCGTCGCCCAGGGTCTGGGCCTGCACACATATAAGCCCCGCCGAGGAGAAAGCCAGCTGGAGACGGAAATCAGCCGGCGAACTTGGCAGAGTTGTGTCATCCTCGACATGTAAGCTGCCCAGGATTCTTATAGAGTCGAATTTGCCTTCGCTCATTGTCAATCATGGTTTAAGAAAGAGATTTTCTGAAAGCTGATGCGTACGTATAGGACTGTAAGCATGACGCTTGGCCGCCCTGCAATGACGACTCACCTACCAGAGCACCCAGCCACGGTGAGCTGTCCTGAAACCAGCGCCGAGGCTTTCACATCTACCCAAGAACAGAAGCGACTCAAAATGATATTCTTTGTTGAGTATTATCGCCTGTGTCATCTTCTCAAAGACATTTTGGGGCAAGTCTATCAAGGCGGCAATAACGGCCCGATGAGTGAGCCGACACCACCAGGTCGGTATGCCGATGATCCAACTGCTATACTCCAATTAGAGCGAAGACTGCTTGTATACGAGGACTCTGTGCCTCCAATCCTGTCATGGCAACGGCCAATGGACCTCACGCAAGTCTCACCTACAATGAGAGCAACGACCGAGACGCAACGACTGGTCCTGCACAGAAGGTGATGTTCTCCATCCTCACGTCTATTTTGAACAACTTGACTTATATCTCTTGAAGATTCCTCTACTTGCGAATCCTGCTATGGCGGCCGGTATTTACGCAGTTTCAGTCCAGGTTCGACAAGCCCCGCCAAGCAAGATGCTGTCTTGATACTAACGACAGAACTCAGTAATAAGCAGGGTCCAATGCCCACATCGCTCTATAAATCCTTCGTATTGCAATGTGCCAAGAATTGCGTTCAGTCTTCCATTGACCTCATCCAAGTGGTTCACCAGACTCATCGCAAGGTTGTGACTGAGTGGTGGTGGGATGCTCTTTGTGGGTGCTCTCAAATTTCCTCTGGCATCATCTAGTAAATACCTTGACTGACGACAATCCTCCAAGATGCCTGTACTTCTGGACTCGTTCTCATCTTGAACCAACTATATCCAGAGTTGAGGGATTGCTTTGATCGTTCCGTTATTCAAGAACATTGGCAGTACTGCGAGGCAGTCCTCGACCATTTGTCTGGCAATAGTATATCTGTTCGCCGATCTTTGGAGCTGCTGAGGCGACTTCACGATCGGATTATGCCAAACTTTACGGGTATGATATGTCTTACTCATGGCGGTTCCGATTTTTCTTTTGTTGAACTGATGTTTTGGAAATAGCAAACGAGTCCGGAAACACAACCCTCGCCGCGCGCGCAGACAATCCTGGTATTGATTCCAACGCGCGATTTCTAGAGCCGGTCATTGGCGAACTTGTCGAAACGTTGCCTTTCCAAATGATGAATAATGCAGAGATGTCAGATATGACATTTGACTGGAACCAATGCTTGGACGTCTTTGACAATACTGAGAACTTTGTTTTATCGGGATGATACTTATAGAGGGGGGCAGGTGGGGAGAGGGCTTGTCAGAGAAAAATAATAGGGACGAAGTAATATCTGAGAAAGACAAAAGAAGAAAAAGAACATTATCTGAGAAAGACAAAAGAAGAAAAAAAATGTTCTTCTTAGTATATAAAGGAAAAGTTCAGAGCATTCAGAATGCTCTGCTGAATTTTGCACTAGCCGCGAATCGAACGCGGGGCCCATCGATGGCAACGATGGATTTTACCACTAAACCACTAGTGCTGGTTGCATTTACACTTTCTTTTTAACGTATATGATCGTGGCTAGCATCATTCTGGCGATTTTCTATACACACTTCTCAGAAATCTTCGTGCGATCTATTATTAATAGAAATACGTAGCACTTCTCTTCCGCTATACCAAAGTTCGCTCGGAATACAAGGACGCCACCCGATCGAAAATATCGCGTTAATCAAGAGCCAGCCAAAGAAAAAGGAGAAAACTCTTGCAGTGGTACCGATCACCTCGTATCCCAATAGCGGAGGTCGATTGCGACCCAAGCACGTATATATCATACCTTTCGTCCTAACGCATTCTGTTTGCTGCTTTACGGTCAGTCTCATATCGACTACATTTGCAAAAAGATAACTTTATTGCTGAAACTTGCAACAAAGAATCGCAAAGGGCCCTGTCAGACAGCGAGCATAAGCTGCATTTCCGCCGATCCCCAACAACGGAATTGGCCCTGTCTAACGTTTTCTGTTGGTGATTATGTTTTCTACCGAAAATCTGAAGTCTATATCATAAGCAAGTCACATACAGCGCTTTCCCCCTCCCCCCTCTAGAGACACTTGTTGCGATTTTACCTAGAGACTCGAACGGAACAATGGGGAACATTTGTACTTCGTAGACCATTGCAGTGGGCAAATCGAGAAGTGACCGTCTCTATATTCCTGTCGTGGACAGAATTCATACGGCAATTGACGAAATAGCAAGTGGCATCAAAGAAGGCATAATAGATACGAAGCCACCAATGAGCTATGTTAAATTTGGCATTGTCTCAATCAACATGTTGCATCCCGAGAGACTGTCTCAAATCTCTCGTCCACTGGTAGACTGGCTTCTGTCCCTCGCGCAACGCCAAGTAATGGCTTCTCAGGGGTTCGGAAATTCTGTTGGCATCCAAGTATCCGTCGTCGTCCACATACTCCTCCACGTAACAGATCATGGGCATGGCGCATCCCCCAATGCGTGTCCCCGTATCGCGTGCATACAGTCGCATGAATGCCTCGAGCAAGACATGAGACCTGGGCACGATGACTAGATCGCCTTGCTCCCTGTGGAAGACACCAAATCCTCGGCCCGGCCGCCAAGGTGGAAGCACGGTCTGGTCGAAAGCGAATACGAAATGCTCTGGCAGCTTGACTGTGTCGGGGAATGCCAACCTCTCGTCTAGAGGAGGTAAAAACCATAGCGTCTCCGACTGTAAATAGAGAGCGACTGTGACTTCTGAATCCCGGAGGTGTGCGTGGAACGCTGGTGGCGGTGTCGGCCGTTTTTGTGAGCTATGAGGGCAGATCCCTGGGTTGGTGCATAGTGCATGACCATGAGCTTGAGATAGGACCTCGATGCCGAACGGTAAGCTCTCATCTGGAATTACAAAGTCGATTGACTGATGTTTGTTAGTCGGAGGTATAAGCAGTCTACGAATATCATATACGAACCTCAATGATTGAAGGTACGCCATGAATGTTGAGAAGACAGTGCCCCCAGAGGACGCAGGGAATCCCAACCGCATTGATACTTTGTGCAATAGATGCTACACGCGATTTCCAGGAGTCCGCCATGCTGGGTCTATGGTGCGACGTGCTGGAATCTGCTATTGCCTGAGCTGGATAAATATGGCTACAGGAAAGGAGACTTTTATAGTCCAGTGACTTTGTGATACGTACCTACCTATGTACCTAGGCAATGATGTGTGCATGTGTTTGCGGCTTGTGCTGGCATTTCAGCCTACCGCTTTCGGCTTCTTCATGTGCCCATTTTAGCCGCGCGTATCCAACAGGTAAGTAGCGCCATTCCTCTCAGCTTCGTACCCCACCACATCTCCATGATCTCACAATGGCAACGGCAATTGCAGAAAGCTTTCCACAATTCGCAAACCTACCACCGGAAATACGATTCCAAATATGGACAGAAGCGCTCACAGTGGGTGCGGTCTGGGCTGCAATCCCTAATGAGCGCGGGATCCAGCATTGCGGCGTGGTGCTGGAGGAGCGTCGTTCCTTTAGCATGTCCTTCGTTGGCTCATCACCACATCTGGTGGGTCTTTCCTGCAGAGAATCCCGGCGGCTGATGGAACAAATCTACCTTCAGCCTTTGCGAGGACCAACATGCGGCGCTGAAAAAGGCACAGGTGTCTACTGGATTGACCCATACAGCGTCGTTGTTGCGCTAGGCGGTAACCGGTCAGACTCCTTGTTTGTTTTGGACAACTTTGCCACGGAAGACTTAACAAAGTTCCAACATGTTTTATTGGTATGGAAGAACTGGAGTACACTTGCCCGGACTTGTATCAGGTTGGCGGAAGTATGCCCGGGTCTTCGCACAGTCATTGTTCAGCGTGTGGAACCCGAGACCACCGACGTCTTTCTTCAGCAGCTTGAAACAACGACAGCCAACTACTATACTACCATTCCTCGGTACGAAGGGCCTCAAATTGAGGACGAGAAAATAGATACTGCATTTTTTCGAGATTCGCTCCTTCAATACTTTGATGGCCTGCTTCCAAGGCTGCACATCCTACCCTCAACCCTCACCACGTCTTCAGTGTAGTGTTGGACTCCTTGCTGGATGTACCGCATGCGGCGACGTGGAAAGGAATGTTGTAGACACGCTCACATCTATCATCAAGTAGAAGCAGAATCGATGGCATGTTTATGGATCCACACCTTTCACTATTGAATATATTAGATCTCGAGCTGCCTGTGTAGAAGTATGCTTCCTGTTCTATCCGATTGACAGTTCATTACAATTATACTATTACTGTTATTTTCACTCAGATTCTGCCTCAGCACAGCTTGCCATGTCTCCCCTAGCCGACTTAGAGACAGCTGCCCGTGAGGTTATCGATGTCCTGAAGACTTTCAAGGAGTTTGAAGAAGCGAGGATTGCTATTATTGGTGGGCTGGCGCTCATGAAACACCTGCCTAACTCCAGGACTACTGACGTATTTATGCGGCCTGATGTTGTTAAATTTCGAATGCTAATATCGCATAGGATGTTGACTTCATTGTCGACCTTAATAGAGCACCGGATAGCATAAAGAAACCGCTGCTTGTAATGCCAAACTCCCGTTTCGTCCAGCTCGCTCAATTTTTCTACCACACGATGAGCAACGGCTCTCGCGTGCAGATTGATTTTTGCCCAGTCCTCCATGTATGAGCTCTCACGTCGCCCGAGCCCGGTTATGTGGCTTAGCAAGATCACTTGTAATACTAACACTTTGCTTCTTACTCAGTCCCCTTATATGCCGCGCGACGCTATAAAAATAAAAGATATCCCACCTGGAGTGCTCCCCGTTATTAGCCCCAACGATCTTATTGTATTTAAAGTCAATAGCTGTGGTCTGCGGGCTTTGGTGGCCAAGAAACGTATCGATGCCTCTGACGCTCGTCTTTTGCTCGAATCGATTACCGAAAAAGGTCATCTACAGCTCACGGATACTCAGCAAGAATTCGTCCAGCCTGGCATGGTCGATATGCTCAAGCGTTCTGACAAGCCTGAAGCATGGTGGCGGGAGAAACTAGGTCTCGCCTCAAGCACGGCGACTCGCTAGTTTGTAGCTAGGATTTTCAACGGTATCAACATCAACTTTTGGAACAATGAGTATATCGGTTTTCAAGGCTGAAACCGGGCAAAATCGATGCGCCACAGGGTAACTATAGGTATCACACCTGCATAGCTACACACGAGAAGGAATTTTACGAGTCTGTTCGTTTGCGATTTCATTTTAGATAGATTTTCATCTTGAATACATTCTTTACTTTTGAATATCTGGTCGTGTCACTAAATCCAGACTGGACGTATACACTTTTTTTATCTTTTTATCTCTATTTTGGTGCATTGAGAAAAAGTACGATCGTATTAGTTGATTTCAATATGTTGGCTGATTATGATGACATTGATTGAAACGTGGATGCAGAAGGTAGAATAGTAGAACAATTATCATTCCTGCCCCTCTCCCGGATATGCTGGTACTTTTAAATATGAAGCACTTTCTCCTGATCGAAGCCCAATGCCTGAGAAAAGTAGTGGCCCCTCTGGTTTGTAACGAGTCTCAGGGGTACTGTAGTAGGTCCACGATCCACCATGAAGTCGCAGTTGAAATGTGTATGCCCAAATGCCCACATCTTGGTCTTCGGGCTCCAGGTCGCGTCTGTGTCTCTCGTTGTGTGCATCAACATCCCAACCGCCAGTGTGGAAGAAGTCGTTGAGTCCAAAACTGACGGACTCGTGACTCTCTTGAGGGATATGGGAGAAGAGGCTACAGCCGAGTATAATGGTTTTACTGCCAGGCAGTCGGAAAGCTGTGCGATCAAGCAGCACGAAAGTCCCCAGCGAAGCTTGCCCGCGAGTGGCTTCCTCAAATGCGCGTAAAGTCCTCAAGGTCTCGGGCCAATCTGAATGATATGCCTCATGGTTTCCAGGGACAAAGAACACTACCCGGAACTGACTGAGCTGCCGAGTCAAAAAATCGAGGCAGTCGTCTTTGTGCGATACAACGTACCCGATGTCGCCAAGCAGAGCCAAATATGGTGCCTTGGCCGGAATCTCGTGGACATCGTACGCCTTTGGCGTTTCCAGGTGAAGGTCGGAAATTATTTGTATCGACATGACTAGAGTGGGTTGAAATTCTGCAGAGTGAAACTCGTCGGAAAGAGCCAAACGTGTGAGTGTACCTAGGTAGGTAGGTAGGTATTTGATGTGTGTAGGTATTTGATGTGTGTAGGTAATATTTGGTGGGCAGTGTAGGCTAAATATGTACCTACCAGGTAGGTAGGCAATTGGTAGGTAGGTAGGTTGGGTGCCTAATTGTTGGTTGTTTGGGGTGCGCGCCAGGTCCACAATGACCCGCTAGATGAATCATTTTAGCAATGCTTAACATAACACACAGTCACTGAGATAGGCTCAGGTAGAAATTAGCGATGGATGAAGGTTGCGAAAAGATGCTCTTGATAATCATGTATGCATTTATGAACTGATTAATCCTAAAGAAAAGACAAGCGGTTGTACAATTTCTATGTCAGTGTCATCTAGATAAGAAAAAGACGACACCGAGAAGCATCGGCCGTTGGAATGTGGCTCTTGTGTTGGCACATACGGATCGGGCAATTTCATGGTCGTATGCCGTTATTGCCTAATCAAAGTTGATTCTCCAAAGCTCCCTGTCACATCCTGCTGTGAAGTCACTTCGTGTGTGCATTACCAGGACATTGTCGCTGACCAGCAAATCGCCCTTCTCCCAGGAGTGGTAGTATGCGACACGACGGTCGTGCAAGAGATCGGTCAAGATGTCACAAATCGCCGTGCTTTCCTTGTCCTTGGTCTCGCTAGCATTCTCAATCTCGACATGGGTGGCTTCAAATTTGGTCTTCGATTGTGGCCATGGCTCGTGGAAACGAAGACATGGACTACCCGTGGCAGGATGGTCAACCACGACGGGCAAGCCACAAAGCTTTGTAGCGTTGAAGGATGATGTCGACACAGACCATGTAAGGCGGCGCAAATCCTCAACCCGCAGATCTTGTGGGAGATACTTGAACATTAGAGTTGAGGAAGAGAAGAGCGTGAATCCAGTGTCCTTGGGTGATGTCGTGACCGATGTAAAGAATTGGAAGCTATGATTTGAGTCAGCAGAGAGCGAATAATGAAGACATGTTTTTTTTTTTTTTCAGGTAAACGTACCCAGGAGGCGTAGATACGAGCTCCTCGCTGCCATCCTCTCTTGTCCTCGTCTCCGTCTTGAAAAGGCCGTCATAGTGGAATGGCATCCATTCGGCCGAGAGAACATTGTTCAGGCCGCGTGTTTCGGCTCCTCTATCCTTAACCTCTAAAACGAGACCAAACTTCCAGCCGGTTGGCGCACCGAGATCGTGAGATTTCTTGATGAAGAGCTCTCTGTCTCTAGTCTTGGCAAAATCGCGCAGGATGACGGGAGAATTGCGCTGCGCAAGCGCCCTGACCTTGGCCCCATCGATATCTTCAATGGACAAGGCACCAGCACTACTGGCTGGTCGGATGAGCAGACCAGCCGGGTATAGCGGATCGCAAGCAATTCCGCCCGCCTCGTTTGCCCAGGATAAGAGATCAGTCTTTTCTCTGTAGAAACTGGGTCTACCGTCCTGGTACACCAGCTCATACTTGTCATCGGCATCGAACACGGCGTGGTGACCACTCGTTACCGTTCCATCCAATTTGAATGCTACAGTGCAGTGCCAAGGCGTGGTGAACGAGGTGTCTGTAGGTAGTGGGCTGACTGAAAGCTTGTTCCTGCCTGTAGATGGATGAATGGAGAGTCTCAGCCGATCGGAAAAGGTCGCCTTTACGGCACGTGCAAAGGCCTGTTGTACCACGAGTCAGTTTGATGAACAAGAGCAAAACAAAGAAGGAGAAGAAGGATGTGTTCCGTTTCACTTACGTCACCCCTAAATAGCATTTGCTTGGCAACATACTCGATTCCCTTCTTGAATTGTGACTTGGTCCGCGCATCGCCAATAGGGTAAACGTCTGAGAGATCTGTCGACAAGAACTTGATGTATCCACGGTACGTCAGGCAGGTGTCCTCATCATCCTTGATCTTGAGAGAGGCGTCAAAGTCGGGGTTGCTAAACTTTGACAAGAGTGCATGGCGGAAGTTGGTGGCATTGGACACATATGTAATCTGATCAAGCTCGTTCGGCACAGCAATGTGCACGAGATCCTGCAATCGCGAGAACTCGATGTGTTTGAAGCCTTGTCGAATGCTCATGGCCCTCAATGCCTCGCCATAAGCCCAGACATCACTGTCTCGTACACCCAAAAGGTCTTTCCTAGCATGTCAGTACAGGGTCGTAACGTGTGATGAAATTGTGCGCAGCTCACCGTTATACACGAGACCATCAGAAATAATCATGAGCCTGGCGCCCGGGCTGTACACGTCTTCAATAGCGGAGCACAGACCGTTCAAATGCGCCAAGGCAAACTCTTCAGCCTTGTCGGGCAATCGACCAAGAACCTTTGTGCTGGTGTTGGGGGATTTGAAGGGAAAGGCGGGCAAGCACATCTGAATGACTTGGCCATCGGCAACCTTTGACTGAATCTGATCGAGGAAGTTTGCATCTTGGTCGGACTCTGGTTCCTCAAGGTCGGCATGCCTCTTGGGAAGGGAATATCTCTCTATTATTGCCAAAATCTGCGCGGCTGTCTTGTTGACATGAGAAGAATCGAGTTGCAGTGGCTTGTTGCTGGTCAGGCACTCGGCCGTCGTGGTAGTCAGTGTACTAGTAGACATGGTTGCTGTTTTTTTCTTCTGAGTGCCGGTGATTCTGTTGATCTCTCTCGCTCCCTTGTCTTATTATATCAAAAAAAGTAAAATCAGAATGTATGGCTCTTGTGCATCAAGTCTAAGACTATGACACTTTAGCCTGTATCGCTTGGGACGAGGCGCAGTGCCGAGCAATGTGTGTTATGGTAGTGGCAGAGTAAACCGTATATGATGGAAGTGACGTTATAGCTCCAAGCTATTCAAAGTCCTTTGTTCATGCGGTTGAAATTCTTGTCACTAATATACTCATACGCAACTATGTATCCCGTGCCTTTGTCAGTTGCCGGGACCCCTTCAGGAGAATTTGCCTTCCTGGGTCCTGAAACCCATGGTTTTGGTGTCTCGGCCGACGTAGCCCTGGACATGCCTATCTTCATCGTGGTCAAATGGGTGGTATGGCCAGGGTCTGGAGGCAGGAGTATCTATCGTGCATACAACGGCGAGTCCCATTGAGTGATTTCTTTCCGAAGCAACGTTGAATTCGGAATGGTCGAGCGGAAACAACGCCGCTCTCTGGATAAGTTTACTATCGTCTAGCCGTTGCGAATGCCGTTGTCTGCCAGGGTTGAGTCCATGCATGTTGACACCATTCGGGATCTCGATGCCGCAAAGGCAAAGCTTCGCTTGACATCGCCAGGGAAATGGATCCTACACAATGACTCGTTTTCATTCGACGATGAACTTGACGTTCGGTAACATGGTAACATTCGAGGGTAGATGCCAAGCGTCGGTAGCCCACATGTCCACAGCCCTGGTGGGTAACAATAGATGCTTGTACGACAAAGCTTGTTATTCACGCATGGTCTCAGATATTTGACATACGTGGAATGATATCCAGACGCTTCCAGGCCTCTTTAGCGGGAAAGAACATCCGATAATCGTGCATTTGTGGCTTCCGCGCACTCGACAAAATCTTCAATATCTGGCGCGGATTTTAGTTGCCATACTTGGCTTTTCTCCATATTTGCCCCCCCGGCTTGGCTTGATAGTTGGGAAAACCCCGGAAAACCTAATGCAGGTACGGGTACTGAGTAAAATGCAACCATCGGATCGACCGAAAATATGCCGCGCCAGGTATCTTGATACTGAAATGGTTGGCAAGGTGCGGCGAGCGAAGCGATGAAGATCTGTGCGGAGGGTGAGCGGCGCATGACTTGTGGAATAGGCTGTTTGTTCATGATATGAAATAGACATAACTTCAAGCTGATAACCCAAAGTGTAGACTCACATTCGTAGCTCTCCATACCTTGACATTTCATCTGCTCGGACCTCGAGGGATAACAATTCAAGCTACTGAGTTGAAAATTATCTACGTTTGTTTCAATCATATTCAACATGGGCAGTCTATCTTCCACCGGTCCTTCTCAGCATGAGAATTTTGACCTCGTGGTCATTGGAGGTAAGTCACTGTAGCAAGAACGCTTGCTTACATTCTTGGCTGACATTGTTGTAGGCGGCCCCACGGGTCTTCTCTCTGCTGTGCTCGCACGTCAACAGGGTCTCACTGCTTGTGTTATTGGTATGTCCCATTTTCCAGGTCGAAAAATCAACAGCAGCTGACGCGCAAAAGACGACAAGGAAGGACCATTGAAGCTTGGTCGAGCAGATGCTCTGAATGCTCGAACACAGCAATACCTTGAAGTGGTTGGAGTTCTCAAAGCACTGCGAGCTAAAGGAATAGAGTGCAATAGTAAGTGTTTGATAGTCAAACTCCCTAGGCTCTGGCTGCAAGCTCACGATATCAAAGCCAGCTCGACATTTGCAGATGGCGTCTTCAAGTCCAGACAGAGTCAGTGGTGGACGAGTCTCGAGCATTGTCTGCACAAGAACTTTCTCATGATTGGGCAGCCCGAGGTCGAATCAGAGCTCTTGAGCCTTCTCGATCAGCCAGTGAGCTACAAGGAGCAAGTGGTCTCAATTTCTGAGGACGATCGAGGTGTCTCGGTCAACACGAGCCTTGGTCGAACAGTCCATGGAAAATACGCCATTGCTGCCGATGGCGCACGCTCCATGATACGTAACAGCCTTGGCATTTCGTTTACGGGAACGAAGCCCGAGATGGTGTGGGCAGTCCTAGATACCTTCATCGATACCGACTTCCCTGTATGCTCGGAAATCATCACGTTTCAATTGAACGGACAATCGCGGGTCTCGTGGATACCCCGGGAGCGTGGCATGGCTCGATTCTATATCCTTCTCGATGGGGAGATCACGCAGGCCAGAGCAGAACAGTCGATTAGAGACCACATGGCTCCACATCGGATAGACTTTGTGGAAACGGAATGGTTCAGCACCTTTGAGGGTAAGTCGCACAGTTTTGCTAGCTGGCGCAACGGTGGACAGAGATTGATGGTCGTCTGTTTTGGGTGTACGATCCAGTGCTAACACTATAGCTCAGTCAAGGAGAGGATAGCTTCCTCTTTCGTCTCCAAGGAGGGCTCCGGCCGAATCATTCTGGCAGGGGACGCAGCCCATGTCCACAGCGTCAACGGTGGACAAGGGCTGAATACTGGGGTAGCGGACGCTTTTGGCCTCGGCTGGCGCATCGCCATGGCTGTGCGCGCTGAGAAGGTTGCCCCCGAAGTGGCAAGTCGCCTTATCAAGAGCTACGATACGGAGCGCCGTTCTGTCGCCCAGGATGTCATCAATGTCGCAGCCAGGCTGGTTCGCGACACCATGCACACTGCCAAGCAGTATGTCGCAACGATCGAGAAGAACGCTGGCTACATCACCGGTAAGTAAGCTTTTTTTTTTCTCCTCTGTCCACGCCGCGCGGCTTTGTCCGCAACCTTCTGCGCGTCACTGACTCGGCTCCCGTGAACCAGGCATGGGGGTATCATACGACGGTACAGGGTCTGCACTGATATCAGAGTCCGGACTCGGCATCTGGAAGGCTGGAAGGCGTTGTCCTGATTTGGCCCTACTTCAGCTGGGATCAGAGCAGCAGGCCCAGCCCGAGCCCCAGAGGCTGTACTCCATTCCCCGGTACGGGCAGTTCTTGGTTATCCAAGTGGGAACCAGCCCAGTTGGTGATGATCAGCACCCGTCCCCAGGTGCGGCACTGGATATCAACATTCGCAATCCCGGTTACGACAACAATGGCCAACCAGGTGGCCCCGGCAAAGACGAGAGGCAGATATTCCAGTCAGACCTTGTCAATGAACTTGACGCCTATGTCGTCGTTGTGCGTCCGGATATGTACATTGGTTATGTGGGTAGTGAGACTGGGGCGGACGAGTATATAGCCGGGTTCTTGGCATGAAACGTCCAAATATGTACAGATGCATATTACTACGGAGGAGCTTAGTTGCGAGATTGATAGATAGATATGGCTGTTATTAGGCAGTCTGAATATGGACCACTCACGTAATACTGACACCACGATAACACGAGTTTTTGATTGTCCGGAATCCATGTCCGGAGTCCACATATACCGGGGTATATGAGCCAAGCAGGCCAAGCTGCTAGTAGCTATTGATTAATCTCCTGTATCTTGAAATCCCATCACAAGAATGGACGTTCGGGTATAATACTTACCAGATAGGTGTGCGCCAATCCTATACACAGTAGGTAGTATACAAGACGACGTCTCTAAATTAGCGTGAAAATATGCGTTTTTAGCTCTTTGCCTTCATCTTGGATGATCTGGACTTGATGGGGCGCGGCACCCAAGTCTGAAGAAAAAGATTTATCAGATTGACTAATAACCGCCCCAAGATCGTATCACCTCGCCTCGCAAGGTCTCTGGTGCCGTTCCGTGGGCATTCGCCGCGCAAACAAAAGCGGAACATGGCCAGATGCTGCGCCGATAGTGACCAGGCGCTCCATGTCTACAGACGAGTAGAGCAAGGAGAGGAATATTTTGTTGCATGTTCAAAAATTTGTTGCAGGGGTGGCGGCAGCAAAGTGTGGAGGCATATATCTTTATTTTACTTTGGGTTAGGTAGGAAATAACCTTTCTCTGGGTCATGCCCCTACTGGTGTCTTCGCCGATGAGCTAGTAGGGGAGGACGATGACCCCTGGTAGACCCCTGGCGGCCCCCCGTAGGTGCTGTAGCGTACCCGGGCCTAGGCAGTAGACCCTGGGAACCGCAGATAGTAAACCTTGAAAAGGTGCCGTCGGCAATCGGCCGACAGCAAAGCATCGAAATGCCAGACCATGTCAGTATGTAGTGTACAGCAGATTCCCGCCGCCGCCGCCGCCGCCTGTTTGTCAGCCTGCTGGCAAGAATACCAAGAAGAAGAGGAAGATCTTGCCAGTATATACGTAATGTTCCGGGACTCGCACGCATGCACACGAGTCACGATGCTCGAATATTCGGTCTCTCCGTGACTCGTTTCTTGTTTTTCGATCGGTGCCGCGCGCGGGATTGTCAAGAGCGAGAGCGAGAAGCCGACCGTTGTTATCGTCAATGCAGGGCATCAGTATCTACTATCTACCAAGTACTTATCCTAGGTAGTTACTGATTCTGCAAGTACCGCGGCGCGCATACGTCAACTCGTTCGGTGTCCACAAGGGGGAATAGGAGTCGGAACGAGTACGTAGCAGGCTGCGGGTCGTCCTGTCAAAGCACAGCCTACCTACCTGGCATCTCTATCTATCTATACCTGTATTTTGAACACAAGGAGAAAGAGCCGCAGCAGACTACCTACCTGACCTCCCTTCCCAGACAGACAATGGCCGACGCCAAATCAGAAGCAGGCAGCGTATTAGCACCGCAAGCCATAAGGACAATCCCCAATGGAGGGCCTCAGGCATGGTTTCAAGTCCTAGGTGCATTCTTCATCTACTTCAATACTTGGGGTTAGTTATCTATTGACGCTGGCAAGCAAGTAAAGGCATTGTCGTGGCTTACCTGATCCTACAGGGCTCCTATCCAGCTACGGCAGCTTTCAGACTTATTACGAAACAGATCTGCTAAAGTCCAGGACACATTTTGAGGTGTCGACCATTGGATCACTACAAAGCTTTCTGTTGGTATTTCTGGGCTTCCTCACTGGGCCTATTTACGATGCAGGCTACGCGCGGCATCTGCTCACGGCAGGTTCGTGCCTGATCGTTGTTGGAACCATTGCCCAGAGCTTTTGCTACGAGTTGTGGCACTTCCTCCTTGCTCAAGGACTATGCATAGGTATTGGATGTGGTTGTCTTGCTGTGCTGAGTGTCGCCATACCGGCTCTTTGGTTCAACACAAGGCTTCCCTTGGCGAATGGAATTGCGGCAACAGGAAGTGGCCTGGGAGGGTAAGCAGACACAGACTTTTTCTTTCTGTCATGTTCGAAGCTGGCTGTCTGTACATATGCTGACCTGAATCAAGGGTGGTTTATCCTATTCTAATCCGTAACCTCCTTCCCTCGGTGGGCTTTGGGTGGACCGTACGAGCGATTGCACTCATCATCCTAGTGTTACTTGGGTTTGCCATGTGCGTGGTCCGTATTCCACAGTCCTCCAAGCAGCGGCGGCGATTCATAGATCGTCCGTCACTGAGCGATTGGCCATACGTTCTGTTCGTCCTGGGTTGCTTTACGGTCTTCCTGGGCATGTACACGCCGTTCTTTTATGTCCAAAGCTATGCCATAGAAGGCACGAATACCTCGTCCGACGTTGCCTTTTACATTATCACGGCCATGAACCTGGCCTCTATCCCGGGCCGCATCATTCCAGGACTGCTAGCACAGCGGCTCGGTCCGTTGAACATGATCATCGGCACTAGCGTTGCCCTGGCAGCAAGCGGTCTCGGTCTTCTGGGCGCGCACACGACGGTGAGCGTCTTTGCCGTATCGATTCTTTACGGTCTATTCACGGGTGTGTTTTTTGGTTTACAACCGACCATATTCGTGCGTCTCACGGGCGATATGAAGGTTCTTGGCACGCGATTCGGAATGGCCTTTACGGTCATGTCGATTGCCCTTCTCTTCGGCTCGCCTATCAGTGGTGCACTGCAGGATCAATATGGATATGGCGCCTCTTGGATCTGGGTTGGAGTGACAATCCTCGTAGGCGGCGCAATTATTCTGGCTGCGAAGACAGTACAAAGCGGCAGTACTATCAGGACAAAGTCGTGAGTGTTCGCTTACCTACCTAGATGCCTCCCTATCCTGAGGCAGGCACTCACCACGACTGGCCCCCTCTACATTTGCCAAGAATCATCTCCCGACACACTATACTCCCTTCCCACCGGATGGAGATACTTCAGAGTGTATTCTTTAGTATGGAGGTCCAGGCCGTCTCTCTCCAGCTCTTTACATTGCCTTTGCATGTGAGCACATCCTATAAAACAAGTGGTCACATACATGCTGTATATATGCTCAATAAACCTGATCTGTACATACGCCATGGGCTGTATACATCCTACCGAGCCCTATGTCAGTTTACGTGCGTTCGCATGTACGAGAGAGGCGTTGGCGCTAGGCTGTATGCAGGTACAATGACGCTACTTAGGTGCTAGACGATCCAATATTGACAAACAACGATGAGATCTCGCCCAGTCCGTCATTTTGTGCCTCTGCCTACGTCACTACCTGCTTTGCACCTAACCTATGCGGGTAAGTGTGTCACCCAAAGTTGAGAGACATGAATGCGCTGGCACAGAAACAGACACACATCGTGATCTGCTAACATAATCGCATCGCATTACTGTGCGTCTCACTTTGTCTCAGCCGGCTGCTGGAAGATTACTGCGTTCTCTTGTGATTTTTGTATTATCTTCTACCGTGGCCTTGTGCATGTGCGTTGGCATTTCCAGTTCTCCGTACAACCATGACTTGAAGAAGCGCAACAAGAACAAGAACCAAGAACGGACGCACCCGACCAAAAACGACGACCAAAGTTAGCCCGCGGCTCGTCTCGGCCATGGCGCCAAACCCTATTATTATTTCTCGCAAACCCGTGCCCAGGAGGCCTGCACCGTTAAATGCTCGCGACTCGTCGTCGGCAACGGCAAGGCGTGACAGCGACAGCGCGGGGCATGTCAACACGTTCTTGGCCATCTCCCTCGTAGTCCTACTCGTCGCAAACGTGTCATGGGCACGCCGCTGGCTATTGTCGGGCGCGGCTGTCGAGTCGCTACTCGTCATCTACGCCAATGGCCATCGCGACAGGATCCTACCGACCGTGCCATTGTGGACGCTGCTTTCCACTCTCAACCTCACCTATGCAATCTGTTCTACTTCATGGCTGCTTCATGCCTTGTTTACGGGGGCTTGTTATGTTGCTCTACTGCTCACCAGTCTGGCCCAGTTCCCTACCGTCGGCACCGTCTGTCGTAAATTCTTGAGGAGAACTCTGGGAAAGGATCCACACTTCATTAGGGATCAGTTGGCCCTGTTCAACCTGCCAGCCTTGGAGATTGACACGGAAGTAAACGGTCTCTTCGTTATTAGGGGTGTAACAATCAGTTTCTCGTCTCTTACCATCATTGCTCACGGCATCGAAGTTGGTATGCGTTTCCGACCCATTATTTTCCCCTCTGGGTTGTGCTTCCCTTTATATTCATCGAAATCTAATTTTCTATGCAGGTATCAAGCTGACCAAGGATATTGAACTGGCCATATGCGTTGACCAAGTCACCGTGAGCCTGTTTCGCCGCATCGAGATCGGAGACGTGTTCGCCAATGTCAAAGGCGGCCAGTTCGAAATGACTTTTGGCGAAGTCGAAGAGGATGTCATAGATGATAACATCAGTGTTGACAGCATCTTTTTAGGCGACACGCCATTACTTCGAGCAGCTACGGCTGGATCTGACAGTTTCAAAGACCGTCCTAAACTAAGAGAATCTCTCACCGGTGGAAGCTTCATACGTGATACATCAGCACAGGACGGATATCAGAGCATGACCAAGCTATCCCCCGATGATGAACTTGCCGATAAGGAGTACCGGAAAAGACTGGCGGATATACGCACCTCTAGCACCATCTATCAATCTCGTCAACAAGCCCTAAAGAGAGCCCTTGAGGATCCAGATGTCAAGCTCAGTAACGACAACGATATCCGAGCAGCCATCTCGGCGGAATTACACGGCTTCCCATCCATTGCTCATCCGCCCTTACGCTCAGTGCGAGTTACTACGCTTCAAACTCTGTCCCCGCCTTACATGCGCCGATTCATGCATCGCCTCCCTTTCCTCCTGAGACTTCTCTTGGCGCCCCTAAGCTACTTCCATCCCATCAGCTTCTCATCCATCAACGCAGCTGGTTCCGGGCAGTGGGTCTCGGAACTTTTGAAGCAGGAAGTCTTCAAACAATACATGGAGACAAGCTCCGAGCTCCGAAGGCTCCATCGAAGAGTTTCAACTTGGCTGGCTGATGCCACATTCTGCCTGCAGCTGACCGACATTGATGCTCTCGGATCTGTCCCCTTGAGCACGGCGTTTGACATCGTTGCATACCTCAAATTTAACGACGTCATGGCTTATCGAACAACACAGCCATCGGGCGCCGTTACCCAGGTGGTTCGTCTTGGTGGTGCTGATGCCACTTTTACAATTCCATCGTTTCTGCTACCCCACCATGAACATCTGATACCTGAAAAGCCTGCGCCGTCTGACGAAGAGAGACTCAAGGTTGAAGTGGTAGAGGCAGATGGGATACCCAAGACAACTCAGGCAAAGAAGGATCTCGACAAGGTTAAAAAGGATGAAACCTCCATTGCCATGAGTGTCCACGCTAGTCTGCCAGCAAGCTTCGATCAAACTCTGTTGAATTTTATCGCCGCGCTTGTCAAGGCAACCAAAATTGTAGAGATTGAAAAGGAGATTGCCGAAGTCGAACAACGGCGCGGAAGAAGCAACACCAACAGCAGCCTCCCAAACTCACCAGACTCGGATACCGAGAGCACCATGTCGGAGAGCCCAACAAAGCCCAAACTCGGGTTCAAGGAGGTTGCCGGTTTTAAAGTTATGGCGCATAATATCAGACAGAACCTAAAGGACGGCTCGTACAACACCTCAATCAAGGAATTTGCCAAAGAACTGCACCAGAACACCAAGGATGGTATGAAGAAGGCTGTCGTGGGTGGCCTCGTGAATGACCGCTGGATTGCCAAAATTGTGGGTAAGACGGCTGCTGCATTGCAGAAAGCTCAAGGCGACGTTGGATATAGCGGAGGCATCCCGATTCCCCTGGAACCATACCGAGGGACAGAAGACCTCCCATCAAAGTTGCTACCATGAGCACCTGCGTACTTGAAGTCGAGAACACCTCTATTAGTAGTAATAGTAATCAGTGATACCCATACAATACTACCATATATTTATCATAAGAGACTGTACCCATACCTGAGTTGCAGAGAGACCGCGCCTGGTTGAGATGGCTATAACTCGTTGCGCCTCTTATTGCAAAGCATTTCCGTTATTCAGTGTGTAACCGATATTCAGTGTATATACTGAAGCATTAGTGTCGTATCACGCAACCAGCAATGTAGCCAAGTCGGCTCCGGTCCGGCCCGGTCCCCATGATCGCCCTCGTTGCGTGCAATGTCGTCTAATTGCGTGATCACTGCCCCCCGGTCATTCAAGTATGGTTCCGGAACAATTCACATTGGAGGTCACAAAACTTCGCTCTGAGGAATTTCATTGTTGAATATCGTATTCTGCCGGAGGGAAGACATGTGAACAAATTTGACTTTATGCTCTTGTTTGAGAAAGTGTTAGACAAACATTGAGAGTCGAAGGTACCATAATTGATTTCTTGGGATCAATACTTGTTATTTTCACAACATGGCACCATTGGTAGGCTTGTCAACCCACAGAGGCCGTCTCAAGTATTCAAGGCACACAGTATCTGCGCGCTTGCTGTGCCTGCAGAATAGGAGCCCTATACGTGATTGTAGTACATCTGGCGTCATTAATACTCATACGTGTTGGTGTACGACCTCGGGACGCTCTGCACATACTTGATATGTAGTCAAGCAAAGCTCACGCCCAGGCAAGTATTAGGTATATATATACATATAAAGACGATGAGAAGAAGAGCAACGGTCAGATCCTGTACGTCTCCATACTCTTTGATGCACCTAGGAGCGCGAGATATTTAAGAGGTCTGGACAAGAAAGACTTCCCCCTTTTTGTGTATCACAGGATTAAACGAACATGGCGCGTCAATTTCGTCGGGTAGCCGTCATTGGGGCAGGCCCTGCTGGCGCCATTGCCACGGATGCTCTGGTAAAAGAGCAAGCCTTTGATACGATCCGAGTCTTTGACCGTCGCAGCGGCATTGGGGGCACGGTAAGTGATTCATCCTAGGTTGAGACTGAGAGGGCGGCTGAGAAATCATGACTCCTATGGTGGACAATTCAGAGGCACCACGTTGACCATTTCGAAACCCATAGTGGATTCAGACACCGCATCTTCCGGCCTCGATTCCATCGTTGGAGAAGATCTTAAGCGGAACTGCCGATGAGGCTATTGTTGTACCAGAGTCCCTGCCGGCAGTCACCCCATTGTCCGAAGAAGTCAACGGGCAGCAGCCGCGGTTCTCAGACACGGCCATTCACGAGAACTTGCATAGCAATATTACGCCAGAAATCATGTCCTTCTCCACATACCCGTTCCCTAAAACTCTGTCACCTCGCACTCTCAAGGAATATGGGCCTCAAGCTCCGTTTCGCCATCATACTGTCATCAGAGACTGGGTGGAAAATATCTTCAAATCCAACGGCCACGATAAGCTGGTGGAACTCAACACCACGGTCGAGCGCGCCGTCAAGGAAGATGGAGAATGGATCCTGACTCTGCGCAAAGAAGCCCACGGGCGCAATTATTGGTGGCGAGAGAAATTTGATGCCCTTGTTGTGGCCACTGGCCATTATAATGTTCCGTGGTTTCCGGATATTGAGGGTTTGCTCGAGTGGGACAAGACTCATCCTGGCAGCGTGGTGCACAGTAAACATTTCAAAGGACCAAGGAGCTTTGAAGGCAAGGTGAGAGTGAAATAGCATGCAACCATCCTACTTTTTTTTTTACATGTTCGGGTCATGTGATTAAACACGCTGACTCCGAGTTTTCTAGAGGGTCATTGTAGTCGGCGGATCGGTCTCGTCTCACGAGATAATCCATGAGATCCTCGATATGGCTCAAGCACCAGTATATGCGGCTATTCGAGGCGATCCCATCCCTGCTTTTGGCTGGATCCCTTTTGAGCATCCGAAAATCGAGGTGAGAAAGCAAATAAGCCGGTTGGATGCCGAGACGGGACGCGTTCACTTTGCCGATGGATCCCATCTGGATAACGTAGACCACATTCTGTTTGGAACAGGCTATACTTTCAGCTTTCCTTTTTTACCGCACGTTCAGAAACGCGTGAGTGAAGCCTACCGACGCCTACCGGGTGTCTGGCAGCATACTTGGGACATTGAGGATCCATCGTTGGCCTTTGTTGGCATGGTACGTACTTGTTTACTTTCTGTCCTCCAGCTTCGCTCCCTGTTTTGTGACCCAATTGTGCTGACCGTGCCGACTAGATTGGTGGAGGGTTCACCTTTCGTGCATACGAATACCAGGCAGTGGCTGTCGCTCGGTATCTAGCCGGGCGAGCACAACGATCTCTGCCAACCGTCCTCGACCAGTTGGAGTGGGAACGTGCCCGTGTCGCTGAAAAGAAAGGTGGCAAGGATTACTACTCTATTGCTCCCGACTATGAAGACTTTTTCGAGTTTCTCCGCGGGTTTGCCGGTGACCCTCGCGAGGGCACAACAGGGCGAAGGCTGGGACCATTCAAGAAAGAATGGCTCGACTTGTGGAGTGGAATGGTCAACCACCGAATCAGCGCCTGGAAGAGAAAGAGGAAGAGGGCCGAGGGCCAACTTGATCTTGGCGACCTCAAGGCAAAGCTATAGAGAGGCAGAATATCAATGCCACGAGCTTCCAATGTTGTAGTCCTTCGTACCCCTTCACTTGTGTTTTAAGCAAGGGCTGGACTCCTGGTATTCGATCAATTTTTCACCATCGCAGAAGAGTTTACGCGCAGTCATGACATCTAGCAGATTGGGAACTCGTCTGTAGCAGCAAACATTGAACAACAGTCAATTAATTCCTTGCCAAGATACTTGATCTCGTCATCTAGTTTTGTTCTGTGATCAATTGTCTATTAACATGAATTGTGACAACTTCCTTTCCTGGTTGTCTTAGTTCACCGAGTAATCCCTCGGCGAGAGGCGGCGCACTTCTGCACCGTCGCCTCGACACTCTAGATACATTCCGTAACTTGAAGGGACCACCCAACGATGCGTCGGTGTCCTGGTCCACCCACTTTCGTCTTTTCCGAGGCCTATGGCCCAGTCTCGCGCTCATCAACTGAGATTGTGTTCATCCAAATCGTACCATACTGCATGGTTCAATGTACTGTAACAAGAATACACTCGTAAATATTGGGGTATTATGTGTAGCCTTTTTCCGCCTTTTTTTGGGACCTTGATCATAACCACGTCTGAAACTTTTTTCGCATCTCGACACCCACGGACCTCGACCGATGGTACCGTTCGTTTTTGTGAAATCACCTAGAAACCGAGGCGACTCACGTGTATGAAAGGATATCAAGAACACCTAGAAACACCTAACGCAATGCCGCCGCAAAATCATAAACTCGGCCTCATGAGGTCAAGCTCAAAGCATGATGCTGATGAAAACAAAGTATGCCCAAGAGCCGTCATGCCATGCAATGCAAAAATAAAAAGAAAAAAATTGACAAAGAAACAGAATTCAAATCATTCCCACGCCCCCGAGTCGTTTGCCGTGGCCGATGGCTATCATCACGTCATAACAGCTTGTATGAGTGAGTTTCCAACACTGGATCTAGACCATTGACTCGTGATATCTCGGCTCGTAAGTCGGCAGCTGTGGCGCCTCGTCTGGCGTGCCAAACTGCGGGACCCAATTGCGGACCAGATTGGGTAGCCCAGCACCATTGGGTTGGATGACTTTCTCTTGCCAATTCAGTACGTCCCACGCGTCTGCGACATCGTGGCGCCGAGGAGCTGAGAGACGCCGTTTGATCTCACTCGAGCTTGGAACAACGCGTGCGCGAACAGCTTCCACGGCACGCAGGCGTCGAGCCTCCCGTTCGGCAACGACAAGAGTCAAGGCGTGGTACCGATCTTGGGCGGTGTTCCAAGCTTGTGAGTGAATACTCTCGGAAGCCAGAACGTAGCGAAGGTCTTCGAAAGGAAGATTCAGCAGAATCCTCGACAACAAGGCAGAGCATTTGGCTGGCTCGCGAGAGCTAGCACCAGTACCAGCACCAGCAACCTCCTCGGGAATCTCTGCCGGAAGATCACCGAACTTGATGGCAGACAGGCGATTGCTCTTGGTAAGTTTGCGGACAGAAGTGCCACGGGCGATAGCAGGTGCTGACTCAGCGATGGAGTCGTAGGCAGCGGCAGGTATGCGAGAGAAGCCAGACATGTCAGTCACAGTGGTGTCGAGTTTGAAGTTGGAGGGGAATTGATTGATGAGAAAGCTTGTAATAGACATCATGAGAATCCTGACGTCACGACCATATGCAAAGTCGACGTCGGTGTACTCGGTGCCATCCTCTCCAGTGAAGTGGCGGTGCTTCGCGTCCTGGAGAGCAAAGGAGAGTCCCTCCTCGATAGTGTGCCAGTGGACCATGTCGGCGGCAATCTGCAGTCCTCGCAGCAAGACGTCCTTCATCTCTAAGAAATGACCGGCGGCAGCATAGCCAAGACAGAATCTGAATTGTGTAATATTCACCATACCAAAGTCGTTACCATTGACGTTAAAGGGTGGCGTGAACAGCGGGTGCAGGTAGAGTCGTTGAACGGCCATGAACCACGAATCTGATGTCAGGTGTCGATCAGGTGCGTTGACGGTGATGACGTGGGATCCAGGGTCAGATGCCCTGGTGATCATGATGGACTGTTTTAGAGTCGGACTACGGGCTAGGATGAGTTTGTGGGCATTGATCTTCGCCGGAGGCTGCGTATGGTCGCAGAAATTCAGTTCCAATGTGCAGTCTGCCAACTCGGCCGAGTTGAACTGGGCCTGGAAGAACATGACACTTTCCATGAGCTCCGCGTCCAAGTTGGGCGGTCGAGGGAAGTGCTGTGGCGCAACAAATGGCGGCATTGAGTGAACACCATGTGAGTGGCTGTTTCTTGGGTCACGGTCGAATCCATGACCATTAGGACGGAATGGTGCGATGTTATCAGGGCCGCTGAAGTCGCCTGAAGCGTGTGAACCATGAAAGCTATGGGGTGTTGGGGGCTCAAAGTGGCTGCCAATTGGGGGGTAACCGTCCATTGGACCCCGGTGACCTGGTAGAGGAGCGGGAATGGGAGCGTACGAGTCGATGCTAGTCATATTGTCTGGGCCTGGTCGAAGTGGAGTCATAGGAGCCGCATAGTTCGTTCCGTGAGTCTCGACAAGACCAGTGTGAGCATGTTGACCATTAGGAGGCATGAATTTGTGACCATCGCCGGGGACTCCACCGAGTAGCGGTCCATGAAGAGGCGGCGGCATGAAAGCTCCCGAGGCAGGAGAAGGAGTATGGGAGTCCGGAGTTGGAACTCCACCAAACATGACCCCAGCTCCGTTGGCATGAGCGTAGTGTTGAGCGTGAAATGTAGCATGATGAGGTACATGGTGACTGGCGGTGTCGTTTCCGTTTGCCGGGAATATGGGGTGACTTGATACATGAGGGTCTGTCGAATTTCCCAAGCTATCAACCTGATAGGACGGAGTAATTGCAGTGGCTTCGTTGGGCGCTCCTGAAGAAGGCGAGTTAGTTTGTCGTTTTTTAAAGGTATTGTGGTAGGCAGAAAACACAAGTTGATATTGGCGATAGAAGTGAGCATTACCATTAGACAGCTGGCGCTGGGCCAGGTTGGCGGAGACCTCGAAGTCGCCTACTGTGGAGGGGGCATTTGAGGTATGGACAAAAGCCGATGATGATGCTGAGGTGGGGTTGTTCAAATTATCGCTGAGGGCAAAGTTGGCGAAGCCGTTGGTGAGATGCTCTGTACCAACGGCGTGCTCATTCTCGGGGATTGGACGATGGCCATTCGATCCGGTAGTATCAGCGGTACCATTAGCAGTTGAGGAATGCAGACCATTGCGATAGTGGCTGCTGTTGCCGTGATCGCCATTGTGGTGCACGTTGTTGGTTGCGGCGGCGAGGCCGGGCTTCTCCACGTGAGTGCCGTTGGCATTGACCTTGAGCTCGTTTTGCTTGCTGCGTCTCGGTCTCTGGCGATGTGTGCCCGAATCGTCGGCGGCGGTAGTGGTGGCGGCGGCGGTTTGTTGGTCAATGAGGGCAGCTTCAAGAGAGGCTACGGGCGGGCGGCGGGAGGTTGAAGTGGCAGATGGAACATGTCGTGAAGCGTCGTGGTTGCCGTTGAGGAGGTTGCTGGTGGCGTTGTTGGCATTGCCACTGCCATTGCTGCTGTTGTTGCTGCCGCCGCCAATGATCTTCTTGGTGTTCGATGTCTGTCGCCTAATCATTGGCAATGGAATGGCAGGCACAACAGCAGGACGGGAGACGATTGCTGCAGCGGCTGTGGGGGCAGGCGGCTTCTTCGCGATGGCAGAGACAGCTTGAGAGGGAGGGACAGAGGCAGCAGATCTAGAGCTAGTGGTGGTCTGCTGGTGCTGCTTCTGCGGCTGCTGCTTGGCGGCCTGACCACCCTTTGAGGGCGCCATGATCGGGTGGAGGAACGACGATGTTGGACCCGTCAATGAGGCAGTCCGAGGCTGACGGGTTTTTGGTGGTGATGGGGAGGGAGGACAGACAGGCTGGATCTTGAGCTGTTTGCAACAGGCAGCTCAATTGGACTGCTCTGCTAAATTTTTGGAGTCCGAAATCCGGGGAGTGGGATTGGGGAGGCACGAGCGTCCAGATCGATTCCTTGCGGGCGGTCTGGTGGGCTCAAGTGCTTTGGAGGGGAGGGGGAGGGGAGGGATGAAGAAAAAAAAATTTGGTTGGCGACGGTTTGGCGCGTTTGGCAGCCACATCCGAGGGCAAGCTCCAGTTGATGGCCTGGGCACAATGCAATGCAGCAAAGGGGCGCGGTGAGAGGAAACTAGCTCAGACACGGCATTTGCAGGTATCGATATGCAAGCAGTCTTTTGTGTCGCATTGCTACATAGATTCTTTTATTCTTCTTTGTCGTTGTGGTTGATCGTGAATTCTACGTTGGGGGTCCCAGGGGGAGTGGCTTGACTTACTTTGAGCCTGCCGCCTTCTACCTGGGTAAACTGACTAGGTATTTTTTTTTTCTGTTCCGAATCCATACTCTTTTCTAAGTAGGAATTAAACCAAAGAGTGGGGCAGAATCAGACCGATGATTACAGTATTGTCAAGGTACAGAGAAGTACTTCGGTAGTTGGGCTTCGCACCAGACCTAACCTAGGTAGTTAGTACCCAGCTGTCTGGTACAGGCAGTATACGACCTACATATAGCACTTGAACTGAGCTCAGGGTGCTTTCCGCAATGTACTACTTACCTACAATATAGATACATGGATAGCTTTTCATCAGAGTTCCATTGATCGATCTATGCTAACAAGATTGGACCAAGTGAGTCGATGGTCGATACACGTGCCATTCTATAGGTACTTTCTCATACTGTATGCGGTAGGCTTTGAGAAAGGTTACAAGCTTCCATTGGATGTAACCTTTATAGCATGTTTGATATTCTACTATCTGCGTCACCTCAAATGTTGCAATGCGAAGATGTTGTCAACTTGAGTTCAATGTCCTTCTAGGCTTCATACTCGATAGCATCTAGATTCAAATATCCCATCTCAACAAGTTTCCAGGCACATGATATGCTGTAACATGATAAGGTAGGAAAGACAGATGAATCCAATGCCTTGTCTCAAACCGAGCCATACGAGGGCAGATATGCCCTGGGCTTACTGAAATTTAAAGTGCACATACTGTGTAGATCTTGATATAACACGTGTATCCACGTTGACGAAGGAGAAAGCCCACATCAACCGTTCAGGGCGTTTCGGCATGCAGCGCAACAAAATCAAGCATGAGTATTCTTGACCAAGGCGATGAAGGGAGACAAAGATGCCAAAAGCTTGACCTATCGGGACCCACCCAACTAACCTTAGGTACCTTACACCAGAGTTGCCAACCGTATCTCTAGAACCTTAAAATCAGCGCGCCAGCCTCAGGCCATGTGTTGTTGTTTACATACCCAGACACTTACGTAGGTCAGCATCTCAGCCACTTGATAATTATTTACGACTCTGCGCCTGTGATGCCACGAAAGCATCGCTTCGAGTCCTTATCAGATCATCTGCACTATCTTGGACACGAGATGTGCTGGTGGTAGCACGAGCAGCTGATGTACATTGCTCTCACACTACCTCAGTTACGAAGCATGTCGGTATTCCGACCGATGCTCAGAGGCTAAACATGTCATCATTTCGAAACCTTGATCTTGGTGCGGCGACCGCAAGCTCACCGACTTACTAATCAAACAATCTCTCACTTCCCATTTATTCGAACTGGAAATTTGGCTGGCCATTGGGTGGCATAATTGAATTTCGACGGCATGGTTGAAACAATCACGTAAGAACCAAGCATTCGACTTTCGCATCAAATGATAATTGCCCAGACTAGCGACCCTGTACTATGACTACTTGCTCAAGCCACAAATCTTGCTTATTACCTATTACTTTGTCAGTAGTGAGTAGATCATACCTATGGGTGTAATCGGACTTTGTTCCTTTCTTCCTGGCGCTCAATGTCGGTGATTGCTTGATTTGAGTGACATCGTGTGCCCGTACGAGAGGACGTATGAACGCACATGTGCACACCAATCATATATAATGGCATAGCCCAAAGTAGTAACGAATAACGTAGAGGGCGGCAAACCACCGGTACATATAGTAGACCAATTAATGTCTATTACTACAGTATGGAATACGTCATCTATGGTTAGCTCACGACCCGTTTTGCACCGCTCTCTGATCGATCTGTGCTGACCCCTCACATTCATCACTTCGCTACCTCAACTCACCAAGCTCACCAAGCTCAATCCGCTATATTACCCCGCGCTACTTGCCTAAACCCGCGACAGAAACGGGGCCGCCATTCCGACGGTCTCGGGGTGGACACCTGCCCACCTGGGCAAGCTACCTACCTACCTACCCAATGTTAGATCTGAGTAGGTAAGTACATAGGTAGGAACGGACTTAAGGGCAGATAAAGGCCGACTGTGACAAGCTCCGTGTCCAGCCTCTATCGGCCGAGAATGAACAAAGTTGAAAATGAGGCACGCAATTAACTCCAACATGGATTGATTTTCAGCAGTAATCGTATATAAATCAAGACTATATCCCACCCATTTTCCATGTCGCGATATATTTAGCTATCAGCCACCAATTGTTCTGTCAATCACTACTATTGACAATTCTTCGTTCAAGCTTTTATACACACGGTAATCTACCTACAGTCTCCGCTATAGTCGTCGACATGTCTTCTGAGAAGGACATTATTCTCGTCACTGGCGGTGAGCTTTGGTTGTACCCTGCTTCCCTTCCTTTCTAATGCAAATTTCTTGTACAGGCAACACGGGTCTGGGCTGGGAGATTGTCCGTGCATTAGCTGGCACATCTACTTCATATGAGATCGTCATTGGCTGTCGTACGGTTGCAAAGGGAGAAGAGGCCATTGCCTCCATCAAACAAGCAGAGCCGTCGACCACGTCTTCCTTTAGCACGCTGCAAGTTGATTTGTCCTCGGACTCTTCGCTCAAGAAAGCTGTCGAGCACATGACCTCCAAGCACGGACGACTGGACGTGCTCATCAACAACGGCGGTGCGTCCTTTGACCAAGATATTTCCAGCGGCCGATCAAGCATCAGAGATGCCTTCAACAAGAGCTGGGACACCAATGTGACGGGTACTCACGTCTTGACGACTCTGGCTGTCCCGTTGTTATTGAAGTCCACGAATCCACGTCTCCTCTTCATCACGAGCGGCACAGCTTCTGTCGGGGAGACGGAAAGGATGGACAATGATATATACAAGCGGCTCAAGTAAGTCAAATTTACAACAAGATATTTTATCCCTATCGACCCAGCTGTCTTGACAGAGAGACAACCTAGCTGACCCGTACGATCGTTTAGTAACTCGCCACCCGCTGGCTGGCCTAAACCGCCCGCCATGAACAACACAGCTTATCGCAGCAGGTAAGTAATCAGTACTGTTTCTTTCCTGAGTAGCATGACTTTTGGGGCTCGGCTTAAGACACAGCTTTGTCTGTATCTCTTCGTGTGCCACTTCACTCTGAATTTGGCCCCTACACCATCAGAAGAGTAATTGTTAATATTCGTCTGTCTTATAGCAAGACTGGCCTGAATATGCTCATGCGCGAGTGGAGAAGACTGCTCTTGAATGACGGTGTCAAGGTCTGGGCTATCAGCCCAGGCTTCCTGGCCACCGGCCTAGCCGGTGCAGGTGCAGAAAAGTTGAAGCAGGTAAGAAGCCATGCCAATGACACTGACTCAGTGGGCTTGAAACATCAGCCAAGGGTAGCGCAGCTCAAAAACTAATATTGACACAGATGGGGGCATTGGATCCATCAGTAGGTGGTGAATTCGTCAAGGATGTTGTTCAAGGCAAACGAGATGAGCACGTGGGCAAGGTCATCAGAAGAACTGAAATACAGCCCTGGTAGACACCGGGAGAGATCTGCAATTACAGGGCAATGATTATAAAAGATCTCCTGTTATAATGTTATTCCGGTTTAGTGCTGTATATATGAAGTGCTGATTTCCCGTGATGACTTGTAAACTCCTTCCCTTGCCTAGTGGTTGGATCTTCTCGACGGAATGTTGGACCGCTTGTGAGGCAAAAAGTAGTATAGAAAGAACAACCATAACGGTTATGAAATCAGAAGTAGTGAAACTTTTGTTATATGAACCTCGAATAATCATATAAACAAAGGGGCCAAGTTGAAAGATGGCTGACAGAAAACAGTACGGTCTCATGAACGGACGGCTTGACTTTGGGTTGGAGATAATATATTCAATCGATGCATAAATGATGTGGCCTCTAGCCGCCAAAACCAGATAGCTGTAGATAGCGAGTGACGGGGTCTGAAAAACGTAGGAGAACATTTCAATAACTTCAATCAATAGCTTCGATAATTACCAGTTGAATAGTAAACGGTGATCTGCTAAAGTGGGCGAACTCATCTCGCCATACGATGAAAAGGTTGGTTCCATGAAGAAAAGTCACAATGACTTATTCTGTTCGGTTCTCGCAATTAGTCGAGTCCGGGCACATAAAATCTGCAAAAACTGTTGGCTTCCCCGTTCCGGCACGGACATTGGCCCCATATAAGGGCGCAACATTGCCTATAAGCTGATCAGCGCCCACAGCCTGTCAATGGGAACTGACGTACTCACCAGGAGGAAAGTAGTTGCAGATAGAGAACCACGGTGCTATTGTGCTTCCATTAGTATGATTAAGACCTGTAACGGAGCAGTCCTGCGTATAGCAGCCAACTGTAGTGGTAGACTCCCACTGCAAAATGAAGGTCAGTGTTTTGTTTACTAATCAATAAATAGTGTGGAGCAGAATATTGAGTATCGGTGCCGTTTGAGGACAAGTTTTGAAAGATCATTCGAACATTATCAATGCATACGTCCAACTCGCGAAACTAGGCACTTACAATGACTTGAGAGAAGTGGCCCCATACATGATGCCCAGCATCAGTATCATTTGGTTCCATACCATAGGCCTTATAGGCGTTGACTTCATTGTTGTAAAAGCCCTCGGTTATCAAGACTCCCATTGCATCTGCGGGAATTCCGGCCCCAATATTCTGGCCGACGCCGGTATGCCTATAGTCGCAATTTAAGGCGCTCGTCCGTGCAATTTCGGCAAGACTTTGATTCCATGACAGGGATGAGGCTGATCATCTTGATCTTAGTACAATTGGTAGATATATGGAGCCATAAAATCAAACCTACCCGAATGGTTGGCACGATGAACGTTGTGATGGCGAAGCACAGTGTCGATGTAGGCCTGATTTGTCACCATTGGCCCGACGTGACTTGTGCTCTGAACAACGCCATCTAGGGGTGTCATCGTGGATGAGTCCAAGGAGACAGACTCTGTGACGATAGAAACCTGAATCGTTGACTCCCAAATGGTAGGGTCGATCGCCAGAGATATTTCAGTTGTAGTACTCAAGGCGGCACTGGTGGATTGGGTGCAAGTAGAGCTGCTCAATGTAGTCGACTGCACTATTGGCGAAACTGTCTCGTATCAGAAATGATGGATATAGTATACGGGCCTTTGAAAGTATGAAGTCAATTACTTACTCAGATATGAGTCTGAACACTTCTTTCCCTCCACATGGGGCAAGAAAATCGCCAAGCAGCGTACGATCACTGTGGCAGAGATCTTCATCTTGAAAACTATACAATTTGATATAGACACGAGAAACAGAACATTTGGATTCTGTTGATAGCCCAGAGACGAAATATAAATATTATAGACTCATTCAATGACCATATCGCGTTTTCATCGGCGTCACGAAAAGAACTAGGATCCTCACCAACGCGCAATGTCTCAAATATGCCTGTTGTCATTGTGTCAAAATTGTCTGTCTCACTCGTCACATCGATAGTCTGATCCATGGGTTCACTTCATCCATGAGCAGACTATATCATCAGAGAAACATCGTACTGTTCGTGTTTCATCAGCAGATGACACAGCTGAAAGATATCTCATGTGACGCAACACAAGACTATCATACGCTGAAAATTAGCAGCAAAGTCCCAGCATGGCCTGCGCTCAGGGTACAGCGCCTGTCCAATATGAATACAAGTAAGTTTGATTCGCATGCGCAGATAAAATTCAATTTGCGACACTTTTGTGCGACAATGAGGACTATCAGACTTTCTCTCGTTTTACTTGAGACGGTGTCGAAGTGCATCATGTAGTTCTGCTTACCCCATACTTTAAAGTAACGTTACCAGTCCATTCAACAATGAGAACTTCTGTTTGCTGACTAGAGTAAGCCCCATTCAATGTAAGGCAAGGAAACCTCGCAGCTCTGGCTTGGGAAGGGCATATGGAAGATCCGGTTATTGATCCCCGACAAGAACTAATTCAATGTTTGATGACTAGTTCACCGATTCTTACTTCAGAATATATGTTGAATTGTCATGTGACCCTTTATGTTAGCGCAGTTGTGATGGCAGCTCGCTCATCGCATTATGCAGCGTGTACTAGAACACTGGCACTTGCTGCAGGATATGGATCATCTGGCAAGCTTGTGGCTTTTCGACCCCAATATTGCGACTGGATAGTCATTTATCACATTCTGTATTCCGTTATTTTCATGAGCTCAATTAGTCCGTTCCAGTATTGTAGTAATGTTGAAGTCGACGATGAGACCGCTGGCACCATGTTGACCACTACACGAGGTCACTCATCACAGTAAATCACCTGGGAAAATCTTCATGCTCACTTTTGCTTAATATTATTTGGACCGCTTAGAAACTGACTGTCCTCTGATGGATGAAATCTGCTAGCCTATGTGCTTACTTCCCTGCAATCTGGATAGTGTGATTTCTAAAAACGTCGAGCATCAATACCTACACCCCTGATATCAGGCTGCCAATACATCGCACAGCAAGTAGTGCCAGCTTGACGGTCATCTTCTCTATTTCTCACAGGTGCAGTAAGATTCAGTCAAGACTCTGCAGACGTTTGTTACAGTTGGGGATCACCGTGAGAGCCGCAAATATACATTAGAATGTGACGTATATAGATTAAGTTGCGTCGAATCATGTATGCGCTATTGCGTACTACTCTGTAGTTGGGTAGGTACCTAAGGACTAAGGTGTCGACCGTATGTACGGAGTTAGAACCGGGTTTAGGCGAATCGGAGTATAAGATTACCGGATTAGGAAGGGTAATGTCGCCGGTATACCCGCCAAGATTGGCTAACCCACTGCAATTCCTGGAAAGCAGATTCGGAGTCAGGACCGGATATGAGAGCTGTCTGGCATCAAATCAGCGACTTCACGGTCATGGACTGGGGGATAACTCCGGGCCGGCTGCGATCGAATGGACGCCATTGCTGTTCGATTATAAAAAGTCAATAGAGCTCGGTTCACTAATCTCTCGGCCAGCTTGAAATCTGCATTGCCTTGACCAAGACCTTGTAATATATTCATTACACCGAGCCAATCCTTCAAGTGTTTAATAAGTCATCTCCAACCTTTACCAATCATCAGTTTCAAAATGTCAAACGGACTCCGAAACCGATCAGCCATACTGCCAGGCCTCAAGGCCCATCCCATGGCCATAGAGACTTCTCCAATTCCTACCCCAACAGGCAGCGAGGTTCTCATTCGCGTGCGTGCAGTAGCCATCAATCCTGCAGACTGGGTAGTTCAAACTCTTGGCGTGGTCGTAAAGCCAGAATTCTACCCCTATGTGAATGGCTGTGATGTGGCTGGCGAAGTCGTGTCGATTGGACCAACCCAACAGCGATTTCGACCCGGCGACCGTGTCACGGCTCTTGCAACAGCTTTCAAATCCGGCGATGCCAAGTATGGCGCTTTTCAGGAGTATATGCTGGGCGTCGAGCCCTACATGGCCCGGATCCCGGACCGCATCGAGTTCAGAGACGCAGCAGTTCTGCCGCTATGCTTGTGCACCGCGTCCGCCATGCTATTCTCTTCGACATTGATGGGATTAGACCTACCAAAGTCGGACATCCCGGTCAACTCCAAAGCTGAGGTTGTACTCATCTGGGGTGGTAGTTCGAGCATTGGTTGCAACGCCATCCAGGCAGTCAAGGCTGCCGGCTACATTGCTGCTGCGACCGCTAGTGAGAGGAATCATTCCCTGCTGCGGAACATGGGCGTCGACTACATCTTTGACCACCAAGCCGAGGGAGTGGTGGACGAAATTGTTGCCACCGTGAAGGGCGCAGGCAGACTGGCAGGGGTCTATAATGCCATCATCACGAAGGAGACAACCAGAGCTTGTGCAGAGATTGCAAGCCGAGTCGATGGCACAAAGCATATCGGGACGGTCTTGGCACCTGGAATGCCCGTCCCCCAGGATCTTCCAGGGGGTGTCCAGATTATTGTCGACGAGGTGGGCCAGATGAACCAGCCAGAACTAGGGACGTCGATCTTTGTCGAGTGGTTGTCGACTGCCCTGGAAGATGGCAGCATGAAATGTATGCCATATCCAGAAGTTGTTGGAGCAGGCTTGGAAGAGATACAGGTAGCTGTTGACACCATGGGCAGGGGTGTTAGTGGCAAGAAATTGGTTGTCGAGCTCTGAAAGCACCTTTGCGGCCAAATGTCCTGAACAGCAGTGCCGAGAGGGCAAACGTGACATTTGCCACGAAGTCTCATTTCGACCGTGAGGGGTAGATCTTCGATCTCTTCAACCTGTTACTTATGCGAGGTACACCCCGAGTTTTCTCGTGCCTCGGAGTGAGTAAATAGTCTTATTCTCCTGACTATTGCGGACCTGGGTCCCGGGTCCTGACACTGCAAAGTAACGTAGCCTATACATGCAAAAACATTAATCTCAGTCGCTAAGTTTGACAAACTTTTCGTTTTCCCTATGCCCAAGACAATTAAGATCAAAAATTCAAGAAAACTTTTGATCCTATGGTCGACTGCTCCAGCCAAGCACACGTTGCCTGGCCCAATCATCTGCAGGGTTGGTATGCTCTGCTGTGACAGTCCAGTGTGTTTCTTTCAAAATGTTCCTCTGGCTATCCCCATCATCCGATGAACCTCTAGTCTTTGTCCTCATCTTGTGCAATCCTGGCGAATCATTAGATGATGAGGTGCGAAAGGTCTTCATATTTACTTCGTCGGTCGGTTCGTCTTTGAAGCCGGGCGCTGGGTTTGGCGTGAGACGCTCATGGGGGGCCGATTGTTGGTTGTTGCTGCTCCGTATCGTGCTGCGGCCAAAAATAGGCAAGGTGAGGAGAGGGCGCAGGGCCGGCATAGAGCCAGCAATGATACCGATGCCCTCCTCAATGATGGACCAAAGACCAATCTGCCCTGTGCTGAACATGAACTCTGCCTGGTCGTTGTAAAGAGTCAGGTAACGCAGGCGAACGATGGTGGCGCAGCTTGCACTAAGAAAATAGTCAGATGTCTGAGAACGCCCGAGGGGCCAAGATTGTTGTGCTTACAATGCAGCTAGGCCAAGCATTACAGCCACAGAGAACTTGACTCTCCTTTTCATCTGGATCTTCCACAGCAGGATACCTGGAAGGATGGCAAGAGAAAAGTCCGTGACAATGGACACGGCTGAGAAGAAGAAACTGACTCTACTATTGAGAGTCGGGCTACAAGATCCAGTCGTGGTTTCTCCCCACAACGTTGTGATGGGATGACACAGATTGGCGATGGCAACGATGAAGATGACAGCCGCAATGGCTGCCATGGCTATGATTGCATAAAGCGTCCAGACGAAGCGACGGCGGGCATCTGCAATGCGGAGCAGACAGACGCAGATACTGCTTTTGATGGGGACTGTGCAAGATGCGTAGAAGAACTCGGCGATGAAAAATAGCTTCACGTGTGGTCAGTCACAGTCACTCAGTAGATTGGAAAAGGACTTGGCTGCTTACCTTTGTGCCTTGCACTGCAACAATTACCGAAGGTCAGCGATTGTTTTTTGTTTAGAAGCGAGGTAGTTTAGACATGTTTCCTCCTGCCATCATGTACTCGTTGTTTCTCTCAGATTCATAGTTTCGAACAAGCAGACAAGTTGCTCATTCATGTATTGATCCATTACGAGAAGGACAGGAGAGATAGGACAATAGGACGTGTAAGTCTGCTTACTTTTATCAGGCGCATCGATATATTTCGCATACTGTCCAGCTCCGTAAAAGCAGCACACAATGACAAGCGAGGCGGTGACGGAATAGAGCATCTGCAATCAGTAATCCCTTTAGTCTGGGCTCGTCTTTTTGGGGACCTCGCGATGGGTACGTACGAGTCCGACGGCCATGAGTATGTCGTCTGTTCCGATGGCATTGATCCATTTTCGAACTCCGAAACGTGCGATCAACACGATCCAGCTCAGCACCAGCATGACACTGGTGACATAGAGCAGAATGACACCATCGCCCTCTGGCTGCTTCATGGTGACGGGGCGAATGTGTAGCGCGAATGGTGGAACAAGCGTGACGGTTGGCTAGTTTGCTGTAGAGGGCTGCGTCGAGGACATACACTTCTCGTATACGTGTGTAGCTCTCGCGCCGTGGAGAAAGAAACTGTAGGTTGGCGAAATACCTCAGCTGTTGCAGAAAGAGAGGTGTAAGAAATTATGCTGAAGCAACCCGCCCAGCGACGAGGACGCACGAGGTGTTATCACGTCAGCAACCCCGAGTTTTCTATGTTGTATCGGATGATTAGTTGGTGGATGTGTAACAACAATCCCTATTCCGATGGACGCTTGGTAGTACGTTCGATACGCCACTCAGGCATTGTCAGGTTGTCGGGATAATAAAACTACACTGTAGACGCTTCTCGGCTTGTGTATGGTTGGGCTGTACGAGGAACCCGCGTGTCTGTATGCGGCAGTCGAAGAAGAAAAGTCTGGGGTTGTAGCCCAGTAGCCTGGCTCTGCCAAGTTGGTTGTAAAGCCAGATAGAACAGGGGTCTATTTTTTCTTAATTTTTTTTCGTCAATTAGCTGATGCTAAGTCTTGGCAAACGGGGGTCTTCTAGTATTACTTGAAACGTGCCACCCTCGTCGCCATGTTTTGACATTCTGTTAATACACCTGGTGATTCCACTTCCCAGGACTGCTTTAATACCCGGCACCCGCGGCCCCAATTTTGCGGCTTACTTCCATTGTCGCTGCTCTCAAAGGCTCTTGGAACCACGACTTTAGTTCCGCTCCGGCGCGGGACACCTGCGTACCCAAGGACCCCGGAGGATGAGCTCCTGTCAGTCTCTACAGTCTCTTGTTCAGCTTGTTGTCCAATTCATAATCTATGCACCATGGGTGCTTTGCGTTTGCAATTCATCGTTCTTGGTTGGCACGAGATCCGACCCCGAAACTTTTTCGTGGGAATTGATTGCTCGTTTAACAGGGCTCGTCGCGAACCGCGATGATGCTGGATAAAGACTAGGTAGGTATCGCATCTTAGATCTAAAAAAGCCACAGCGAGAGCCGGCCGTGAACCATCTTAACCAAGGTCCCTGAACTATAGATATGCCATGACATGTGATAAGAACGATTCAAGATCCGATAGCAACATTTCTGCAGCAGGACAGAACAACCCCTGGAAAGTCAGTTTCGAAATAAACCAGGATTGCGTGACATTGGGGGCTGGGTAAAGCGATTACCGGTAGGTCAGAGACTATAATCATGGTCCCTAGTTGTCATCATATCGGCTTTCATGATCTGATACGATCCGAAAACTACAATAGAAGAAGCGACTGAATACTTCGTAGACTCACTACGCTTACGGTTGATTTCCAGAGCTCATGAAGGCTTTGTATTTGCCATGTCGCCCACGATACATCTATTAGGTGGGGGATCAATCATCCCAGGGTACGTATCATCATTGTTGTTGACAGTTGACGGGAGCTCGCTCGCGCTTAAGTCGGCTCACCGCGCTCGGCAACTCGGGATGAGAGCGACGGTCGATCGCTCACAACAATGGCATGCTGTTCGCAAGATTTGTGACCAACGAGATTGATTCCGCGCGGGATACGGTGAGTAGTCAATGAACTAGGTACCAGCAGAATATTCTCCGTCTCGCTTAAGACTCCTCTCTGTTTGTGGGACGACACCAGGGCTTGGCCGCTAATGGAATCCGCTAACGACCACTTCATTCCCACTGATAGACATGATGGACAGTGGCTATTACCACTCAGTCGTATCACATTTGGCTTCGGTTGATTGATTGATTCCCAAAACAGACAGTCATCGTTTGCTTCAAAGGAGACGAATCCTAGGGGTAGCTCACCGGATGTCTACCCAAGGATGTAGATCTTGTACTTGATTACAATGAATGCAGTCAGAGGCCGTTTGATGGAGGCACGGGAAATATATCCCAAGGGCTCCCGCTACTTATTTAAGCCTTCTCAATAGAAGGGCGGATGGACCGACCGACCGCCGACCAACGGGCGGCAAACGGGGCCGCTTCTGCATTCTTAACAGTAGAGAAGGGTCTAGCCCGTAACGTATTGTGTACCTGATGACCAAAAGTCGAGCACCAGTGAGATTCCTAATGCTTTCATCTTGCACCAAGATGGCAGAGGCATGTTCCAATTGCTCTCGATGTGAGAATCTCAATGCTTTGTTTCTTTCCTTTTCCAAAGTCCGGCACTCAGGAAGTGCTCGAGTTATAGTTGTGGCGTTCCTCTACGGTAATGCTCGCAGTCGTTTGATTCATGGACTTACATAATAGATACAACATTAACAGGCTTCGAGATTCCATAATCCTTGGTAATCGACAAGCGAAATCGCAACCCGTTGCCGTATCCTTTTTGGTTTTTCCTTGTTCTTGGTACTGGAGTCAACGACTGAGACAACCTACCTTTGAGATTTAGTAACGCTAGACACCGCTAACTTGAGCCCAACCCCTTTTACTAAGGCAGGAGGGCATGATGGAGCACGCGTCCAGGACAGGGTCCAGAGAGAAACCCCAGCACTGAGATTACACGCCAGTTTGGCCAGCTCATGACATTCAGTATGCATCTGGGCATCAATACAAACTCGACAGGTAGACTGGCGAGACTGGCTGGTTGTCTGTCGATTGATAATACGCAACCTAGCTGTCGACATCTGTCAATCTGTGCTATGTGTTGCATCGTAAATAGTACGTACCTAAGGCCCGTGAAGTAATTTAAAAGACCAAAGGTTCGCTTGCTTGCAACCGAATGATCAACCTTAACTTTCCTCTCTATGGTGACAGTTTTCCTGGAAGAGCCGGTCTCGACCTGGTGATGGCTTCCTAGCTCACTCTTTGGCCAAGCTGCTTGTTCCAAGACCAGTTAGCCAGGACAACCTCGATATGCACAGCAGAGTCTAAAGGCCAGACCATCAGCGCTCCCGTTTTCTACTGTATCTGTACCTGGCAAGGGCGCGCGGCCATGCCAGCGTGACCGTTGAGTTGATCTTCAAACGGCATGTCTTGTCACTCCTTCTTAGGGCTAATCGACGAATAAGACTCCCGATGGCAACCACCTTCAACGGCCACCCGCGCGATCGAGGGTATTCCCGAGGTCCTTCCCCGCAGTAGAAATTGCCGCTGACTCGATCAGCAACGGATATGGCCGAGTCTTCCATTAACAAACCTTCAAGTCTCCAGCTGGTTCCGGAGACACGTGATTCTGCGCAACGTGGAATTTTTTACCCGTAAGTACGTGATGTATGTCTACTGTGCACGGTACGTATCGCAATGATCTTGAGGCAATCCACACATCGCTTTGTTTGTGTTTACGGAGTACGCGAAGTAGACAACGGCCCGTGGAAGCACGGAACATTTGGGCCTCATCCATATTCTTCAGGATAGTATACAGTAGACCCTGATCTATTGACTGATCGTCGCATCGTCGAGGGAAGGCACTTCACTGAGGCCCACAGAGGCGTGCTTCGCGGCCTAGTGTATGTCCGTAGAAGATAGGGCATGCAATCACCACTCAATGCATTCGTCCAATATAGGTAGTAGAAGCCTCGTGGCATACTTCGTACCTCATCCAGGCCTGGACAGTGCTGCGGGGTGGATTATCTCGCATAAGAGAGTCGAGACGATGTGCAGGTCCCTGACGTGGAAGGGCCCCTGTCTGTAGCTCATAAACTTGCCCCATTGTGGTTACCGACCCATAACACCATCAGAAGCAGGAGAAGCTACTACCTACTTTGCTACGTATCATAGTATGGCATTCCTACCGTGTTGGGTACGTACTACTTGTAAACAGAGCGCCTTATTAAGATCGTTATCAAGGCTGCAGGCTGCTCTTGTTTCTAGCCATTCCACTTGACTTCTCTCTTCAACCCATCATACATAAAAATAACGACCCGAAATCACTTTAGCCATGGCCGAAATTCTGATCAAGGACGAGGACCTCTCCGGTCTCAAGGGCAAGGTTGTCATCCTGACTGGTAAGTCACATGCTTGCCGGGGCCAGCTGGCCGGCACAAGAAGTTCACGACAAGTGCTCAGACTAATGGGTTCGCCTTCTTCTAATTTATAGGCGGCTCCAGTGGTATCGGCCTGGCGACCGTGAAGCTGCTGCTGGCTTACGGTGCTTCGGTCGTCAGCGGTGACATTCAGCCTCACCCGGAGACAGTCACTGGATCCTTCACCTTTGTGCAGACCAACGTGACTGTCTGGTCGGACCTTGTTGCTCTCTTCAAGAAGGCCAAGGAGGTTCACGGCCGCATCGACTCGGCATTTGTCAATGCCGGCATTGGCCCGCGTGCCGACTACTTGAGCACCGAGGTTGATGAGAATGGCGATCTCAAGGAGCCCTCGCACGCTGTATTTGACGTCGCTCTGAAGGGTGCTGTTAACACAGCCACGCTTGCCATCTACTACCTCAGACAGCAGCCTGAGGGAGGCAGCATCGTCATCATGGGCTCCTCTACCGGCATCCAGCGCATGCGTGCCGTCGACTACTGTATGTTCTCGTCAGGACGCCGAGATCTGATGAGATCTCCCTGGTTTCGCTCCCCAAAAACTTTTGAGATGTAGATGACTAACTTATTGCGACAACTTTAGCCACGGCCAAGCACGGTGCTTTGGGTCTGGGCCGAAGCTTGACGGCGCTCATCAGCGCTGCTGGCCTCCCCATCAGGGTCAACACTCTTGCACCCTCCTGGACGGACAGCCAGGTTCTACCCAACCTTCAGGGCCTCATGGACGCCATCAAGGTGGAGCTTCAGCCTGCCGAAGCCGTGGCTCGCGGTGCCGGTCTGCTCATTGTCGACAAGTCGAGACACGGCCATGTCATTTACATTGAGCGCAGCAAGTACAAGGAGATTGACGAGGCTTTGCTGATCCCGGCCCATGCCAAGTCCATCATCTACGAAGGCTACCCTCTTGAGGATGAGATCCTGGCTCGCGTCCAGGCTCTGTAGATTCGAGGTGACTCGAGCGGCGACAGAGAGAAGACTTGCACAGATGAGATGGGTGAAGGTTTGATACTTATCTCGGTGCCCTGACTACCTCGCTTCCTGGCTCGAACCTTGGGAAGACGGCTGAGGACTCTGGGCAGAATATCGATGATCAAAGAATCGCTTCACAGGCAAGGAGCCAGAAATGATTATTTAAACAAATAAAAAGGGAAAAACACTCGAAAACAGATGAATCAGCGTCACAAGCTTACATGCGGTATACCGTGCGTGATTATCATATTGATGCGAAAATAGTCGCAGTGACTCAAACAACAACCTTTCACTACCTCCAAATCGTGAATACTCAACTAAAGTCAGCGCAGGTAGGTAGGTACGCATGTAGACTCTTATCCAGGTGAAAGCTTATTGTATCAGCCCTAATCTAGCACCCTTGGTAGCTACGCGGGAAGTGAGGCACAGCGGGCGCCTCGGGCCGCTCAAGCCAATTATTTTGTGCTTTTGGGCCTGCTGAAGGAAGATCTACAGTGGTCTTCCAACGGTCAGCTAGGCGACTTTTGGACAGCCTGCCAAGTGCCAAGTGAAGTGCCCCCACTACGTGCAAGATTGATCGCATTGACAGGCACTTGACGATGAGGGGCTCACCATCCAAACAGATGCGAGAGCTATGACGTCAAAAGTCTTTCCGTATACCTGTGCACATTACCTACATCGGTGAATTCTGATATATCACCACAAACCTATCATTATCTTGCACTGCATCACTGGGGTCATCACTTACTGCCTTCTCCGTCTAAGAATACAAATTCGCCATATACCTTGAAAACCCTCAAAGTCGAGACTCGAAATGAACATCCCATCCTTCAACACTCGCGAGAAGGCCGCCGAGGATGCCTACATTCGCAAGCGTGAAGCCGAGAAAGCCGCTGCCGCCAAGCAGCAAAACGCTGGTGCGCAGACGACAACCCAAAGCAAGACATCAGAGGCGAGCCAGAGCGCACAGAGCGTACAGAGCGGTGCCAAATAGGAGATATGCCACGCCGGCACTGAGTGTGAAACTACGTCTTCACGTGTGTGCGCGCGCGCGCGCGCGCAACGATCCACGGGGACCAACGAAGGACACAGGGAGGCTCGTTTCCTCGTTTGAGGTGGCAGATACCGGGATTTTGTCCGTTAGGGAATAATATAGTGCATATCTATCGCGGTCCAGAGCAGTTACCTTTTTATTTTTATTTTTTTCCCGAAACAGATCTACCTATGAGCATTCCGTTCGTGTTGCGTTGGGTTGAAATGCCAGGCCATTGTTAGCTTTGGAAATATCGGCGACCAGCCCAAATGATCCTATGCAGCCATGTAAGGGTAATTCCTGCTTCAATCACACTGAATCGACCCTCTTCAGCTTCTCTGCGCTCACGTCTTCGACGCGACCTGCCGTCCAGATCCGGATTCTCTTGCCGAAGAACCATAGAACAGGTAAACCCAAACTGAGAACAATCAAGGATTCGGCGTAGATAGCAAATGTGTTTAGAATACCCTTCTCCACAACCCAGACCGTGACTTGGCTGCTGAGAAAAAATGCAATGACAATCCTGAGACTGCTTACATTGACCAAGACGGGGCCTGCCCACATGGGATAAGACTCGACCACAAACACATTGACTACAGTGAGCACCGTGAGAAATGCGAAGATGATGAAAAAGGCGCCTAGAAGAATCAAGGCCCAGTGCAAGTTGTTCTGCCCGGCATACCCAAATATAAAGGTGCCCAGTATGCCCGAGACAAAAGGCAGGATTAGGTTTGGCAGATGGAATTCAGCCTCGCGGAGTCCGCCGTGATGGCGAGTAATCCATAGAGAAATCTTGTCAGACACGGGCCCTCCAAGGAAATAGACTGCTATCGTCGCGGCGACGGTTGGAATCACTGAGAGTCCCGTATACTGGAATTGCCATCTAGAGGTAAGCGTTAACAGATTTCGTGTCCATTGAAACAGGGCCGAGAGAGGCCAGTCAATGGCTACTATATCTTACCCCTGAGCCAGCAGCGCAAATGACCCTAGTTGCTGGGCTGCCTGGTTGATGATGACGAATGCCGAGTTCGCCAGTGTTGTCCAAACGATGGCCGGAAATAGAGTTGTACGCAGTGTGTCAAGCACTACGAGAACATCTGTTAGCAATCTCCTTTTCAGGTGGACATATAAACTTGGAGCAGTTTCTCTCGGAAATCCTGGCCGAGTCTGTCCTGCCGTCGGGTTTCATTACGTAGATTGTGTGTAGTGAAGATCAATCGGACCAGGCAAGAAACAGATGAAGGCGCTCTTACTAGACTTTCCGGCTTCTTTCCACTCGAAGCCAAACTGGAATAGGCCTATTGTCGTCCAGATAGTTCTCGGTCCGTACGTCTCGGGCTCGAGCCTTGGTCGCCGCTCACCGGGCGCAAGCGCATATATTTTCTGCCCACTTAACTCTTCCTTACCTCTTGTCCACCTTGTTTCGGGGAGAAACGCGATCATGAGCCCCCATGCCAGAACCCCAAACCCGCTCGTGGCAAAATAAAGAATTCTCCATGTGAAGTTGGCCGCAACATAGGGCGCCGCGATGCCCAGGCCGATAATGACGATGCCCTGGCTACTAATGACGGCACTCATCGCCTTATTGCGCTGGTGGATAAACATGATGTCTTGTATAATGAGTGGGATGAGGGCCTCAACGGCACCAGCGCCCAGACCCTGCAGTGCGCGTGCTGCCATGTGACTCTCTAGGGATGTGCTCAGCCCAGCCCAGAGACCGCCTATCCAAGCGAGTGCGCCCGTGAGCAGGAGCACGGGACGGCGTATCTGACAGAAAAATGGGGATGACTGCCATTTTAGGTAAAAATCGACTTTAAAGACACTATTCTATATAAGTCTTATGCTGTTTAAAGTAGGTCTCGCGCTATTTTATTTTATCTTATAAGTTTTTGGCTATTTTGTGAGTTTTTAATAATGTATTATGTTGCACGGATGTTATACAGCATCGGATAGTGCATAAAATTAGCATTATAACGATATATAAATCGTTATAATAGCTATAAAGGCTGTAAAGATATCGGTTATTAACGATATTTTTAACGTTCGGTAAAGCCCCACTAAATAGTGGCCATTGCGGTAGCAACACTATAAGGTAGCCTTACCTAAATACCTTCTATAGTATTTTATTATTTTCCTTAATTATAAATTAACCGTATTATTAATTAATTTAATTATAAATCAATTTAATTAATAATATATTTTAGAATATTCTTATTAGTTGGTTTTATAGGTATAAAAGGGAGTTATTCTATTTATAATTAATTTACTTTCTTTTTTTCCTTAAGCTTTAATATAATTACGTTTTCCAGCCTATACCAAACGATTTTACGAATCTATAATTAAACGCTTCCTTATGCCTAAAATATATAATTACTTAATTAGACCTTAAAATAAGTTATAAGCCCGGTCCGGTATAATATTATACTTAGATACCGGATTTTATAATCGAAAAATTATAAATTACGCCCGAAACGGTTAACTTTACCCGTTATAGCCATATAACGGTTAAAAGGTTAACTTTTAAGTTTCGGAAACGCGTTATAATGGCCGATTATAGGCAATATACTGCATTATATTATATTATAGGCTGTATACCTTAATAAAAGGTATAAATCGAAAATTATAGCCGCTTTCCCGAACGAGCTATAAATTATTTAGTATAAATTTCGGAATTCCGCTATAGTGGCCGATTACTGCATTAGGAAAGCAGCGTTACCCGTTTTACGGATTATTTATACGATATTTTATCGTATATTTAAAGGTTTTTACTTTTATTTCGACGAATCCTTTACCGTTTATAACGATTTATATATCGTTATAACGGGAAAATTCAGGCAAAATAAATAGCACTATACGTGCCTTATCCGGTTGCTAAATGCCGGAAAAACAAAAACTCTCTAGTTCGGATAACTGAAATACGTAGAAATCCACTATATAATTATATATAAAGCTATTAGGTATAAACGGTTTTTTCGAAAAATTTAAAACGTATATCGGTATAACCGAGATATAAAAAGCCTAAGCGTTACTTTTAATTCGTTAAAATTTAACGAACGAACCGTTAAATTTAATTTTCGATAAACTTAATCCGTATAAGGCTTTATCGACTTTATAATTAGCTTATTAAGGCACCGGTCCCGTTTTTCGATAATAGCTATACCTCGAATTTTATATTATAAAATTCGAGAATTATAACTCGTTAAACGAGTTTATTTCCAATTTTAAAAGCTATTTATTTAAGCTTTTAAACGTTAAGGCAAAAATCGACGATATCGATCAAAAAACGATCTTTATAATTACCTTCTAAATAGCTTACCCTATATAGGCAAATCGTTAAAAAAGTGCCTTACGGTTATTTATACCCCTTAATTTGGAAAATTTAATAACCGATATATTAGACGAAAACCGATAGGATCCAAATTCGATAATAGGAAATTCTTATTTTACGGGTAATAAAAATAACTCCCGAAATTCCCGGACTAATCAAAATCGATAGGAATCCAAAAGCGGAAAAAAATAGTGGAATTCGAATAAATCGAATAATTCGAATAATTCGAATAAATCGAATAAGCCGAATACTTCGACTTTATCCACCCGTTTTTCGAATAAGTCACAAAATCGAGGAAAACCACTACGTAATTCCGAAGAAATTACCGAAAAAAAATCATTTTATTTTTTTTCGGATATTCCGAATAATCGGAAATTTAATACCGTTCCACGAAATTAATGGCTATACGATACTAATTCTTCGAAGCATATTGCGAATAATAAGAAATTATTCGTCGAATTTACCGAAAAAACCGGTTTACCACCGGTTATTACGGGTAATAGAAAAATATTTCCAAAAGGAATAGGAAAAATCGTTTTTTTATTCCAAATTAACCGGGAAATACGTAAAATTACGTTATTAAACATACTCTATATTCCGGAATTTCCGCTAAATATTATATCCGGCTAGCTTTATTATTAAAAAAATAATATTATAAGCGGGAATAAATTTTGCGATTTTAAAAATCGTCCGTTTGCTATATTAAATTAAAGAAAACGTGGTTTCTTCCTTTACGTAGCAAATAAATCGGAACCTGATATAGCTTATTTAATTATAAATCTATTAAAAGCAGTAAAAAAAGCCCGTATATTCGACGTGGCTTACCCGGAACCGGAATCGGTAAAAAAATCCGATAATTTTACGGATTTCGAAAAAATCGAATTATTAAATAATAATTCGAATTTCCTTATAGCTACGGAACGATAGCATAAAGTCCTTAGCTACCTTAGCTTCGATATTTTAGCTAAAATAGCTAAAATAATTACTAATATACCGAAAGGGAAAATAAAAAAAGAAGATTTTTATTACGAATTTTGCTTTTCGGGTAAAATTACCCGTAATTAAACCCGTATTAATCCTAATCGGGCAAATATATTACTATATCGAATTTATATCGATACGGTATATATTACCCTATTTAGCTATTCCGGTTATAATTATATAACCGGTTTTACCGATAATAAAACCGGCTTCCGTAACGTGGAGTTTTCCAAGGAAAAATCTAAAATATTCGATATCGTTATTAAAAAAATCGAATATTATAAAATATAATTCGGTCGATATCCGAATATAATTCGCATAAATAACGGTAAGGAGTTTTCCCCGGTTAAATTAAACGATTATTTAACCGGAAAAGGGATTATTTTCGAATTTATTACTCCGTATATATCGGAATAAAACGGTATTGCCGAAAGGACGAATCGAATAATAATCGAAAAAACCCGTACGGTTTTTATCGATTTATAATTCCCGAAAAATCTCTGGGAATTCGTTATAAAAGCCGTTATTTATTTAGTAAATATTACGGCTATATCGTCCGGCCAGCTTACCCTTTATTAGGAATTTTACGATTATTTCTAGCTATAACGGGATAATAAACCTAATATATCTATTATCCATACCCTTAAAACGCTTATTTTAATATATAAACCAAAAGAAAATCGGGTTACTTCCGATAAATTCGGTAATATTACCGAAAACGGAAAAATAATCGGCTATAATAATAATAAAATTTATTACGTTTATATTACCGATCGACCGTATAAATTACGGATTATACGGACCTCTTATATTCGATTATTACCGAAAAATCGAAAAAAAGGGGAGAATTCACAAAATTCGGATAATCTTCAGAAATTACAGAATTCGGAAAATTCATAGCATTCTAATAACTTTCGAATTACCGTTCCGGGGAATCGAACCTCGAACCCCACGGCAAAAGCCGCAAATATTAACCGTTACGCTAAGTCGGATAATTTAATTATCGGTTTATTTAAAAACGAAAATTAAGGGATTAATAGCCCTTATAACCTCCGGTTAAAGGAAAAATGCACGGCTATAGATATCGACCGACCGAACCTACCCGGTACCAGCGAACGGCCGAACCTACCCGGTATTAGCGAACGACCGAATTTACCCGGGAATACCGAATCCGATATTATTTCGAATATTCCGAGATCGAATATCGAAGTAATCCTTCCGAAATTTACGGAAAAAAAACGAGATAAATTCGTTAAATACGACGAATTATTCGCTAATATCTCGTATTATTCCACGATCGATAACGGCTATACTAAACCGAAAACGCTTAAATAAGCGTTAAAAACGCCGGAAAAGGAAAAATAACTATAAGCTATTTACGAAAAATTTCGGCAATTTATACGAAAAAGGACCTTTTAGGCAGTCGATCGTAATAAAATCTAAAAGGCCGGTAAATACCTATTTACCGTTAAATAGGTTTTTAAAAGAAAAACCGATAAAAACGGTAATATTAAGCGGTATAAGGCAAAACTAATAGTACGTGGATTCGAATAACGATACGGTATCGATTATTTCGAAACCTTCGCTACGGGAATAAAATCCACTACCTAAAGGCTTTTATTAGCTTTCTCTGCATATTACGATTAGGAAATCGAATAAATCGATATAATCGGTGCTTTCCTAAACGGGGAATTAAATAAAAAAGTATTTATTACCCCGATAACCGGATTATCCGATTTCCTTGCCGAAAATCCGGAATTAAATAATTTCGGATGGAAAAACGATAATACCCAAATTATATTATTAAAAAAGGCATTATACGGCCTTAAATAAAATCCACGTTAATAGCAAATTATACTAAAAAACGCCTTAAAAAAACTCGGATTTAATCCATTTATTTTAAACGAATTAGCGTATTATAATAAAAATTTTAATATCTTTATTATTATTTATATAAACGATTTCTTATTTTTTGGTCCTAATTTACGGAAAATTAACTAATTAAAATAAGATATTTCGAAAGACTTCGAAATAAAAAACTTAGGACTAATTTTATATTTTCTCGGTATATAAATTAAAAAAAACCGGGAAAAAAAAGCTATTCGCATTAACCAGTTAATTTACCTTAAACGCCTATTAGAAATTAACGGTTTTTCCGATATAAAACCATCCAATATACCGCTAAATCCTAATTTTCCGAAATCGTTATATATTAATAAAACTAACGAAAAACCGGCTTTTTCGGAATTTATCCACCGATACTAGCACTTATTAAGTGGATTAATATACGCTATAATATAAACTAGGCCCGATTTAGCTTACCCCGTATCGTTTTTAGCCAAATTTATGCAAAACCTATCGAATACTTCGATAAAAGGGGTAATAAGGGTTTTTAATTATATAAAATCCCATTTCCACCTTAGAATCACCTATAACGGGACTATAAAACCCGGATTAATAGGATATTCCGATACCGACTTTGCTAAAAATTACGAAACCCGTAAATTTATATCCGGTTATTTATTTACCTTAAATAACGGACCGATAAATTAGAAATCCAAAAAATAATTAACGATTTCCTTATCAACCACCGAAGCCGAGTTTAACGGGCTAAAATAAGCTACCCGGGAGGCTATTTAATTAAAAAATCTCCTCGAAAAAATCGGTATTAATATTAATACCGTATTAATTAAAGGAGATAATACGGGAGCTATTAATTTAGCTTATAACCCCGAATATTATTAAAAAACGAAATATATTGCTATACGGTATTATTACGTCCGCCAAAAAGTCGAAAATCAAAATATTCGTATCGAATATATATCGACGAATAATATTCTAGCAAACGGCCTTACGAAACCACTTCCCAGGGATAAATTCCAAAAATTCGTAAAACTATTAAATTTAACCGATACTATTTAATAAAAGGAATATTACACGGATATTATACAATATCGGATAATATATAAAATTAGCATTATAACGATATATAAATCGTTATAATAGCTATAAAGGCTATAAAAATATCGGTTATTAACAATATTTTTAATATTCGGTAAAGCCCCACTAAATAATAGCCATTGCGGTAGCAATACTATAAGGTAGCCCTACCCAAATACCTTTTATAATATTCCACCACTTTCCTTAATTATAAATCAACCGTATTATTAATTAACTTAATTATAAATTAATTTAATTAATAATATATTTTAAAATATTCTTATTAGTTGGTTTTATAAGTATAAAAAGGAGTTATTCTACCTATAATTAGTTTACTTTCTTTCTTTCCTTAAGCTTTAATATAACCACGTTTTCCAGCCTATACTAAACGATTCTACGAATCTATAATTAAACGCTTCCCTATGCCTAAGGTATATAATTACCCAATCAGACCTTAGAACATATTATTTTTATTAATAGGTAATAGGTATCGGAGTCGGCTTTTGGCAGAATAGTGGTAATAGGTAGAATATATTAAGAAAGAATTATAATTTAGTATAATTAATATTCGAATAGGTAGCATATATTAAGTTAAATAGATTTTTTTATATGCCCAAGCATACGTTATCGCAAACCCCACCCTTTTACGTTAGCCTACCTAAAATTTAGCGAATTTAGCTAATTTAATTTATATTATATAGCATTATAACCTAATACTACTTTTATATTAATATATTGCTTTTATAGCGCCGTAATCCGGCGCATTTTAGCTAGCTTATCCTAATTATTGCGATTTTTATAATAATAAACGATATAAGCTTATAAATCGACAGCTTTTACGAACCTCTTTATGCGACCCGATAAATATAAGCTATATACGAGGCTTAATTTATAATTTATTTTTTTTCGCACGAGCGGAACGCGATTAAATACGCGCACGTTAATCGCCTGCTTTACGCCGACGGAACGTAAAAGGAGCTCGTATTTTAAAAAAGGGAATAAATATAGCCGCGGCCGCCGAAGCGGTAATAGATTCTCGAAGCTTTTAAACGCACGATAAAGCTATATTTAAATTAAATACCTTTTATATATCGTTAGTACCGCGTATTATATTAAATAAAAGGGGTTATATTTATTATAAGCGGCCGGGACGGGGCGATTATAAATACGGAGAAACCGCGCGCGGTCGGAGTAGTCGGCGCGCGATTTATTAACGGCGATCGGTTCGTAAACGATATAAAAGGATAAAATATAAAATCGGTTATAGCAAAAGTAAGAGCTATTTATGCGCTAGAACGGGCCGTATTTTAAGAAATTATCGAGTTTTACGCCGCCGCGCGGCTATTATTTATATTACGCGGCTGCTTTCGCGGCCGCGGTCGTATAATCCGAATATTTAAATATTTAATAAAGGTAAATAATATTATATATAGGCGGGAAAATATAAAATTAATTGGTTTAGTAAAGGTCGATTTTTATTATAAATGCCGTTAATTTAGGTTTTTTAGACGAAATAAGGAAAAAGGCATTTCCCGGGATAAAAAATAGGATTATAAAATTAGATTTTTAGAACGGCCCCCGTGCTATACGGCCTAATTTATTAAAGTATTACCTTAATTTAAATGCCCGGTAACCTTATTAGCTTTTAGGCTTATTTAATTTATTAGGTAGGTAAAATATATACCGTAGCTGCCGACGGAGGACGAGAAACCTTACGAGGCTATTAAAGCACGGATTTACGACTCGAAATAGCGTTTCCTAGCGTCCGAAAGCTATTTTATCGCTTTTTGCTAATAAGCCGATTTTAATAGCTTAATTTCGTAGCTAGGTATCGGTTTTTCGAAGCGCTTGCGTTTAAATTAATACCGTTTCGCCTCGGGATTATTTTAATTTATATGCGCAAATAAGCTTAAAGGGGACGATAATAAAAGGGATTAGGCTAAAAACGACGCGCGATGCTCGAATTTATCGTATGCTAAACCGGCGAATATAATAGGCGCTACGCCTAGGAATATAGCGTCGGTAATAGCTAGCAACGGGTCGACCTTAGGAAGGATTGTAATACCCGCGGTTATTTATGGCGGCACCGGAGCTATATTTCTGGATAACGAAGCGGTACCTAAGATATCGGCGCTAGCGCCTTGCTACCGATTTTTACCTTAATTATGCTAGACGTTATATTTTTTAAGGTTTTATTTTTTATTAAAAGCGGCACCGTATATAATCCCGTTAGGGCGACGCTAATTATAGCGGTATTTTCGCAATATTATATTTATTTTATGCCGATTAATAGGTTAGTGCTTAAAGGAGTTTTTAGCGCTTTAAGGATTTTATTTTAGGGCAAAAGGATATAGTAATTAGGCATCGCCTTAAGGAATAATATTATTTTAAAAATAGCTAATATATTAAATAAATTTTTCCGTAATATATATAAAAATATATTTAATATTATAAATTAAATATAAAGCGCTTAAAACCTTTATTTTAATAATTTATATTTTGCCTCGAGATTAATTATAAAGCAATATAAAATTTGCCGTTTTAATTTAATTATATTTATAATTAATTCGTTAAAGGGCACGATTAGCATTAATAAGGATTATTATTATAATAAAATAAAACCTGGAAAAATCTGCTAATTAATTAAACGAGATATAAAAGCCGATTTTATATAAAGGCGCCGGGGTTGCTGCGGCTTAAAAATAAAAAGCGGTAAATAAAAAAAAAAGTTATTAATTGCTATAATATATAAAACGACGACGCGAAAATATTCCGAATGCTTTTTAAATAATAGGGCGCATATTTATATTAAACGCCTTATGCTTTATATTAAAGATTTTTGGATATATATTAGCTTATCCCCGATTTAGCGGGTATACCGCTAAAGCATTATTAAGGCTTTTACGTTTAAATTTCGTTTTATTAATTATTATAAGGATAAAAAGGCTTTTTTTAATATTTAATCTATTATATTTAAAATCGCTACGGCTAGGCTAATAATATTTAAAATATCGATTAAATTGCGGGCGTATACGGCTTTAATTTGCGGTTTAATTTTATATTTATAATCCCGATACCGTTTTTAAAAAGCGATTCTAATAACGTAGCTATTAATATTATATTTTAAAAGGCTTTTTATCGATTGCTTTAATATTTATTACGCTTAATATATTATTTTAAACGTTTTTGCCTTATTTATAATAAAGTTTTTAGGCTAGGCTAGGTAATAAAAAAAACCTTTAATAGCCTATAATATAATAATTACGTTATTCGCTAGGAAGCGGTCCGTTATATTTAGAGTGCTTTATATATAACGCATATTTTATATAAATAAACGATAGCTTTTATTAATTAGTGCTATTTAAGGTAAAAATTAGATTTTTTTTCGAGTATATATAAAGGGTTTTATCCGTAGCGAGTTTTAATTTAATTCCCTTTTTTTTTTTATTTTTATTTTGGCCTTTAACGAAATTTATTCCTACGCTTTTTAAGCCGTAAAATTTACCGATTTTTTTTAAATCCGCATTTATTATTCGCAATTAGCCTATAGGTAATTTAATCGACCGAATGCTAAATATTCCGAATAAAGAGGGAAAGGAGAAGGAGCCGCCGATTCCGGTTAATATAAATATATTTTATTTTAAGCTTTTGCGGTTTTTATGCTAATAAAATATAAACTCGACCGATAGCGGCTAAACGGAAATTACCGAAAGATTTCGAAACCCGCCGCGAAATTAGCGCTATAAATAAGCCAGCTTTCGATAATATAAATAGCTATTTATATTAAATTAGGAGAAATCCTCTATAAAAAAAAAACGTATATTTCCTACCGGAAAAAAGAGGTAAATTACGACCCGCGTCGGTTCGTTCGCTAGCTAATTATTTTTTATAGCGAAATTCTCCGATTATTTATTTACGGACGATAAAATAAACGAAAAAATTATCGTTTAAAAAAAGTCGCGGCCTTTATTTAAAAGCCTAAATTTTAATAACGTCTTAAATTTTGCGCGCTAATAAGTTAATATCGCTAAAATTAACGGTGTTTTTATAAACGACGATAATTTTAAAAAGTTTAAAAAGCACGTCGTTCGAATTTTTAAAAAAAAGGCGAAGGCTAAAACCGCTTTCGAATAAGCTTAGGCTAAAGCGGATTTAGCAAAAAATAAATTTAATAAGCTAAACCGTTTTATTAACGATGCCGAGGAGATTATAAACCTTTATAAAAAGCTTTTTTTAGAAAAATATAAGCTATTAATAAAATAATAAACCTTCCTTTTAGGCTTTAAATTACCCGGATTTATAATATTTTAATAATTTAAGGATTTAATTTTATAATTTTATATCGATTTAATAAAATAGTCCCGTAATTTTTGGTTTAGAGTCGACGGATTAACTTTAGGATTAATTAATTTAAAATATTAGTTTTATAATTTTTTATTGCTTTTATTTATCGCATTTTTTGCTTATTTTAGGCAGATTAGGAAATATTTGCGTTTCGAAAATCGCTATATATCTCGCTTTCGAGCGCCGAGCAAATTTTAAAAGCTTTTTATACCCGTTTCGTGGATTTTTCGCATCCTTTAATTAGCTATTATAATAATTCGAATTTATTATATTAATTATATAACGCGTTTGCTTTTTATAATTCTTATAAAATTAATAAGATTTATTATTATAAAAGATTTATATTTATTATGCTACGATTTGGCAGCTACGCTTATTTTTATACGTTAAAAAAGCCTAATTAAAATTTTAGACGTTTTGCTCGACGCTAAATTTATATTTCTCGTTAATTTTATCCTTATTGCCTTTTTTTATATTCTTCTCGTCCTTTTTTTCGTTAAAAGTTTCCGTAAACGTTTTTTTAAAAATTAATAATCGGCCGTATTATTATAGCTATAATTTTCGGTATTGCCTTGTTAATAACGAAAGCGGCTAAATTTATAAATTATACGAATATAGCTTTTATAATTTTTGCCGAGCTTTTTATGCTTTTAATTTATGCGGTCGAGGCTTATTATAGGGTTACGGTTAGCTTTAACGTAAGCGCGGACGTTACCGGCGGTATCGTATAAAAAGACGGTATTATTTCTATTAAATATTAAAATATATTTGCCGCTAATATCGAAAAAGTCGTCGGGCTCGTCGCTATTATATATCCTTTTAATAAAAATTATTTAGCCGAATTATTAGGGATAAAAATTTGGATAAATAAAGGCTTTAATAAAGGAGGACTTAAGAAACCGAATATTTATACCTAATATAAATAGGCTTATTTAATATAATTTGGGATTCGCCGGAGGCGCTTTAAAAGGTGCGAGTCGTAGCGGTGGAAGATATATTGCGTATATAACGGATTAAATATAAAATTTGGAATATACGTAAGCTTATAATTTAAAATCGTAATAAAAAAATAAAAAAGAACCAAAAAGAAAAAGCAGCGCAAAAATAGAAATATAAGCGATATATATTTAATTATCGGTATTTATTAATATATTATTATTTAGGTCCCGTAAAATACGAAATCGATAAATAGCTTTAATATTTCGTTTAGCGTAGGCCGAAAACTTTTATATGTTATATATTTATAAACCCGGTTTGCTTCGATTTAGGTATCGATAAACGCATAATCGTACGTTTTTTTATACGATATTAAAATTGCAAAAAGCTATCGTTTCGAGACGCGCTAGCGAGATATTTTAAATAAAAAAAAACCTTTTAAAATTTAATTATAGCATAAAATAGCGGTAAATTAATTTATTTATGCTATTTTAAATCTCCAAAACCTTATATTTATAGCTTACCGCTAAATATCCTAAATAAAGCATTATAATATTTATTATTAACGGAGTGCTCGCAAACGAATAAAAATATTAAATTTCGTTAAAGCATAATATCGAATCTCTAACGATATTATAAAAATAAATAATTAGCATTAGCGATAAAAAATTTATAGCTAATTTTGCACTCGGTTAATTTTTTATTTGTATTATTTATATATTAGCAATACGTCGTGCATTAATTCCGCTTTTATAAGCTAGCGGGTTTGTAATTTTTATTTTTGGATATGCTTTAATTTTTTATTTTTAATAAATTAAACCAATTGCTATAATTGCATAATAATAGCAGCTGCTAGGCTTTATAGCGCAGGTCCCCGGAAAAGCTTAAAATAATTAATAGCTTATATAAAAAATTAATTTAATAAATAACCGATATAAGGGGAATTACTGCGTATTTATACCGTAGCGGTAGCTTTTTTTTATTAGCCTCGTTAATTTTTTTCTAAATATCCGGGGGTAGCGTAATCTTATTTTATAATTTAAAAATTCCGTAACGTATATAAATTTATTATTTTTCGGTTAAGGAATGGTTTATTGCACCCGTCGCATTTAGGATATTTTGCGATATATCGATTTAGATTTTTTTTATTAAAGCATCGGTAATCGTAGCTATTTATTTTATAAAGCGGGTAATTATAATTTAAATACCGTTATTTTATTATTCCTGCGAATATGCCGTTATAAATAAAATATTATTATTTTTTTTAACCGATTTAGGTAATTTAACCTTTTTTAATATTAAAGAATTATATTAATAATTATGCTTTTAATAATATTTCCTAACGGTAACGGATATATTTTTAAGGGAAACGGCAAAATAGCGTATCGTTTGCGAAGCTTTTTTAATATAATATATAATAATTAGCTAGCCGCGCAAGCGATTCGCTGCGCGTTACCTTTAGCTCCCGTTTTTATATCTTTTGCTTTCCCTTTTTCCGTTATTCTTCTCCCCGCCCTTATGCGTTTTTTTTTTCCCGTTATTAATTAGCCTCGGTTTTAGCGTTACGGATTATTTTATTTATCGTTAGCCGTCCATATAGGAGTATAATATAATAATATTTTATATAGCGGATTTTTTAATAATATTAATTTTTTTAGATTTTTTAAATAAAAGCTTTTAACGTCGAATTATAGCCGAGCTTATAAAAAGCTTTAAAAATATCGGTTAGGGCTAGCCGCGTTAGTTTTTCGCGCTTTATTTATAATTTTAGGGTAATTATTATTTATAAAATATTACGGAAAGCGGCGCGTTTAACGTTTAAAATTTTCGTAAAAAGCTTAAAAAACCGGATTAAATTATAAAAATTAATAGGTTTAAAAAAGAATTAAAAGGATAGAAATCTCGAGGATAATATAAATTTTATATAAAAGCGCGTATATCGAGCAATAATATAAATAGCAAAATTAATCGAATAATTTTGCTTTTTTTATAATCGGAATATAGCGTTAATTTTTGCAGTTTTTCCTTTATATATCCTAAATAAAAAGCAAAAGCGGTAATAAATAAAATTATATAAAGGATTTAAAAAATATTTATAAAAATATATATCGATTTTAATATTTAAGGCAATTATAAAAATAATAATCGTTATTAATTTATTATATTTAACTTTTATAAATAACGGGCTAAGCCGGGCGATACTCTTATTTAGCCAAATTTAAATTACGCCCTACCGCTTTAAATTTAAATTTAATAATACCGTATTATATATGCTAAAAATACCTAATTTAAATATAAAGGTAGCCCGTGCCTTTAATTATATATTAATTTATATATTATTATTTTAATAAGGTATTATTTGCATTTATTATAAATAATTATGCTTATTATATTATAATTATATAAGGATTGCCTAAAAATTTTATTTAAATAAACGTAGCATAAAGCATTCGTAGCTTTTTTTAAGCCGCGCTTATTTGCGTAAAATATATAAATTACCGCAAGCGATTATATATAGCGCTATTTTTAATTTAAGGATTATAAAAAAAAATCTATATTAGCCGCTTAAACGAATATATGCGAAAAAAAATAAAGCATATATAAAATTATAATTATAATCCTAAAATTGCGACCGATAAAACGATTATTTACCCGAAAGCTCGGCTATTATTTAAGCTTTAATAAGGGGATGCGTTATCTTTAAATTTGGAGATTTCTCCCGATTATTTTATAAAAGCAATTCGCCGTAAAAAAAAATAAAGCCTTATTAAATTCGTTTATTTAGCTAAAAGCTATATAAATATCTGGATTTAAGGAGTAAAAAATAGCTCGAGGGCCGCTATTAGCGTAACGGATTAAATGCAAACGATTTTACTTTTTATTTAGCTAAAAATAACGGTAATAAAAAACGGATATATATTTTGGCGTACTCTTAAATCCGGACGATTCGATCGGATCCGTGGTTTTTTATTTATTAATCGAATAAATAATAATCTTTTATTTGCACTTTTTTCGTTATTATATTTGGTTTTTTAATTATCGACGAATTTAATTCTAGCCGTAATAATAGCCGCGCTATAAAATAAAGAATTCCCGGCTTGCGCTTATAATATTATTCGAGCTTATAAAATATAATTTAATTTACCGACGCCGCCTAGCTCCTCCTCGGTAAATAACGATTCGCTATAAAATATATCCCCAAATAGCGGCGGATAATCCCGTTTACCGTATATACCTTTAATCGGAGCTTATTAATTATAAACCTAATAAAAGCTAATTACGAAAAAATTTATATCGTCGACTTTATTACGATTTATACCGAGCTTTACGCCGAACTCCAAACCGCCGAAGCCCGCTTTTTAAAATTTATAATTTTAATAATTTAGGCTAAATTAAGTATTATTTAAAAAAGCGGCGAGCGCTCGGCAAAATAGGACTCTAGCGGCGAAAGCGCCGAAAACGTAAAAAAGGAGCTTAAAATCGTCCGGGCGATATTCGCGGAGAAGAATAACCGTAAATAATAAATAAAAAGGCATAAAAAAAGCTTTTTTTAAAAATATAATAATACGAAATATTAATTAATATATTTAATTCGCATATAATGGATAATTTAAATCGATTTAAAAAAATGCTATCGTTAGTAATATAAGGCGCTAAATTATGCTTTTCGTGCTCCGGGAAACGCCCGTTAATGTATATGCTATATTTTTTAAATTTAACCGTGCTTCGAGTAAAAAAGGCTATTCGCAGCGGTATACTCGAGATATTTCTTATTTTATTAAATTATTTAGTGGCGAGCCGTGCTATTTTAGCGCTTATTAATATTACGGCGTTTTTTAATCTGCCCCGGCGCTAATACGAATTACTAATAACTAACGCATTTTTATTAAGGCCTTTCGTTTTAATTATATTATAATATTTTCCGCTATATTTTAGAAATAATAAAATAAAATTAATAAAATAACCGTTTTAATGGCTATATTGCAATAAAATATAGGGAGCCCGGTCTTACGCTAAAGGCCTAGATTAGCTAATAGCAATTAATTTAGAAATCCCCGACGCTAGCTATTAATTAAAATAGCGTAATATTTCCTTTTTTTTTTCCAACCTGGCCTAAATTGCGATATATATACGCGGGAATTCGAATACGGTTACGCCCGACGCATATAAACGCTTTATATATAGTAATTTTAGTAATAATCTGCCTAAAGGGTCGAAAAGCAACTAAAATTAAATATATAAGCTATCGGATATAATATATAAATAATCTCTCGTATACGGCTTATCGTTACGCTATATTAAATTAATTTTAGCAAATAATATATAGCTAATATACGGATATTTTCCGCCGCCCGGAATGCATTTAATCCTTAAGCTACGAATTAAATAATTATATTTTTACGGATACGATTTAAGGAAATAAAGGCTGCGTTTTTTATATGCTAAGCTAGCGGGGTTTTTTTTTCGTGCAAAGCCTGCTAAATTACCTATAGGGTTATATATGCGTAGCTTACCCGCTAAGCGTTATATGCTTATATTTATTATCGAAATGCTTATTTTAGCTATCGTATAAAATATAAATAAAGCTATTTATAATTTTATATTTGCTTTTTATTTCTCCTTTAAAAAAGCCTGGATTATTAATAATGCGTCCGGATTTAAAAACGAGTCTAAATAAATAAAATAGCAATCGGTATTCGGAAGGCTTAACGAGGAATATGAGTTTTTTAAAATTACTTTAAAAGCCATTTTTAAAGCTATTTTTAAAGCTACCTTTAAAGCTACTTTTAAAGCTACCTTTAAAGTTACCTTTAAAATCACCTTTAAAATTACTATATTTATCTCCGCTAGCTATAATAACGAATTAGCAAAATAGGAAGCTATTATAATAAGAACCTAATAGCGAAGGAGGTAAAAGTGTCCTAAATTTAAGAAATAAATAAAGCCGGTTTAGTATTTAAATTAATATTAAAGTACGTTATATATTAAAGTTATTTATAATAAATATGCTTATTAAATGATATTAAATCCCTATAAATTATAAACCGGGCCGGTAACCGTTACGTTTTTCGAACCTTAACCAAGCCCTATTAGCGCATTAATTTATGCTTATTTACGCGGGGGTAGCTGGCAAATTAGGTAATTAATGCTATTATACGATATTTAAATTAGAATTATAAGTAAAATATTAGGCTAAAACCGTAACTCGCTATTATAATTCGAATCGCCGTGCGGCCGTTTTTTTTTATATTTTAGAAATTTTAGAAATTAAAAAGTGCCGCTCGTTTAATTAAGCTATCGAGCTAAATGCAAAATATGAAAATATTATCGCCGTATCGAAACCCAGGGCCCACCGAGCCCGAAGGAGAATTATCGCCGGTCCGAAATATATTTCGTAAATGGCAATTTTATAATAAAATATATTATTAATAAAATTTATTATTTTAGCAATTATATAAGCGCCGAAAAGCGACGATATTTTAATAAATAATTCGAAAGAATTTTTAGATTTAAAAACGTTAATATTATTATAAGCTTAATAAAAAAAAAAGCGGTTTTTAAAAATATAAGCCCCCTTTGCTTTAATAATCTAAATTTCCGCAAAAAATATAAATTGGTTTATTAGCTAAAAACCGAAACGGCTCGTCGGCTAAAAATTAATATCGTGGTTCCTCGGAATTATAAAACTCTTTAGGTAATAGGGTCGGGTCGGAAGGGTTTAAATTCCTTAAATTATTTACGAGGCTTTTTTACGATTTTACGATATTCCTTTTCGGGCTAAAGCAAAAATAATTAATATCCGGGGATATATACGGTATTTATTATTAATAATAATATATTATATAATATCGATTAATTTTTTAATTTATTTGCTAAAGGAATATTTTATATTAAAATAGGTATTATTTGGAAATTATATAATAATACCCTTTACCTTGCGCTATTTATTATTTTTATTTGCTATTTTATGCTTTTTTATATTTTTTTATACCGATCGAAATCTCCGCGAATTCCGAAATAATAGTCTTAAGGTTATAAATTAGCAAATATTTATTTATTAGCTAATATTATCGTCGCTATTATTATCGTTATTATCGGGAATAATGCGCTTAAGGCATTTTTTTTTATAAAATCCGATATTTTTTCTTTTAAAAACGCGCAATTTATAATAGCTATATTTGGGATATACGGTATAAATATATTATTTAATCCTTTTTAGCTTATAAAATTTATAGCAAAAATTATATTAGATTTTTTTATTAATTAGCGCTTTGCTTTAAAAAAAAAGAAATATACTATATTATTAAGCGGAAATAAAAATAAGCAAAAAAGCTAAAAACGAAATAAATTATTTGCTATTAAAAAAAGGCTGGATTTAAAATGCTAAGGCGGGTAATGCGTCGCTAAAAATTAAGCCTGTATTTTTAAATTCGAATTTAGCTAAAAATAATAAAAATAATAAAGGTGGCGGAGGCGATAAAAGTGGCGATACCTCCGGAAAAACCCAATTTTTGTAATTATACTGGCTCGTACGGGGCCGTTCTCGCGTAGCTATAATTTACCCGAGCTAATTCTAAATTCGCCTTTTTTATAGCTTAAATAAATTACGGCTATAATAAATACCGCTTCGCATTAGCGCTGCGAAATTATTTAAGGTATATAAACCGTAATTCGCGCTATCCGTTTATTACGGGATATTTAATATTTCGAGCGTTAAAAATACGTTATTTCGGCTAAGCTAATAGAGATATTATGCGATACGTTTTAAAATTTAACGGTATTATAAAAAGCCTAATCCCTATTATTAAAAATCCGCGATCGTAACCGTATTCCTAATTCGATTATAAACGGCTAAAAATTAATATAAAGCTTATTTAATTTAATCCGAAAATAGCGCTTCGGTATTAATTAAAAAGGCTATTTGCGCGGCGTTACGATAATCGTCGATTCCGAACCGGTTATTTAAGCGGCTTAAAGCGTTTTTTAAATAAATAAAAGGGGATAATAAATTATCCGCATACTTTTCGTAAATTATATATTACGGCCGGACGTCTCGGAAGATCTCGAATGTTTGCGTATTAATATTTTTTTTATTAGCTATTTTCGCTAAGCTAAGCGCTTTGCTAAATTATACCGCTATATAATTAACGTAAGCTAGCGGGTATTTTTAGCGGTAGCGCTTAAACCTAAATTTTAGGGTAAGTTATCGTATTAAAGGCTATTAAATATAAAAATAATCGCATTATAATTCGCTAGCTAATCGGGATAATTATCGAATAAAATTGGGATATCGTGCATTTATGCCTTTCGCGGGAAATCCGTTAAACCGTCCTAGCGAAAAAAAGGGGAGGTAGGAGAAGCATTAAAAGGAGCAAAAGGAGCAAAAGGAGCAGAAGCACTAAAAGGAGAAGCATTAGAAATACTAAAAGCAATAATAAAAGCAGCACTAAAAGGACTAAAAATATTAGGAGCAATATTAAAAGCAATAATTAAAGCGCTATCGGCATTATTACCGTTATCGTTAATTACGGCGTTAAGTTTAATCGATTATCCCCTTTTAATCGAAATTTTAATAAGCGATTTTTAAGCTACGGGCCTTAAATGCGGCAAAAAAGAGGAGGTAAATATAAAATAAAATGGATTCGCGACCTTATTATTATTAGCGCTTTTTTGCTTTTTTTTTATAAGCTTATTTTTAGGTAATAGCGTTTTCGGCCGGGCCGAATAATTAATTTTATATTTTTAGCGTGCTTTACCCCCGCCCGGGTTTTTAAAATTTTATCCGTAATAAAAGCATTTAAAGCAATCGGTTTTGCGATATTTATTAAAATTACGCTTTCGCGTAACGATATAATCGCAGGCTTTATATAAAAAGCTATTCGGCTATACGATTAATCCTAGCTTTCCGGTATAACCCCCCTAATATATCGCGCGCGCCGTAGCATTAGGGAAAATTTTTTTATAACCCGGATAAATCGTATAGGTTTTATTATATTGCTTAAAATTATTTTATTTATTAAAAAAAATACTATAGGCTTCGCAATTATAGCTATTTAGCTATACGACTAAATTTCGCTTTTTTATGCATCCCTTTTAGTGCTCCGCGCGCGCTATAGCATTAGGGAAGGTTTTTTTATAGCCCGGATATATCGTGCAGATTTTTTAATATCGATTAAAATTGCCCTAATAATTAAAAAAAATGCCGCACCCTTCGCAATTATAGCTATCCGGCTATGCGATTAAATTTAATTTCCCTATATAACCCCCTTAGTATTCCGCGCGCGTCCTAGCATTAGGGAAGGTTTTTTTGCAACCCGGATAAGTCGTGCAGGTTTTGCGATATTTATTTAAATTGCCCTATTCGTTAAAAAAAAATACCGCACCTATCGTATTCGTAAAAACGCTCCGGATTATCCGGGTGCAAAATTAGGCATATTTAATCCTAATATTGCCTAAGATTTTTTTCGTAGGAAAACGATGCTAAGCAATTTTCGCAAACGAATTTAAAGGCATTTTTCTAAAATTTTTTATCGCTTTTTGACTTATTAGCGGTAAATAAACGATTAAGCGGCATTATAACGATAGGCGAGCTCTACCTAAAAATATCCTTTATAACGCTTGTATTTAACGTTTATGCCTTTTTAGAAAAGAAGATATTTTCGATAATATGCCGGCTTTTAAATAAGCTCCTTTCGCGCTCCGACCTCTAAACCTCGCGATGCTATATTTCGTTAATTTGCTAGCATAAAGATTTACCGGGAAGCACGAAACGGATCGCGGCTATAAGGCTCTAGATTTCCCTTTAGACGGCTAATGGATAGTTTTCGACGGCCTAATTAATAAGCTAGGAATTTAAGCTAAAATTCGATCGCTAATAATAATAATAAGCAACCGGGTTAAAGCTATCGTCGCCGGGTTTTTTTTCTTAGCTAAACCCTATAATTATATTATAGATCCTTTTATTAATATTAACCGTTAAAAAGGAGTTTTATTATTAAACGAACGGGACGCCGAACGAATCTAAAATTAGCTATTTTATATAGCTATTATCCGCGCCGGCGAAAAATGCGATTTTATTTTTAGCTCGCTAAATTATACCGTATTAGAGATAAATATACGCGAGGAATAAAAATTCCTAGGTTTTTTTCGAAAGGTAGCCCTATTTAGCCGAGGCTTTTCCGTAATATTTTATTATTTTATAAAGCTTATAGCGGAAAAAGGCCGCGTAAAAAGCTTAATTTTAGCGTTATTTTATAGCCTCGGGTTTCGAAAAATAATAAAACGGGAAAAAAACGAATTTTTCGGCGTATTCGGGATCTTTAATATAATATAATTAATAGAATTCGTTAAGCGTAAGCTTATAATATTTGGAAATTTGCCGATATTAATTATATAATTACGCGTATTCCGAAGCTAAAGGAGGAATAGGTATTTCGTAAACCTTTCTAAAATTCCGGGATCGAAATAGCTATTCGTTAGAAAAAAAAGATATAAAATCGTTAATATACGGCGATTTATCTGCCGTTCGAAGCGTTTTAAAAACGGCTTCGGCTTTTGCCGGCGAAAGGTTTATTTAACGTTAATATTAAAAATTATAACGAAATATATTGCTAATAATAGCGCTAATCGTTTTAATATTAATTAAAATATTAAAGCAAAATTATAACTTTTTTTTTTATTAAATAATATTATTAGAATCGGTCGTAGCCTATAAAATGCGTCCGACGAAAAATATAACGGCAATTAAATAATGCCTATAAAGCTAGTTTACGCCCTAAAAAACGATCCGGAGGTTCTCCCGGTCGCTAAAGCCCGTAAATAAAGAATAATATATAACTCTCCTTTTTTTATTATTTAAAAAAATTTATTTAAAGGCATTTTGCGCTTTAATAAAAAGAAATAAAGGCTTACGAATTCTTTTTATAATATATTATAAATTAATATATTCGTAATAAAAGCTAAAGCCTTTTTTTACGCTATTATTATTTTTTATTAAAGTTAAAAAGCTACGAACGCGTATATATATCGTTTCGGCGAAATTAGCGTATTGCTAGCTGCCGGGCGCGAATTTATAATAATTCCGGTCCCGTAAAACGAGGTTTTAAACGGGCGATTTTATTTATTTTATAATATTATTTTTTATGCTTAAAAGCATATAATATTTATAAATATCGTTTTTTCGGATTTTTTGCGGGCTTATTAATAGTAAGCGAGGCAGCGGTCGTTTTTAAAAGTCGTATTTTAGGAATTAATTAGAGTTAAGGAAAACCTTTTTTATAAATTCGATTATTTCGAGCGCTTCGGGAGCGCCGGCGAGCTCGTCCTCGAGCTCGTCCTCGGATTAATTATTATCGTCGATATAATCTGGATTTAGCTAATCGGCCTTTTCGACGTAATTATCGGATTAGACGCTCGCATCGATTTAGCTAGGGTTAGGCTCGCCGGCGTAAATTTCGTTTTATTAAGAGAATATAGCTATAAAGGAGAAATATTAGCAAACGAACGTAAAAATTTAGTAAAAATATAATATAAAAATAAATAAAAATATTAAATAAAATTAGTTTATTTATACCGTGCTTAAGAGTTTAGGACGGGTATAAAAAACGCCGAAGCGGCTCGAAATTAATAAAAACTTAAATTTATTAAAATAAGTAATAAAATTATTTTTAAAGGATAATAAGCCGGGAGATTCGGTTTTAATAATTTTGCTTTAATTAGTCGAATTTAAAACCGTGGAATATTGGATTTATTAAAAACGTAAATAATAAGACTTATATTTTAAATAAGCCTAAAAAAACCTGGCTAGAGAGACCTAGCTAGAGAGACCTAGCTAGAGAAACCTTAGATAGCTTAATTTTAATTAAATTGGATTTGAGAAATAAAGGGATTGCCGATTTACCGAGGAAATAATTTAGGTTAAATATAAAAAATATAAATCGTAAGAGTTTTTAATTGCCTTAATAATTTAATTAAATAATAAAACTAAAATAAAGATTAAAAGGTATAATAAATTTAATTTACCGAATTACGAATTAAAGAATTAAATAATAAAAAAAGAATCTAGGAGCCGTCGATTACCTCGATAATTTAATTAAATAATAAAATTAAGGTTAAAATCGTTAGGCACGATAAATTTATAAATATTAATTAGGTATATATAAAAAATGCTAAATCGAAAAAATTTAAGCTTATTAATTATAATAGCTAAATATTAATATTTATAATAATAAAGGCTTTTAATTTATTAAGCAAATATTAATAATTAAATAATTAAATCGAGATAAATAAAACCGGCAGAATAAATTATAATTAATAATAAATTAAGGTAAAAAATTATAATTAATTATATCGAGTTTAAAAATTAATAAGGTTGCAAAAATCTAAATATTATAAATCCGATAAAAATAAATAGAACGAAAGCCTTAGGTAAAACGGATTTAAGAAATTATAAAGTGGATTAAAAACGAGAAATATAGATATCTAAATGCTATAAAGGTTAAAGGCCTAATAAGTTATTTGGATATCGATTGTTTATGCTTAGGGGCAGCCTAAGATATATACGCTATATAGCTGCCTTTATTTGCTAGAGATTATTATATTTCGATATATTTTTTATTAGTGCGGTAATATCTTTTTCCCGCTTGGTTCCTAGTATTTACATTAAGTATATTATTATAAAGGCTACGGAATAAAAATTATATTAAAATCGTTTATATATAATAAAGCCGTAAGATTTAATTAGTTAACGTATACCCGATATTTATTTATTTTAATAATTTAGCCCGGCGCGTTGTATAATATTCTGCAGCTTGGCAATATTAAATTAGTATTTTTTTTAAATTGGTTTATAAATTATAATTTTCCGTATATATATATAAATATAGCTAAGCTATTATAAAACCGTAAATAAACGCTGCGGAATAAAAATTATATTAAATTCGTTTATATATAATAAAGCCGTGAAATTTAATTAATTAATATATACCCGATATTTATTAATTTTATAATTATAATCTAATCCGGCGTATTATATAATATTTTATAATTTAGCATTATTAATATTTATTTATAAATTAATTTATAAGCTATAGTTTTCCGTATATAAATATAGCTAAGTGTTACGAACATGCACCCTTGCAGAAGGACAAACAACTGTGTTGGCGCTTAAGAAGGTATGCTGCGGGGCAGTGACCACGGCCCTGGCCAAAAGACCCAGCCACCCCCGCCAGCTGTCAACAAGTGTTGACAGGATCATGGCCTTGGCAATGATCCATTGGCATGGATCACAAGGATCATTGTGATCCATAAGATCCAAGAACAAAGGGGATCATACTTGTTGGTATGATCCAAGCAAACATCAGTGAGGGAATGAATGGATATATTAGGGAGGGATTTCCTACGGTTACATAGACAGTCATTACCTCAGTGATCAATCTAAGCATCTATCTTACCCATAGGTGAAGCATTCAATACGCTTTGACGACTACACTTGTGAATCATTTCAGGACCACCATCTTCAGTTACTCATTGCTCAGTTCAGTATCTTGGCTAGCGTTCCCTGTTAGCATAAACCCCCAACACCTCTTATACTCAGGTTTATTCTAGAAACCCGTAGTATAGTCGTTACATTTTGATCACTCTTGTTCAGGTACGTTCCCCCAGAAACTAACTGAGCAATATCGGCAGAATGTCTACCGTCAGCAAGGACAGCGGCAGTAGCAAGAAAGGAAAGGAGACAACAAAGGCCACTCAGGAACAGACACCCCAAGAATCCCCCACTCAAGCTATGAGTATTGACTCCGATGGAGACGACGACTTCGAAGTCTCCAAGGAACAGTACGAAAGCATTCTTCGGGAAATCAAGCGACTCCAGCGAGAGGAGGATCGCAAGGCCAAACTCATTCAGGAACTCCAGGATTCCAACACCGCTATGCGAGGAGCAGCCAACATCATCACCACGCCAATCCAGAAGACTGATGGGCTCAAGTTCAACACTCCCGCACCTTATGATGGAACGCCTGGAGGGCTCAAAGGATACCTTGCCCAAGTCCGCGCCTATCACTCCTTCCACATGGGAAGCTTCCAGAATGACCTTCAGAGGATCGTTCACGCAGCATCCTTCTTGAAAGGACGCGCCCTCGCGTGGTTCGAACCATACCTCTCTGAAGCAAGCGAACATGGATGGATGTTGAGCCAGTGCAAGGCAGAGACACAGAAGATCTTCGGAACCTATGCCGGATTCGAAGAAGCACTCAAATCACTATTCCAAGATCCTGACGAGAAGAGACAAGCCGAACGAGAACTTGAGAACCTCAAGCAGAAAGCATCCGCGTCAGTATACACTGCAGAATTCAAGCGGATCACCGCTCGCATGGACTGCACCGACGACACACGCATCATGCTATACTATCAAGGTCTCAAGGAAGAAGTCAAGGATGAGATCAGTAGGATCTTGTACCTACCTACCGACTTCACCCAGTACGCGGAACTTGTGGTACGCATTGACAACCAACTATACGCTCGACGGTCTGAAAAGAAACAAACCCCGAAATACCAGAGCCGTACCACCGCCAACATGGGAAGACCCCGACAAAACGGATATAACAACCGAAACCGCGACTGGAAGAACAAGACGTCATACGGACAACACAGCGGACCCATGGACCTTGACGCTACCCAGCGAAAGGACAAATCCAAGGTCAAGTGCTACAACTGCGGGAAAATGGGACACTACGCGAGCGAGTGCAACCAACCAAAGAAACTGGGATTTAAACCAGTGCCAGAGGGCAAGAAGCAGATCTACAGCACCAAGCGAGAAGAAGTACCCCACGACTCTCTCTCCTGGACGGCGTGCTACGACGACGAATGTCGAACGCATAAATCCAGCAAGCGAGACAGTGGATGGTACCCCAAGCAACCAAGAACCCTAGCCGCCGCGACGCGCCTGGGAAGGAATGTCCACATCGGATCAGAAGGACAACTGGTAGACAGCGATAGCGACACTATCGGCAGCGCTTCAGAGAACGAAGGCTACCACCAAGTCAGAGAAGCAGAACAACAGCTTCGACAGCAACAAACGACCCCATCTGTGGACGACACTAGCAGCGATGAGGAGGATACCTACGAACCCATGGACACCGACTACAAGGGAAGAAGGGAACTCATCACGAAACTAGAAACCTCCACTAGGGATGAACTCGAACGGGAATTCAGACAAACCCGACGAATCGACACCAATGCCCAGTTTACTCTCTCTGCCGTGGAGATGTACGGCACGGGGCAACAACTAGCAGAAATCCTCCAGAAAACCACCGACACCCCATGGGAGCAGAGAACCCCGGGAGCCAAATTTGGAGACGACCCCCGACTCAGCATCAAGCACCCTCAGCACCACCAGATCGCGTGGGTAGGATGCATCGACCCGGGATGCGACGAACACCTTGAAAACAAAACATCTCAAGGAGTATTCCCACTACGAATGGGAAAAGACGCCATTTGCTACCCCCATCTAGCTGAGCACGCAGGAAAGGCAGAAGTAAGCTACTGCGACGCACGAGGATATGTCGTACTTGCTTTGCACCCTAGACCACCGCAGTGCTCGATCAACGAGAAAAACCATGGTGGACATGCCCACAGGATGACTGCATACGCCATATGCAAAACAAAGCAGAAGCATGGAAACGCATCAGAGACCTGAGAATATCAGGAAAGCTCAAGATTGAACCAGTGGAAGAAACTTTCGATGTCCGGAACGTAATGAATACCACCCGGAAAGAACCTCCACAGCCACTCCGACACACACGGTCACCATGATATCCGAAGAAACCAACGAACAAATCAAGAAGACATTCACATTACCCCAGCAACCAACGAAGGAAGAACCTTCGCAGAAAGAATTCAACGATAAACTAGCCCAGCTTGAGGCACGATATCAAGAGGAAGGACAAGAGAAGCCACCCTCTTGGGAACTTCGGATAGAAGCATTGAATGAGCTAGCAAGAGAGCTACGCTCACCCAGACAAACCCCTGGAACGCAGGACGAAGACACAGGCGACGCACACTACCGCCAGAAGAGAAATGAGACCCGAGAACAAAGGGATCAACGGATACTCACCAGCGCCGAGAAGCGACGCGCCAACAGACGAATCAACAAGGATTCGGGAAACGACCTGGACCACTTTTAAAGAGGCAAAAGCGGTCCACCACAGAAAGGTCCATCTGTGCCACCAACGGCACCAAGCTACACGATCACCTAACGATCCCGATCAGGATCATGAACCAAGAAATACGAGCCCTGGTAGACACGGGAGCTCAAGGAATTTTTATCTCCCCAAGAATCGTCAATAAACTTAAGGTACCATGGAAATGGAAGAAGACGCCCTACACACTCAACACTGTTGATGGACAACCTATATCTTATGGAGATGGAATTGTTGACATGGAGACTGCGCATATTCAAGTCTACATCCAAGACCATAAGGAGGAACTCACGTGCGACATCACAGAAATCACGGACTACGATGTAGTCCTAGGGATAACCTGGTTGAAGGAGAGCTGTCCCCGAGTGAACTGGAAAACAGGCCAATTCCAGTGGGATTTACCAGGAATAGAGTCAGCCCCTGAGGAGAGTTTGAAGAACAAACCCTCAAGCGACCCTGAGACACTTGGATTTTACCTTATGACCAAGCATGTCAAGCCGAAACTCGACACTGTAGTACCCGAAGAGTACCAAGAGTTCAGCGACCTGTTCAGCGGAGTGCTGAAAACAGGGATTACCAAAGCACACAAGATACGACCATGAAATACCCCTCCAGGAAGGAAAGGAACCCCATTTCATGCCGACATACCCAGTAAAACCTCAGCATGAGGAAGCGTTGAAAGAATACCTCAACGACATGACCCAGAAAGGATGGATTACAGAATCCACCTCACCAGCAGGATACCCTATACTTTTCGTACCCAAGAAAAGCAAAGACGGGAAACCCAAATGGAGACCTTGCATCGACTATCGCAAGCTTAACGATATCACGATCAAGAACCGATACCCCCTTCCTTTGATCAAGGACCTACGCGACAAGTTGCACGGAGCCAAGTGGTTTACGGCCCTAGACTTGCCCAATGCGTACGGATTGATCAGAATTAAGGAAGGAGAAGAATGGAAGACCGCATTCCGTTGCAAATACGGACATTTCGAATACAAGGTTATGCCTTTCGGCCTAACCAACGCACCAGCAAGTTTTCAAAACATGATCAACGATGTCCTTCGGGAATACCTCGACAAGTTCGTAGTAGTATATCTCGATGATATACTCATCTACTCCAAAGACCTCGAAGAACACAAGCAACATGTCAAAATAGTGTTACAGAAACTGCAGGACGCGAACCTGCTAGTCAACCCCGAGAAAAGCGAATTCCATAAGAAAGAAGTCACCTTCGTAGGATACGTCGTATCCCCCGGAGAAGTCAAAATGGAACCATCCAAGATTGCAGCAGTAAGAGACTGGCCTACCCCGAAAACGGTAACAGAAGTCAGATCCTTCTTAGGACTCGTAAACTTCTACCGAATGTTCATCAGGAACCTCGGAGGCATAGCCGCACCTCTCACGCACCTGACGAAAAAGGATGTACCCTTCATTTGGACAACCAAGGAACAAGAAACGTTCGAACAAATCAAGGAAGCCATTACGGATGAACCAGTAATGCGCATGGCAGACCCAGAACGGGAGTTCGAAGTCGAGACAGATGCCTCGGACTACGCCATGGGTGGACAGCTCACACAAAAGGACGACAATGGGAAACCACACCCTGTCGCCTTCTACAGCAAGAAGTTCACCAAGGAACAACTCAACTACCAGATCCATGACAAGGAACTAATGGCAATTATCGAAGCCTTCAAGGAATGGAGACACTATCTTAGTGGAACCAACTACAAGGTCCAAGTCTACACCGATCACAAGAACCTCGCCTCGTTCACAACCAGCAAAGAACTCAACAAGCGACAAATCAGATGGGCAGAGTTCTTGGCAGACTTCAACTTCGAAATCAGCTATCGAAGAGGAACTGAAAACGGAAGAGCCGATGCGCTCAGCCGACGACCAGATCATTATCAGGATACGCCCAAGGAGGCACACACCCTTTTTACCATGGAAGAAAACGGGAAACTGGTCCCGACCATGAATCTCTATGCAACCATGAGCATAACCAACCATAACAGCTGGACGGAACGCATGACTAAGTGCCCAGATCCAGATGACAACCTAGTAGGGAGACACGATCCCAGCCAACAGCACTATAACGGGAAGATCAAAATCAAGGAACCACTACTCCAAGAGCTAATCAAAGATTACCACGAGTCACCGACTAGTGGACACCAAGGAGTGTTCAAGACAACCAAGCGAATCCAACAACACTTCGATTACCCACAGCTGCGGAAACACGTCAGCAACATCATCAAGGAATGCGATTTATGCAATAAGGCAAAATCAGCACGACACAAGCAATATGGACAGTTGCAACCCATACCGCCACCAGACAGAGCATGGAAATCTATCGCTCTAGACTTCATCGTGAAGCTACCACTATCAAGGGAACCCTTAACTGGAGTATTCTACGATAGCATCCTAGTATTCACCGAACGACTCACGAAGTACGCATACTTCCTCCCATACAAGGAAGCAAGTAACGCAGAAGAATTGGCATACACCTTCCTACGGACGATCGCCAGCAGACACGGATTACCAGACGAAATCATCTCCGATCGAGACAAGCTATTCACATCGAATTTCTGGAAATCACTCATCAGTCAGTTAGGATGCAATCACAAGTTATCCACCGCCTTTCACCCACAAACCGATGGACAAACAGAACGAGCCAACCAAGTACTCGAAGAATACCTCAGATGCTATGTCAATCATCAGCAAGACAATTGGGTCACACTATTGCCACTTGCGGAGTTTGCATACAACAGTGCAGTACGAGAACCCACCGGAATGTCACCGTTCTACGCCAATTACGGCTTCGAACCCGACATCACCAAAGAACCAATCAGAGGAAAAGGACTTGCACCACACGCCATTCAGCGTGTAGACCAGCTCAAACACCTGCTTATCATGGCACAACTCCAGAAAGACCTTATCATGGCCCAAAGCAAGACCAAAGAAAGACATGATAGGAAGAAGATTGAGGGACCAATCTTTGCGGAGGGAGACAAAGTCTACCTTCTACGCAAGAACATCAAAACCAAGCGACCAAGCGACAAACTCGACTTCAAGAAACTCGGAGCATTCATAATCGAGAAGAAGATCTCGGATGTCAATTACCGTCTCAAGTTACCAAAAACTATGAGAAACCACCGAACCTTCCATATCTCATTGCTAGAGCCAGCACCAAAGAACGCTAAAGTCGACGAAACGCTAGAAACAGAACCCGATCAGCAAGAATACGTCGTTGAGGAAATCATCGACCATAAGAAAGTCGGACGGGGATACCAATTCCACGTTAAATGGAAAGACTACCCACCTGAGGAAAACACTTGGGAACCTAGGAAGCATGTTGAGGGCTGCGCCGCTCTTGACCAGTATCTCCGGTCTCAACAAGAGGACCAAGATCTACAAAATCACTTCCGAAACCAAGTGAAGACCAATCCACCTCGTTAGAAACCCCCATAAGACTGAAGGTCCTCCACCACGAAGTGCTCGTGGCTATCCAAGGCAGGCAACAGACCATCCTCCTTGTCCAGCTCCTCCATTCCTCGCTGGAACAACTCGGACCCCTTCGCCTTCGCACGAGCACGGATCTTTCGGATACGAGATAACCGACCAGCAGCAGCGGCTAAAGAAGACTGAAGTTCTGCCATCTTCTCGTGAAGAGCCAGCAGATCATCACTAGCTTCCTCTTCCTCCTTCTCCAACTTCTGTTGCTGATCCAACACCTTTCGGAGAGAAGACGCTACCAGAACACCATCGCACTTCCGAGTCGGATGACGGATGCACTCCAGACATCGATTCGACCTTTCCTCCGACATGACGCAAGTCGTCTTATTTTTCCAGCAAGGCGTGCAAGGCATATCGGCAGCACGACCGTTCTTTTTCACAAATTCCAAAAGGTTTAAGCGCTCGAGTGTTTTACGAGCAGGGACTGAAGGATCTGACATGATGAGCACCCATCACAAGGAAAGCAAGAAGGGAAGGATATGGAAGGGAACTTAAGGGACACGGCACAGATGGGGACGCGACCTACTTATGCGGCCTAAGTCTTTCGAGGACAAAAGACATGGAGAAGGGAGCTGATGTTACGAACATGCACCCTTGCAGAAGGACAAACAACTGTGTTGGCGCTTAAGAAGGTATGCTGCGGGGCAGTGACCACGGCCCTGGCCAAAAGACCCAGCCACCCCCGCCAGCTGTCAACAAGTGTTGACAGGATCATGGCCTTGGCAATGATCCATTGGCATGGATCACAAGGATCATTGTGATCCATAAGATCCAAAGAACAAAGGGGATCATACTTGTTGGTATGATCCAAGCAAACATCAGTGAGGGAATGAATGGATATATTAGGGAGGGATTTCCTACGGTTACATAGACAGTCATTACCTCAGTGATCAATCTAAGCATCTATCTTACCCATAGGTGAAGCATTCAATACGCTTTGACGACTACACTTGTGAATCATTTCAGGACCACCATCTTCAGTTACTCATTGCTCAGTTCAGTATCTTGGCTAGCGTTCCCTGTTAGCATAAACCCCCAACACCTCTTATACTCAGGTTTATTCTAGAAACCCGTAGTATAGTCGTTACACTAAGCTATTATAAAGCCGTAAATAAATGCTATAAAATAAAATTATATTAAAATCGTTTATATATAACGAGGCCGCGAAATTTAATTAATTAACGTATACCCGATATTTACTAATTTTGCAATTATAATTTAGTCCGGCGCTATTAAATTAATGCTTATTTTTAAATTAATTTATAAGCTGCAATTCTCCGTATATTATAAAAATATATAAACCTGGTTTAATAAATCCCGACCTCCTTTAGCATTATTTTTGCAATATATTATAATTTATAAATTAATTATAATTAAATATTATTTTATTATATATAAAAACTTATAAATAATATTTAATTATTATTATTTTTAATAATATTTTGCGTATATTATTATATTGCAAATATATTTTACGACCTGCTTTTTAATATAAAATAAACGACGGTATAAAGCGGGATTTTATATACGGCGGTTATATTAAAATTTATTTTTATTAAACGTTTAATTTAAAATCTGCTATTAGCAGCATTTAAGGCCTTTAAATATTATTTAAACGAATAAATTAGCTTTTGTATAAATTACGCTTTTAAATAAATTAATTTTATTATAATTTAGGTTAAATATATATTTATAAGGAAAATTAATAAAAAAAAAATTCTTATTATTTTAAAGGGTTTAAGCGTTATAGGACGGCGGTTCGTTTATAAATATTTATAATTCTTTTTGCTTTTAGTTTATATACCGCTATTTGCTAATTAAATCCCTATTTAGCTATAATTATTTAATATAGCTGCTTATAAATATCGCTCGTACGGTCGCTAATATTTATTTTATATTATTATATTTTATTATCTAATTTTGCTAGCCGCCGGATCGAAAACGTATACGCCGAGGCGCGGCCCGATTTAAGCTTATAGAAATCGAGGACCGTAGCTATTTTATAATTTTTTGCAACCGCTAAAAACGTTTTTTTAGTGCCTAAAGATTTAAAGCTATCGCTTAAAGATTCGAAGCTATCGCCCAGATTACCGGGGTTCGTTTCGCGCCGCCGACCGCGACCGCGACCCCGGTTCCGAGCCTGCCGCCGACCGCCGCTTCGCCTTTTTTTCCTTTACTTTTCGCGGGCGAGCGCGGCTTCGCCGGCCTCCCTCGATACGTCGCCGTTTTAGCCGGGCTAAATTTACGTTTCCGTTTAATTTAAATAAATAATTTTAGACCCGCGCGAGGTTATCGCCGTTTCGAAAATACCGTTTTTTACGAGCTTAAAAAAAAAGCGGTAAATGCTATTTTAGATTTTAAGGAGCACGATCGATTTGCTTATATTATCGAAATCGTTAAAATATAGCCGGTTTTAGAGATTATTTAGGCGCTAAAACCTAACGGTTTAAATTTGCGCCTCCGTTTTTATAAAATAAGCGTGTTATTACTTTTTATAATTAAGGTATAGCCGGAATTAGCGGTATATTTAATCGATGCCCCGTTTATAAACGCTTTAATAATATTAATCTTTGTCGCCGAGCGTGCCGTTATAAATTTATTTTATTAAAATTAATCGGATATATAGCGATTTTTTATTAATTTAGTTTTATAAATTATATTTCGATATTTATTAGAATTTTTATTAAAATTTTTTCGGATTACGATCCTTTAATATATATATATAGAAATAAAAGCTCGGGTAGCATCGTTATAAATTGCTTAAAATAAATTAGCAGCCCGGCCGATCCGATATATTAAGCCGCTTATTATATTACGCCGGGATAAATTTATTCGGTATAGCAATAAAGCGCGCCGTTTTATAATTTATAATAATTAATTTTTAACCACGGCGCTACCCGATTAACGCCGAATCCCGTTATAATAAATTAAAAACGGCAAAATTAGGCATAATTAATTAAAAACGGCAAAATTAGGCATAATTAATTAAAAACGGCAATTAGGTATAATAAATTAAAAACGGTAATTAGGCATAATAAATTAAAAACGGTAATTAGATATAATAAATTAAAAACGGCAAAATTAAGCACGTAGCGTCGTAAATATTAGAAATTCGGGTATTATTAATAATTATTTATTATAATTAATTATTAATGCCGCGAATTTAATTTATTCGGTAAGCCGGCTCGCTTATTATTAAATTATTAAACGTTTTCGCAATATAAGCGTAATATTAGGTATTTATAGCTTAATAAATATATTTATATAAGCAATTATTTTATAATTAATTTTAAATATCCCGGAGGAAAAATACGGCATTTGCATAAATTCCGAAAGCCTCGATAACGCTTTCGCCCAGCTGCTATTTAATATCGCGCAGCGCGTTTCTAGCCTATTCTACTCTCTCGATCTTATTTGCGATATCGTCTTCGTCCTCGTCCTCGTTTTTAGCGAGGAGCTATTATTATATCGCGCGATATCGTTTAGCCGCGTAAACCCCGAGGTTATCCATATCGTAAAAAATTAATATTTTTTCCTTTTTCGCGTCGTCGAAATACCGAAATACTAAAGCCAAGCGCGACCGGGCTACGCTTTCGCTAAAAGGCGTTTTAATCCTAACCCGCGGCGCGCTTTGCGTTAGCGACGCCTAGGTATCGCGGGCGCGCTCGATTATGCCTTCGGGGTCGAATAGCTATTTATCGTAATCGTCGCTATATAAGCTTTAAGAAATATTAAACGAGGATTTATTTTTCCGGCTTTTACCTTTGCTATTGCCCTTGCTATCGCTTTTATTATCGCCCTTATTATTACTTTTATTATTACCCTTATTATTATTTTTGCTTTTATTATCGCTTTTGCTTTTATTTTTGCCTTTTTTTATAATATTTTTATATTAATTAAAAAGGACGCCTAAAAAAATATAATTAATTTTATTACGCGGGCTTAGGGACGCCTATATATTATTTACCTCGTTTAGCGCGATTTCGTCGTTTAGCTGGACTTTTTCGTTGTTAAAATGCTTACGGAATAAGGCTAATTTTTTTTCGTCGTCGAAGGTATTTTAAAGCTTTTCGGCCTTATTTGCGAAACCGCCTAAAACGTCGGTAAAGCTATTATTTTTAAAATTATTATTTATAAAATTAGAATTTTTAAAATCGTTAGGCGCGTCGGAATTATCGGCCTTGTTTTCCTCGCCGGTGCCCGGCTATTTGCCTTTTTAATTACCGCCTTTATAAAAGCTTTAGTTATATTCGGAAAAGCTTTTAAATTCCGACGTAATAGCGCTTTTAAAGCGGCGCAGGATTTCGGATAAAACGGGCGGTTTGAATTTTTATCTCCCGAGCTCGGCCGCCGTAGCGTCGAGTTCGTCGCCGGAGCCGAGCTTTTTAAAATAATAAACGAATTAGTTTTTATTTTGCTTTATTAGGGCCGTTAGCTTTTCCCGGGCTAAATCCCGGCGCGTTTTTTATAGCTTTATATCGTATATATAGCGGTTTAGCCGCAGCTCGAATTCGTTTTTATTACCGACGGTAAAGCCTTTTTTATCGTTATTTTCGGCGAAAGCGGCCTTTTTCGCCCCGAAAATGCCTTTAGGGCATTGCTTTTTTAGGGAAATTTAGGCCGCTTTAAAGGATTTTGCAGCTATTTCGGTAATCGTTTTTAGGGTAAATATCGCGTTTAAAATAACGGTATTTTAGAAAATAATAAAATTAAATAAAAAATAATAAAATTAAATAATAATTTAATCGTAATAAGCGTTAGGGCGGGTGCGCTTATTTAGACGCTATTTCGTTTTTATCCGGTATTTATAGCGATTCGTCGCGATATAAATCGTATATTATTAGGATATTAAATACGGCTATATTATTTTAAAATAATACGCAAATATATAATTTAAAAAGGTATTTAAAATAAGTATTTATAGCTTATTTTTATTTATAAAGCAAAATAATAATAATTATTTAAGCGATTCGTTAAAAACGAATCGAGGGTTTTGCGGATTTAAAGGGTTGCGAATAGCTAAAAAAAGCTATTTTTTTTAATATCGATATCGGAATCCTTATTTTTATTATCGCTATAATTATCCTTTTTACCCTCGTTAAAATCGCCCCTTTTTGCGTTATCCTTTTTATTATTATTTTTATCGTTATTGTCGTCGTCCTCGCTTTTATTATAAAAATCGGAAAGTTCCTCTTCCGATTCCTCCTCCGAATCCTTTTTTAATTCCTTTTTATTGCTTAAAAGCTTTTTTTTAGAATCCGAGTCGCTATTTGCGATAACGAACCCTGCTAAATTCCTTTAGCTATTAATACCGTTTTTCGTTTTTTGCTTCGCTAAAGGGCCGTAGCGGGATTAGCAGGGTCCTCGCTTGCTATTAAATATTAAAAATATATTTATAATATATTTATATTTAAATATATTAAATAGGTTAGAATTATTATTTTTTTTAGGGAAGGAAGGCAATTTATATATAATAAAAAAGTATAAATAAGCAACCGTTTTTATAGCGAAAATCGCTAATTTAAATAAACCCGGATAGCGGGCAGCTATATTTTAAGCCTTAGGCGCGAATTTTTTACGGGTAATTTTATATTATAGCGTATGCTAAGGAGCCGCTCGCTTAGGGGCGAATACCTCGCCGCGGACGAATTTAGCGCCGGCCTTTAGAGCTAGGTATTTAGATTAGCTTATTGCGCAATATTTCGTCGCTATAAAAAACGCTAGGAGTTTCTCCCGGGCTCGCTATTCGGGTGTATGCTATTTTACCTTTAATAATTATTAAGCCCGAAAAGCTATTTATCTCGATTTCCACTTTAGCTTTTATATTTAAAAAAGCCTCCGTTTTAGCCTATTTATTTTAAATAATAATCGTAAAAATAATAATTAGCGAGCGATTCGAGCCGAGCGACGCCGGCGTTTTAAACGTTATTAGGGTTTCGGAAAATAGCTTATTTTTTTAAAAAGTATTTACTATCGAATAATGCCTCGACGGCTTTTCTAGCCTAGCTACGGTTTTTAAGGAGATTTTTACCGTAATCGATATAATTATATAAAATAATAAAACCTTTTAGGAGTAGGTTTCGGAGCTCGTTAAAAAAATTGCCGTAAATTAATAATAATTAGAGGACGCGGAAACGGATTTAAAAAATTAGCGCGATATATTCCCGGTAATCGTGGAATTGGCAAAAAAGGGCAAAAATATCCGTAATAAGCGTAAAAAGGATTTTAACGCGCTCCTCGCTATAGGCGCCGGCGGCCCGCGCTTCGATCGATTACTCGAGATTTTATTCCGGAATTTTTTATACGGCGTGCGTACGTAAATCGTGCTTTACGGCTTTAGCTATCCTTTCGTATGCTATTTTGCTAATATTAAGACGTATTACCGCTTAACCGGATATAGCCGCGGCGTGCAAAAAACGCGGCGGGCCCAGCCCGTCGATTTATCCTAATTAGACTCCGTCGTTTACCGAAAGCTTACCGAAAAAAAGCTCGCCGCCGCTAAAGTCGCGATCGGGCCCGCCGGGTTCCTTATACCCGCGGAGGCGGTGGCCGACGACCCCGTCGTCGTCGTCGATCCGGCTTTCGATAAGGCCGTAGCGAGTTTCGAGCCCGGCCTCCGCGGCGCCTAATAATCGGTTAAATATGCTAAAGCGGAGCCCAGGGACGACGGCGACGACCTAGGCGTTAAAAAGGACGACCGCCCGTCGCCTAAGCCTAAAAAATTCGCGATTAAATACGGCGCGTTTCCGTTCGCGCGCGGCTGCGCCTGCGGCGCGGCCGTAAACGATAATTTTAAATCGGTTATCGACGATTTAAAATTCGCCGACGGGCTTAAGGCGGTCGAGGACGTTTTTTAAAAAGTGCTCGCCCGCGTCGACGTGCTATGCGCCCGGTATTATTAAATAATCCTAATAAATGGCCTCGGCTTAATAAAGCTTAAGGATAAAAATAACGTCGCCGTATTACGGAAATAGCTCGCCGCCGACGTTTAGGCCCTTTTTATTTATGTCCGGGTAAAGCCGTAAGCTAAAGGCGAATATAACGCCTTTAAAGCATCGCTCGGCGGCTTTTTTTAGGCTAAAATAGCCGATTTCGCAAAAGCGAATAGCCGGGGAGGCATTAAAAGGAAAAATCGTAAATAAAAAGGGCTAATAAGTAGACGCGACGCGATAATTTGCGGTTAATTTAAAATAATTAGGATTAAATAATATATTTTTGCGTTAAGCCCCTTTATTATTTTAATAATTACGGGCGGATTTAATATAATTTAAATTATATTCGTTTTTATATTTTTATTTAATTAATTATTTATATACCGTTTTTATAAATTATTATAAATATTAATAGCTGCGATTATTAGCGTAAACCCTAAGCCGTAATATCGCGCTATTAGAATTTTTTTTATAAGGTTTATAGCAGCTTTGCCTTCGTAAACCCGTTTTTGCGCCTTATTTCCGACGAAGCCTCGTTTTAATATATTAGCTATAGCGACGCCGTTTTGCGTACCTCTCGGATTAGCATTTTTTTATTTTCGGAGCGGTTATATTTATATATTAAATGCGCTTAAAGCTTCGTAAATCGGTAAAAGCCCTTAATAGCTTTATAAAATAGGTATACGAGCGACGGCCGGTTAAGAGCGGCGCCTCTAGCCCTTTTAACCGCCTTATCCTCGTAATGCAGCGGCCCGGGAGCTCGTGCCCCCTCGCGTAGCGCGGCCGATAGCGGTAGCCGGTCCTTAAGCGATAGGAACGTTACCTAATTACCCGGGCGCTGGGCTGGACCGGTTTATAATATATATAGCGCCTATTAGAGGACCGAAAATTAGATTAAATATGCTTTATAAATCGTTAGCGAAGCGGGCTAAAAATCGTTAGCGGTGCGTTTTTTTTAAAGCGTCGCAACGGCCGGTTTATTCGCATTAAATAAAAAATTTAATACCGCTAATAATATTCGGGTATTACCTTATTTTCCCGCCGATAAAAGGCGGCCTTTTCGCGGTAATACTTTTTATCGTAATTAGCGTCCGAGGGCTCGTAGCAAATATAATTAGGGTTAACGCAATTATCGTAATAGCAGAAATAGGAGCTATTTATTTTTTTAAAAAAGCCGGCTTTTAGGAAATTATTTAGCTCGACGCCGGTCCTCGGATATTTGCTAAATTAGGCGATAGCGCGGGCGAAAGTGGTTTTATAATCGTCGAGCTTATATCGCTAATGCGGTTAGCAGCTGCGCAAATATTAGGATATGCTATATACCGGCCTTTCGGCGCGCCGCTCGGGGCACCGGTTTCGGCTAAATAAAGGAAAAATATTAATAAGCTTAAGCGACGATTAATCCGCCGGTACGAGGATATACGAGTCCTTATAATCCGGATTTATAATCCCCTAAAAGCCGAATAGCGCCCGGATATATTAGCCGAATTACCTAACGCCGTTTTCGGAAAGCTAGCTTAACGCGTATTATTAGTGCTTTAACGAGCGAAACCGCTTAATTTCGTAAAAAGGCACGGGGTCGCGAAAAACGCTAAATTATTTTCGCTTTTATCCGTTATCGATATCGTTTATCGTAGGTAATATTTTAAGGCTAGGCACCGCCTAAAATCTCGGAGCGGACCTCCCGGCGCCCGAGTTCTTTTTTAATTCGGAAGGATTTTCGTTTAAAATAATAATCTTTAATTTTATATTAAATCTATTACGATTATTATATTCGGCTTTAAAATAAATAAATATAATTAATAATTTAGCGATCGTAGCCGTTAAGCTATATTTACGTATTAAATGCCTTTTATAATTATATATATCGCGGGATCGCTTCCCGTACGGCTTATTTTAAACGTAAATTTAGCAAATAAATATTTTAATATTCGCGGCCGGTATATTAATAGCGACCGGATTAAATATAATTTAACGCGCTATTTTTAGATTTATATAATTTCGTTTTATTCCGGTTAAACCGCGAAAAATTTAGCCGTTATTTAAGCTTATAGCGTATTTATAATGCGTACGTAAAAATTATATTTTATTTTTTAGTATAATCGCGAATTAAGCTATTATATAATTTTGCGACGGCTATTCGGATATTTATAAAATAATTCTAAAACTAAAGCCCGGTATAATCCGGATCTATTAGTGATTTTTTTCTTTTCGAGTATTGCGATAAGATTTAATTTAAAATTATAAAAAATCCGTAATTCTAACGAAGCAGCTTTAATAATAAAAAATATAATTTAAATATAGCATTATTTATAAAATATTTACGCGAGTTTATTAAATTTTTTAGGATTATAGCATTAAATTAATAAATAGCGAAAGTAAGGTAAATTTAATATATTTAAGCATATAAAAGCCTCGAAATTATATTATAAAGGCGGTTATTAAACCGCTTATAAATTTAGCGTATAGCTCCGATAATATATTATATAATAAAATATAATAATATTAATTATTAAATAGCTATTAAAATTATAAAATTATAAAATTATAAATTATTATAATAGCTATTATAATATTACCCTATATAGCTATAAAGCTAATTCGATAAAACGTTAGGCAATCTTTCGTATATTTAGTATTAAAAAGGTTCGAAATAAAAATTAAGCTATAAATTGCTTGCTATATAAAAATATAGCGAAAGGCCTTTAGGTAAAGCTAAATAAAAACGCGAAAATACGGAAAAGGAAAATAAGAAATCCCTAGGGGAAATATAATCGTAACGCCGGCCGAATATTTAAGCTTTATTTTTTAGTTAATTTATATTATATTTCTTTTAATTTCTAGATTTTTTTATGCTTTAGAGCATTTTTTTATTATTATCGTTACCGTCTTTATCGACTTTGCCGCCGTTGCTACCCTTATTATTTTTATTATTTTTATCGCTAATGACGTTTTTTTTATTTTTTTTATCGTTAGGCTAGTATATTTCTAAAAATGCCTTAATAATAATTTTATATTTGCTTTTATTTTTAAGCTTGCTATTTATATATTAATAGAATTTGGTAATTATATTAAGGATTTCGGGTTTATTAATATTATAAATTTAATTAGAAATTATATAAATAGGATTTAAAACCTTATTTAAAAATAAATAATTTATATAGGGATATAAGCGTGGTTATTTTTATAATAGCGCTTATATTTATCGGCTTTTATAAGTTTTATTTTAATAAAATCTTAATATTAATTATCGGATTAGCTATATATAATATTTTTTAGGTAGCCTAAATATAGGATAGGCCGAGGAGAATTATTAGCACGGCTCGGCTCGGACGTTTTTTTAATAATATTAGATGCTAAAGTTTTAAATGCTGGAGTTTTGGATGCTGGAGTTTTAGATGCTAGAGTTTTAAATGCTGGAGTTTTAAATAAAGGGGTCCCGGAAGCTAGAGTTTTAGGCGAAGGGGCCTAATGCTTGCGAGAGCGGGTAATTTCGCGATTACGACGAATCCGCTTAGCTAGAGAATTCGAGGGGTTATTAGGAACGGTATAAATATTATAAATATTAAAGGAGCCCTCGCGTAAGCTAATAGCGCCGGAGCTGGGATAACGGGATCCGGTTAAATAAGAGCGGGCCGATTAGAAGCTATTTATAAAAACGGCGCGATCGGCTTATAAATGCTTATTTTTGCTATAACGATTAAAAACGGAGTTTTAAAAGGTAAATTAAAGGAGACCGGCGCTTTAGGGGGCATTCGAAAAAATATCGCTAGGATTAATCGGATCGGTATAATTTTAGGGCTTTTAGTTTTAATTACCGGCTAGAGGCTGCTAATTTTTAGGAGGCGGTTAAAAAGGGTAGCTAAACGGCTGCTAATAGAATTTTAGCTAATAACCCGGCTAATAATTTTATTTCGGAGCGGGCCGATAATAGCTAGGCGGCTAATAATAGAATTTTGGCTAATAATATAGCTTATAATCCTATTTAATAGGCGGCTAAGGAAGGAAGCTAGGCGGCTAATAATAAAATCCCGGCTAATAACCTGGCTTATAACCCTATCCAGGAGGCAGCTAAGGAGGGAAGCCAGGCGGCTGCTAATAAAAACCTGACTAATAAGCCTATATAGGAGCTGGTTGCTAATAACCAGTCTAATGCGGAGGGAAGCCATTATAGCCCTGGGAGGCTGTCTGGTTCTAGTGCTATTAGGGGCTTAAATAATCCTAAGGTGAGCCCTAAGGTAAGGTAGGAGCGCTAGGACTACCGGGAAAAGGGTGCTAGGGACCTGCAAAGCCGGGCTAGGGAATCCCGATATTAAGGTTAGAAACGTAGGGTATAGCAAAAATAAAGGGTTTGCGGCTAAATAAGCGCCGAGCCGAGCGGCCGGAAGCAGGAATGGGTATAATCGAGCCTTTTACGGACTTAAAGGTTTTGCTCGTTTTTTTAAGGGTTATTTTATCCTTTATTATTTTAAAAGCGCTAACGATAAATACTAGAAGGAGAAAAAAGTAAAGCTTAGTAAAAAAAATAAAGCTTAGAGAAAAAATAAAGCTTAATAAAGCTTAATAAAAAAGGTAAAGATTTACGATAATTAAAGGCAATAATAAGCTGGTAATAAATATATAAAGAAAAAGGAGGAAGGTTAAGTGAGAATTAGGAGCGGGAGATCCTTTTATATTTATAAATATTGCCGTTCCTTTCTTAATTAAAATAAATAGCTAAGGATAAATGCTTAATTAATTGCTTAAAGTTGGGATTATCTGGATATTAGGGAGTAGAATATAAAGCTTAGAGCTGGTTATTTTATAAAGATTATTTTGGTGCGCAATAAATTATAATAAACGATTTGGATATTAATAGTATATAGCGTGCTTTTTCCCCTTTTTTTACAATTTAATTAAAAAAAAAAGGAATATTATACGATACCGATAATTACGCTTAGCGATTTTAAATTAGGTTTAAAAAGCGTCGCTTAACGTAGCTAAGCAAGCATTAAACGCAAATTATATAAACGGATTTAGGTATTTATTTAATAAATAATTTGCTTTTTATTTTTTAACCCCGAGGAATTATTTAATATTACTTAAATCCTTTAATTAAATCTCCTTTTTAAGCTTTATAATTAGTTTTTTAAAACGTTATTTTTTAGGGCTAAAAAAAAAATCGTTTATATAAATAGCTATTATATCTTCCGTTTATAAATTATAAAATATAGAATTATTTAATATTATAAGAATAAAGCTATGCTTTTTTATTAGTAATTTAGCTTTTCGTTATTATTATCTCGCTATAATTTATATTAAGGCGTTATATAAACCTTTTAGCTATAATACGGGCTTTAAATTTTTTAAAATTTCCGTCGCTATTATATTTTTTTAAAGACCTATATTACGTTAATTAAATATTTATAAGCTGCTTTATTTTTATAAATAAATTAGAATATATTTTTTTATATATTTTTTATAATTTTTTGGCAGATTGCCTTTTATTATTAGTCCTTTTTTTATTTAGCTAAAGCTTTTTTAAAAATAGGATTTTTTGGTAATTTTATTTTAAATAATTTATATAGCTTATTTTTTTTATTTATTACTATATAGGCAAATAACCTATTTTTATAATCCAAATTCGGTATTTTTTTTTTATAAAAGAAATTTATTTTATAAAAAAAATTATAAAAGAAAATTATATTTTTTAAAAAAGCTAAGCTATTAAAGGAACTTTTATTTTTTTAGCTATTAGCTAAAGTATTTATTGCTTTTTTTTAATAGTGGTGCTTTATAATTTTTTAATTATCGATTTAATAAGGAAAGAAGTTTTTTTTATAGTAATAAAAACGGGAATTTAGGATTTTATAATCGTTATTTAAAAATATAAAGGGTCTTTATTATATATTAATACCCTTATTAAAGTATTAATATTAGTAGTTTTAGCTATTACGGCATTTCCGCTTTTTTTTTTCCTTTATTTATTTTAGCTTATATATTTTGCTATTATAAATTAATTAATTTTGCCTTGCTTATTTTTATTATATAGCCTTTTATAGCTAAATATATTTATTCGTTATTTTTATTTCGTTTTTTTAATCGTTTTATATATATTAATAATTTCGCCGCTTTTAACGGGCCTTATAATCCTATTATATAATTATTATATAAATATAATAAAAATACGATTAATTTATAATTAATAAAAAAATGCAAATTAATATTGCTAATTACCTAACGAATAATAATAAAATCGACGTATAAACCGCATAAAGGCTCGTGCTAAAACCTTTAAGCAAATCGGGGAGATTTTCGCGATTTAGCGCGGGAAAGCTTTACTCGCCTAAAAGGCGCAAAAAGCCAAAATAAATAACGCAAATAAGAATTAAATTAAGCCTTAGGCTAAATTAATAAATATATTAGCTCGTTTATTGCTTAGTCCGGTATTAAAAAGAAATGCTAATTAAAATGCCGATTTTTTATATCGGGGGGGCGCCGCTTTACGATAAAAAACGCCGGAGCTTACGCGCGACGTCGTAAACCTCGCCGATTTATGCGCATTTTAAAACGTTACGGGTAGCGGCGTAATAGGAATAAAAGCGGCTTTCGAAAAGCTTAGGTATTCCCGACGTTTAAAGCGATTTTATAAATTTAATAATTAATAATGCGGTCGCGATAGGCCTGCGATTTAGGATTTTATTTTTAATAGCTTGCTTCGCGGACGGGATATCGCAATAGCCGTCGCTTTAAACCTCTAATAGCATTATTATATAAAGCTTCCGAGCGGGAATTTTGCGCAATATTTAAAATATAATTTCGGCGGCCTTTTATCCGGTACGCACCGGGTTTTTGCCGCGCTATTAAAAAACGCTTAACGCGGCGCCGGGGAGCTATTAGGGGTTTTTATTATATTTAATGCCCGCGTATAATACCCGGCTTAAATATTAGGAATTATTAGCTACCGCGCGGTAAAAAACGTTTAAGCGCTGAAGAAAAAAATCCGCTTTAATATAATATAAATCGCCGGTGCTTATAAAAGGGAGGTTTAATATAGCCTCCGCTTAACCGGCTATAAGGGCTATTAGGTAATCGCTACGCGCCGCGATAAATAATTATATAACGGCGCTAAAATACTCGTCGGATTTAGCGATAATAGCTTTATAATAATATGCCGATTTTTTAGCGTGCTAATTATCGCTAAAAGGTCGGAATATATATTCCGGCTCGTCCTCGCAAAGGCTTAAATCTGCTAAAAATATAAAATTAATAAACGGCTAAAGCGCTATTTTATATATGCGAATTAGGATATTTAAGGGTATTAAATTTAAAGCGTTATATTTAATAAATATTTTTATTATAATAGCCGAATACGATTCGAGCTTCCGAGATTTTAGGTAAAAAACGGCATTTAAAATAAAATAAAGGCAATAATAAAAAAATGCGTAATTCCCGTCGAAAAAATAAAGGCAAAAAAGAATAAAAATTCTCGTATTTAAATTAGCAAAAATTTAAACGAGCCTATTATTATTTTTTTATTTGCGAAAAACGTATTTAAAATATAAGTTTTGGATTTAATATATAAATAAGCCTTTTATATATTATTATTTCTAAAGCTAACGTAATTTTTATCGAATATCTAGCTATTAATACGTATTAAATGCGGCCGCGCCTATTTTCGCGATAACGCCGAAATAAAATCCCGATAAGGACTAATATCGTCGTATTATAATATTTATTATTAAAAATAATTAAATTATAATAAGGCAATTACGAAAAAGGCTATTATAATAAGGTTTTAATATAATATCTTTAATTTTATAAGCATTATTAAAATCGTGCCCTAATACGCTTTATATTTAAAAATTAAAAATAATTACTAATAATAATTTATTATAAGCAATAATTTAGCTAGCGCAATTATAAAGTAATAAAATTAATATGCGTGCGCATATAATAAAAAAACGCTATTATTACCCGATTATTATTATATTATTTTATCGCGCAAAAAAAAAAAGGAAAAAAGCTATTATAAATATTAGCGCGGGTCGTTAAAACCTATATAACGTATTTTCCTTGCTAGCGCAGCCGACGCCTTTTAAAAATACCGTATTAAGCCTAAAAAAAAGGAGAAAAAGAAATAAAAAAAGAGCAAAAACAAAAGCAAAAAGGAGAACGAGGAGAAGGACGAGCCTAATTAAGGTATATTATAAAATAAATATAACGATAAATAAAAAAATATATAGCTAATAGTATATAAAGTATTAAATTGCGTAAAAAGCCGTATAGCACGAATATAAATTTATCCGAAATAAATATCCTATTTTGGATAGGCTGCCGACGGCGATAGCACTAATTTAGCTGCTAAATAAGCCGGTTTAAAAATCGCTAAAATATAAAAAAAACCGTATTAGCTATAAAAAAGACTTTAATCTCCCTCGTTCGGTCCCGTTTAGTAATAAAAATTTAAAAATAGCGCTATTATAAGTTTTTGCTGCTTTTTCGGAGCGGGAATATTTTCGCTGCGCGGAGAGGAAGAATTTATAGGACGTTTGCGTAAGCGGAGAGGGATGCGCCGGTTATATTTATAACGGTAACCGGGCATAATATTCTAATAATATATATCCTAAATAAAAATAAACCGGACGATTTAGCTAATAAAAAAAAATAGTATTTAAAAACGATAGCGATAAAGATTTAGAGCCGTAGGCTTACGATGCGAAATCCCTTTTAAATTAGGGGGCCTCCGCATTTATTTATCCGATAAATACGGAGCGGCTAAAATAATTACGCGTTATAACGGCCGCATAACGGGACGGCTTTTTATAAAAAGCGCAGTAAAATTTACGGCTATTAATTATATTAGGAAAAGCGGAAAACGACCGAAAAATAATAATCGTAAATAATAAAGGGTAAAGAAAAAAAGGGGAGGAAAAAGATTATAGCGGTAATAATTATAATAATAATATCCCGGTGCTATTATTTAAAATAATAAAAGCCGGCGATAACGATAACGATAATTAAAATTTTTAAAATATATTAAGCTAAAATATTAGGACGTTATAAATATTAAATAAATTGCGCTATATTAATCGTTTTTTACGTAAACGCTATTTATATCCGTAATATTAAGCGAGCTTATCGCAAGCTAATTAATTTTCCGCATTTTTTTATAAATTATTTTCGCTTAACGGGAATAGGCCTTTATTATTTAAATATTAAAGGGTTAAAGCTATAAACGAAAAGCGAGAAAATAGCCTAGCTTAATAACGAGCGCAGGAATAATGCTTACGCTAAAGCCTTTAAGGCAAATTTATTTAATTTTTTAAAAAGATATTTAAAATAATTATAGGAAATAGCAAAAAGGTATATAATTAAGTTAATATTATATTTTAATTAATATAGCAAAATAAAAAGCAAAAATAAAGGCACCCCGGTAAAACGGTATATTAAACCGTATAAAGCTTTTTTTATTAAAATTTAAGCCCCGGCTTTATTTTTAACGATTATTTAGCCCTAAGGCTCGGTATCCGGTTACCGAACTAATCGACTAAATTCGGCCTTCCCTTTTTTTTCCTTATTATTTTATATTTATTTTATTAATATAATCGAATAATATTTAATCGAAAATAAAAATTCATTTTTCCTTTATTATATTAAATCTCTTTATAAAGCATAACTAGCTACGTTAAGAGAGAAATTATTATTAGTAATTAATTTATTTTAAATATTGCTAAAAGGCTTCCTAAAGGGGGACGATTATATTATAAATTTTCGTAACCGAGCCGTAGCTATAAGGCTATATAAAGACCTTTAGCAATAATTTATTTAAATACGGAATAAAAACCCTAAATACCGGTAACCCCCCGGGTACGGATAAGCCCCTAAAAAAGCCGATTATTTAATCGATAATTTTCGGAATCGAACCTATACTTTTAATACGCAAATCCGGTTTAAAATAAAAAGCAAAAAGCGGCTAATTAAATTATATTATCGTAAACGTACGCTATTTATTTAAATAATAGAAATATAATTTAATTAGGATTATTAATTTACGACGAAAGATTTTATAGCTATTATATACGATATATTTTAGGATAATTAGAGAGGTAGGAGATAAAGGTTTTGCTAATTACCGAGAAAACGAAGAAGATAAATAATAAATAATAAATAATAAATAATAGAATTACGTTAGCTAAGGGCTAGGACCGCGGTTTTAGTGCCGAAAAAGCTTTTTATAATTTTTAGCCTAAATAATAATAAAATTATAGGATTAGCTATAATAATAATAATATTTAGAATTATTAATAGCAATTATTTAATAAATAACGCTATTTACGGCTAGCGATATATTACGGTATATAGCTTTACGGGGTAATATAAATTAAAATAATTAAAGCGCGGTATAATTAAATATTACGGATAGCTATTTTATTTAGGATTATTATATTATAATTATAATTTTATTAATTGTTGCACGGATGTTATACAGCATCGGATAGTGCATAAAAATAGCATTATAACGCATATTATATCGTTATAATAGCTATAAAGGCTGTAAAGATATCGGTTATTAACGATATCTTTAACGTGCGGTAAAACCCCACTAAGTGGTGGTTATTGCGGTGGCAACACTATAGGGTAGCCCTACCCAAATACCTTCTATAGTATTCTACCACTTTCCTTAATTATAAATCAACCGTATTATTAATTAACTTGATTATAAATCAATTAATTAATAATATATTCCAGAATGTTCTTATTGGTTGATTTAATGGGTATAAAAGGGAGTTATTTTATTTGTAATTAGTTTACTTTCTTCCTCTCCTTAAGCTTCAATATAACCACGTTTTCCAGCCTATACCAGACGATTCTACGAATCTATAGTTGAACGCTTCCCTGTGCCTAAGGTATATGATTACCCAATCAGACCTTAGAATAGGTTATGAGCCCGGTCCGGTATAATACCATACCTGGATACCGGACTTTATAATCGAAAAACTATAAACCACGCCCGAAACGGTTAACCTTACCCGTTACAGCCACATAACGGCTAAAAGGTTAACTTTTAAGTTTCGGAAACGCGTTATAGTGGCCGATTATAGGCAGTATACTGCATTATACTGCATTATAGGCTGTATACCTTAATAAAAGGTATAAATCGAAAACTATAGCCGCTCTCCCGAACGAGCTATAAGTCACTTAGTGTAGACTTCGGAATTCCGCTATAGTGGCCGATTGCTGCATTAGGAAAGCAGCGTTACCCGTTTTACGGATCACTTATACGATACTTTATCGTATACTTAAAGGTCTTTACCTTTATTTCGACGAATCCTTTACCGTTTATAACAATTTGTATATCGTTATAACGGGAAAATTCAGGCAAAATGGATGGCACTATACGTGCCTTATCCGGTTGCCAAATGCCGGAGAAACAGAAACTCTCTGGTTCGGATAACTGGAATACGTGGAAATCCACTATACAGTTATATATGAAGCTGCTGGGTATAGACGGTTTTTTCGAAAAACCTGAAACGTATATCGGTATAACCGAGATACAAAAAGCCCAAGCGTTGCTTCTAATTCGTCAAAACTTAACGAACGAACCGTTAAGTTTGATTTTCGATGAACTTGATCCGTATAAGGCTCTGTCGACTTTACAATCAGCCTATCAAGGCACCGGTCCCGTCCTTCGACAGCAGCTATACCTCGAATTCCATACTATAAAATTCGAGAATTATAACTCGTTAAACGAGTTTATTTCCAGTTTTAAAAGCTATTTATCCAAGCTTTTAAACGTTGGGGCAAAGATCGACGATATCGATCAAAAGACGATCTTTATAGCCGCCCTCCAGTCAGCCTACCCTATATGGGCAGATCGTCAAAGAAGTGCCTTACGGTCACTTACACCCCCTGATTTGGAAAGTCTAATAACCGATATATTAGACGAAAACCGACGGGATCCAGATTCGGTAATGGGAAATTCTTATTTTACGGGTAATAAGAATAAGTCCCGAAATTCCCGGACCAATCAAAATCGATGGGAATCCAAAAGCGGAAAGAAACGGTGGAATTCGAATAAATCGAATAGTTCGAATAATTCGAATAAATCGAATAAGCCGAATACTTCGACTTCATCCACCCGTTCCTCGAATAAGTCACAAAATCGAGGAAAACCACCACGTGATTCCGAAGAAACCACCGAAGAAGAATCATTTTATTCTTTTTCGGATATTCCGAATAATCGGAAATTCAGTACCGTTCCACGAGACTGGTGGCTATACGATACTGGTTCTTCGAAGCATATTGCGAATAATAAGAAATTATTCGTCGAATTCACCGAAAAAACCGGTTTACCACCGGTTATTACGGGTGGTGGAAAAGTATTTCCAAAAGGAATAGGAAAAATCGTTCTTCCATTCCAAATTAACCGGGAAATACGTAAAATTACGTTATTAAACGTACTCTACATTCCGGAATTTCCGCTAAATATTATGTCCGGCCAGCTTCACTACCAGAAAGGTGGTATTATAAGCGGGAATAAACTTTGCGATTCTAAGAATCGTCCGTTTGCTACGTTAAATCAAGGAAAACGTGGTTTCTTTCTTCACGTAGCAAATAAATCGGAACCTAATATGGCTTATTTAGCTATAAATCCACTAAAGGCAGTGGAAAAAGCCCGTATATTCGACGTGGCTTACCCGGAACCGGCATCGGTAACGAAATCCGATAATTCTACGGATTTCGAAGAAATCGAATTATTAAATAATAATTCGAATTTCCTCACAACTACGGAACGGTGGCATAAAGTCCTTGGCCACCCTAGCTTCGATATTTTAGCTAAAACAGCTAAAATAACCACTGGTATACCGAAAGGGGAAATAAAAAGGGAAGATTTCCACTGTGAATCTTGCCTTTCGGGTAAAATTACCCGTAACCAAGCCCGTATTAATCCGAATCGGGCAGAAATACCGTTATATCGACTTTGCATCGATACGGTATATATTACCCCATCCAGCTACTCCGGTTATAATTATATAACCGGCTTTACCGATGATAAAACCGGCTTCCGTAACGTGGAGTTTTCCAAGGAAAAGTCTGAAATATTCGATATCGTTACTAAGAAAATCGAATATTATAAAACACAATTCGGTCGATACCCGAATGTGATTCGTATGGATAACGGCAGGGAGTTTTCCCCGGTTAAATTAAACGATTATTTAACCGGAAAAGGGATTATTTTCGAACCCACTACTCCGTATACACCGGAACAAAACGGTATTGCCGAAAGGACGAATCGAATTATTATCGAAAAAACCCGTACGGTTTTTATCGATTTACAACTCCCGAAAAACCTCTGGGAATTCGTTGTAAAAGCCGTTGTTTACTTAGTAAATATTACGGCTACATCGTCCGGTCAGCTTACCCCTTACCAGGAATTTTACGATTATTTCTGGCCACAACGGGATAATAAGCCTGACGTATCTACCATCCATGCCCTTGGAACGCCTGTTTTGGTATATAAACCAAAAGAAAATCGGGTCACTTCCGATAAATTCGGTAAAATTACCGAAAACGGAAAGATAATCGGCTATAGTGGTAATAAGATTTACTACGTTTATATTGCCGATCGACCGTATAAATCACGAATTATACGGACCTCCCATATTCGATTATTACCGGAAGATCGAAAAGAGGGGGAGAATTCACAGGATTCGGATAATCTTCAGAAATTACAGAATTCGGAGAATTCACAACATTCTAATGACTTTCGAACTACCGTTCCGGGGAATCGAACCTCGAATCCCACGGCAGAAGCCGCAAATATTAACCGTTACGCTAAGTCGGATAACTTAACCATCGGTTCATTTGAGAACGAAAGTCAAGGGATTAATAGCCCTTATAACCTCCGGTCAAGGGAAGAATGCACGGCCATGGATATCGACCGACCGAACCTACCCGGTATCAGCGAACGACCGAACTTACCCGGGAACACCGAATCCGATACCATTTCGAATATTCCGAGATCGAATATCGAAGTAGTCCTTCCGAAACTTACGGAAGAAGAACGAGATAAATTCGTTAAATACGACGAATTATTCGCTGATATCTCGTATTATTCCACGATCGATAACGGCTATACTGAACCGAAAACGCTTAAACAAGCGTTAAAAACGCCGGAAAAGGAAAAATGGCTGCAAGCTGCCCACGAAGAACTTCGGCAACTTATACGAAAAGGGACTTTTCAGGCAGTCGATCGTGATGAAATCCAAAAGGCCGGTAAATACCCACTTACCGTTAAATGGGTTTTTAAAAGAAAAACCGATAAAAACGGTAATATTGAGCGGTATAAGGCAAGACTGGTGGTACGTGGATTCGAACAACGATACGGTATCGATTATTTCGAAACCTTCGCTACGGGAACAAAATCCACTACCTGGAGGCTTTTATTAGCTCTCTCTGCATACTACGACTGGGAAATCGAACAAATCGATATAATCGGTGCTTTCCTAAACGGGGAATTAAACGAAGAAGTGTTTATTACCCCGATAACCGGATTATCCGAATTTCTTGCCGAAAATCCGGAATTAAATAATTTCGGATGGAAAGACGATAATACCCAGGCTATATTGTTGAAAAAGGCATTATACGGCCTCAAACAAAGTCCACGTCAATGGCAAATCACACTGAAAAACGCCTTGAAAAAGCTCGGATTTAATCCACTTATTTCAGACGAATCAGCGTATTATAATAAAGATTCTAATATCTTTATTATTACTTACGTGGATGATTTCCTGTTTTTTGGTCCTGATTTACGGAAAATCAACCAATTAAAACAGGATATTTCGAAAGATTTCGAAATAAAAGACCTGGGACCAGTTTCGTATTTTCTCGGTATACAAATTGAAAGAAACCGGGAAAAGAAAACCATTCGCATTAACCAGTTAACTTACCTTAAACGCCTACTGGAAATTAACGGTGTTTCCGATATAAAACCATCCAGTATACCGCTAAGTCCTGGTTTTCCGAAATCGTTGTATATTAATAAAACCAACGAAAAACCGGCTTCTTCGGAATTTATCCACCGATACCAGCACTTATTAGGTGGATTAATGTACGCTATGGTACAAACCAGGCCCGATCTGGCTTACCCCGTATCGTTTTTAGCCAGATTCATGCAAAACCCATCGAATACTTCGATGAAAGGGGTAATAGGGGTTTTTAACTATATAAAATCCTATTTCCACCTTGGAATTACTTATAACGGGATTATAAAACCCGGATTAATAGGATATTCCGATGCCGATTTTGCTGGGGATTACGAAACCCGTAAATCTACGTCCGGTTATTTATTTACCTTAAATAACGGACCGATAAGTTGGAAATCCAAAAGATAGTTAACGATTTCCTTATTAACCACCGAAGCCGAGTTTAACGGGCTAGAGCAGGCTACCCGGGAGGCTATTTGGTTGAAAAATCTCCTCGAAGAAATCGGTATTAATATTAATACCGTATTAATTAAAGGAGATAATACGGGAGCCATTAATTTGGCTTATAACCCCGAATATTATTAAAGGACGAAATATACTGCTATACGGTATTATTACGTCCGCCAAGAAGTCGAAAATTAAAATATTCGTATCGAATATATATCGACGAATAATATTCCAGCAGACGGCCTTACGAAACCACTTCCCAAGGATAAATTCCAAAAGTTCGTAAAACTGTTAAACTTGACCGATACTGTTTAATAGGGGGAGTGTTGCACGGATGTTATACAGCATCGGATAGTGCATAAAAATAGCATTATAACGCATATTATATCGTTATAATAGCTATAAAGGCTGTAAAGATATCGGTTATTAACGATATTTTTAACGTGCGGTAAAACCCCACTAAGTGGTGGTTATTGCGGTGGCAACACTATAGGGTAGCCCCACCCAAATACCTTCTATAGTATTCTACCACTTTCCTTAATTATAAATCAACCGTATTATTAATTAACTTGATTATAAATCAATTAATTAATAATATATTCCAGAATGTTCTTATTGGTTGATTTAATGGGTATAAAAGGGAGTTATTTTATTTGTAATTAGTTTACTTTCTTCCTCTCCTTAAGCTTCAATATAACCACGTTTTCCAGCCTATACCAGACGATTCTACGAATCTATAGTTGAACGCTTCCCTGTGCCTAAGGTATATGATTACCCAATCAGACCTTAGAACATTAATCCTTAATTAAATTAATTATTTTTAATTTTAATTAATTGCGCAGCTTTTTGCGATATTTTGGCTTTAATTATTTTATAGCTAAACGTTATTTAATTATTTTGCAGCCGAGTATTTTAGCGACCGTCGATTACGCTTAATTATAAGCTATTATTTAATTATAAGGGATGCGTATATAGCCGTTTTTATAAGCGTAAAAATTATACCGAATTTAATATATAATTTTTATTTATAATGCGATAATATTAGGTAATCGAGCTATTTATACGGTTTATAAGGGGGAATTATTAAAATAAAGATAATAAAAAATATTAATTTTGGCCTTGGGACTTATTAGGTAGAGTGAGAATAATAGTCGGATTTCCCGGGCCGGATTTTAGGGCCCTAAAAATAGCCGAGCAGTAATTTATATTAAAAAAATATATATTTATATATAATAAAAGGAAAAATATAAACCTAAAATCCGTCTAAATATATAATTTGCCTTTATATAGGGTATATAACTCCCTGCTAATATTATTATTTTTTATTAAGCTCGGATTAGCTAAGCCCGGTTTATTTAAATTAATCCAGACTTCCGGGGTATTTAAATTAATCTAAATTTCCGGGGTATTTAAATTAATTTATTATTAAAAACTAATTACGCAATTATTAAGCTCGTCCCTATTTTTTATATATAATATAATATATACCGCGCGGCGGCTAGCATTTATTTTGCTAGGTTTTTATGCGATAGCCTAACGGGATAATAGGAAAGCAAGCTTGCGCGTTATTATTCGCGGAGGTTTTAATAAGTCGTAAGTGCTCGCTAGATTTTTGTGGCGTTAGTTTTAATTTACCGCAGCTTTTCGGTCGCAAATTCTATTTTTTTGCGGATAGTATATGCCCTTTTTTCGGTTTTTTTAAGGAGCTTTTTTACCTCGTTAATATTATTTTAATATAACGGTATATTCGGATTTTGCTGCTATTTTTTAGCCTAATAAAAAAGCGTATAAGGCTTATTTTAATGCTTAATTATAAACGAGGAGTCGGCGGCGTTTTCGGAGTCCTTGGACCCGGTGGCAATTTTGCCCTTTTTGGCTTTTTTTTTTGCAAATTTTTGGTTAGGAGTCGTTTTTATTCGTGGGTCGCCGATTTATTTTTTGGCTCGCTTTTATCCGCCGCTGCGGCGGCGGCGGCGGCGGCGGCACGTTCCTTTTTTAATTTCTTTTTTTCCGCTTATTATGGTTTTAGTGGTTTTTTTTTGGGTTTTGGATAGCGTGGTTTATTTGCCCGTCGAGCGGCGGCGGCTTTATTTTATTATTTTTTCTTTTTTTATTTCGCTATAAATTTAAGGCTTTTGCGGTATCCCTAAAAAAGGGTTAATTAAAAAAAACGAATAATAAGTTGCGATTTATTAGTAAATTATTTAGGTTTAATTCCCGCGGAGCTATCGTTAGCTATTATAATTTAAATATTAAATATTAGTATCGCTAAAATTAGAGGAAATTATAATAGAAAATTAATAAAAATATTTAAATTACTTTATTATAAAATAAATATCGCAGGTTTTTTTATAATAATCCTCGATTTTTTTTGCTTAAAGGTCGGTATCGTCGCTTTATTCCCTAGGCGACGCTAGTTAAATGCTTAATATTTATTTTTTAGGCGTCGAATAAAAGCGCTTAATTATATGCTTTTAAAATTCGAAAATATATTAATATAAACGGAGTTTATAATTATATATTTTATATATATTGGCTTTTTTATAATAGCGTTTTATAATTTATAATAGCTTTTTATAATTTATAATTATAATATTATAAAATTAATTTTAGTTTATTTCCCGAGCCTAATTCGCGGCTTAAGTAATTATCGGTAATAATTAAGAATTAATTTAATTTTATAAGTTATTAGATAATTTTTAAAGTAGCTAATTTAATTTTTTATATTATTTTATATATAGCAAATTAGCTAGGCTTTTTAATAATAATAAATAAAGGTATATTTAAATATATAATAATATAGCTTAGGTATAATATTAATTAATTAAAAAGAGCTTTTTTAAAAACGCGCGATTTAGCTGGCTAGGCCTAATTATATATTAAAAAAAAGGATTATTTTAATTAATATTTAAATAAATATATAATAATTTAACGATAATAATAAATAAATATTAGCTATTTATTTAATAAATTATATTGCTTATTTATTATTATTTTTATAATTATTTTCGCATTTTATTAGATTTTATAATGCGATTTATAAAATGCGATCGCGCTAGGAAATCTTATTTTAGCGCTTAATTCTATTTTATAGCGGGCACCGATTGCTATAATTAGTTAATGCGCCCTTAGCCCGCTATAATCGGGGGAGGGCAGCACCGCAAAATAAAAATGGATCGCTTAAATAAAGGGCTGCGCTTAATTCTTAATTTTTAATTTATTACGCTTAATAAATATTATAATTGCGCGGTATTTATTCGTATTAGTTCTAAATACCCTTTTTAACGCCATATAATAGCACTAAATACCCGCCTTTATCGCGCTTAAAGGGACCGTCCCTCCCGACGCCCTCGAAACACCCTCTAAAATTAGGGGATCCCTTTAATTGCCCTTTAATTGCCCTCCAGAATGCCCTTACGACCCTCGTCGGCCCTCCTCCGGGAAAGGGTTTCCCTCCTAAGACAGCCCTTTTGGGGGCCAAAATTACCAAAAACGGCAATTTGCCCTCACTGATAGTCCCAGTCCGATGGCAATGGACAGCGGGATTAAAAAGTATGACGCAATGCCGTTGGCGAGGAGTGGAATGGTGGCCAGGAGGGAAACCTGCCCAATATCGGCTGGTACAACGCCTGGTGGTACGACGGATAAAGGGTTGAAGTTGATGGACCCGTGCGAGTTGGCTACAAAGTCCACGTCATTCAGCGATCGTGGGTCGACACCAGAGTACTCGAGCAAGAAGACGGGAATTAAGGCGCCAATAATTACTTCCGCACTGAGGGCGAGCGAGCCGACTGTAGATTGTCAATTAACACAATACTCGACAGAGTGCCATATCACGACTGGATGTTTGCAAATGACATTTCCCCCATGGCCAGCTTGGGACCAATTGACATCATTTCCCACGATAGTTATCAGTTTTATAACGAAACTACCAATAGATGGAATCCACCCTGGGAATTGTCTCCATCATGGCCATGAGTCGTGTTCCTGCGTCTGACATATAGGGAGGAGGCTTCAACTCACAGAAACACAAAATTCCAACTGCCAGCCATTTCTGCTTGTCGGGGATATTGAGAGGATCTGGCTTTAACGTAAACAAGGATGAACGTCATGACTCGAGTCCAGTGACACTGCACCTTTTGGATCCGGCGTTGGCATCTACCGATATGAATAAGCGACAGCCTCTTAAAGACTATGAGTCTCCAATACTCACCGGAATAAGACGAATCTCCCCACTACAGCGACATATGTTAATATTTGCCTTGCAAGTTGGAAGTAGGTTGGTCACAGCTCTTCTGGGCATCCTCCCGTAATCCAATGACTCACATCATGAATTCATAGAAAATGTACTGCTAGTGTGATATAGAATAGGTGAGGGATAATATAACAAACTTGCTTACTTTTCGTCCACCAAGTTCGTGGATCCAATGACCTTTCCATCTGCGCTTTCGCCACTGCTTACAGACTCGGAGCGAACCAGGTAGGGAAGTTTCTCATCCATATTTCGTTACGCGGTCTTTCTCAAAGGATCTTTTTTCGAACACAAATCGATTATCGCTCGTCATATATCATGAAGTATTAAGTGCATCCGCTCAGCGGAAGTTGCAAAGCTCTGGTCAACCAGGACCTTGGTTTCGCTGGGAAAGAAAGTGAGAAAAACAAGGACAAGACAAATTATAGACAGAGATCCAGCTCTGCAGAGAGATTGATTGAAGCGAGCGAGGTCAAGAACTTATCATGCCTATTGTTGCTGCTGTCGTTGGACGAAGAGATGAACTGACATGTGTCGGGAGTCGTGGGGCCGGATATGCCACTCAATGGTATGAATAACACGCCTTGACACTACGGCAGCCTCGAACAAATTATTCCGATTCGGATTGTGGGCAGAGGTTCCAGCAACGTCAACGATCAGCCGGTCGCTCGATCTTGGATGACAGCATCAGACGAGACTGATCTTCGAGGATGCGGATTGCTTGGCCCAATGCAGCGCCGAAAAGAAACATGTGGGTTAGTTTGGATATGGCTGGTCCGTTTCGGGGAGACCGCAGCTCGTTTGAAGCTTGAACTTATCCAACTGCACTACCGACCGGTGACCATAGCAGGCAAATCGGGAGAGTGAAAGAAACAGTCTTCTAGAACTATGATGCATGTGCAGATTGATCGGCCCTAGGGTGGTCTGTTGTGATCAGCACGGCACTTGACTACACATCGCGCAAGCTATGCAATTACAGTCACATCGCCCACGTCAAGAAAACAGGCCCCCTACCAACAATCTGCATGGTTGGTGGGCTGACATAGCCAAGCACCGAGGGAGAAGCAGGCAAATCTAGTGGTTCGAGACGGGTTTCCTGACCAATTCTACCACAATATTGGCACAGTACTATGTACCGCCCAAGGCCCAGAGGGTCTCTCGCGTGAGTTTCAGCCCATCGTTGTTAGTGCGCGGGCAAATTGGACGATCTGCTTGTAGGTTTGTCTGCATTTCGACCCATGGCTAGGACACTGGAGTCTGAGGATGGCGATATTTCTAGACACTTGGGTAGTAGCTAAATGGGTACCTCCATGCTTCGCAACATACACTACACCTAGGTCTTCAAACATATCTGTTCGCAATGATTCGGGAATTTTCTTCTTCATGCGCTTCTTCTTCTGCAATCAGCTTCAGGCTTCAATCACGTTCTGCTGATTATTAGAAATACCAGGTGGTCGAGCTTGAAGAGCATTGACCGTCTCCACACGGTGAGGCGTGTTCTGCGACTTGCCCCTTGAGCCCCTGGTCTCAGCCGCGATCTGCAACAAACAGCAGTCTACATAGTACATGCATGACCTGGCTACCCAGGAAGGCAGGAATTCAACGGCTCGGTACTTGTTCAGCCGACAATTGTGGAATATTTATAATCCTCTGTCTTCTTCATCACTGGCAGCACCGCTGGAGAGTATGAAGCAGATGACTAATAAATAATCTTTCAACTATTGACAGTAATTGGACTACGGGAATTCCGAGCCTGGGAGTCAACTTCTTCCTCCACCGTAGAAGCAAAACATTTAAAACAAGAGACCCGTGTAGTCGGATCCAGTCAATTACTCCACGATGGTAGCCATCCAAACGAGATGACACGTAAGACAGCAGGCGGGAGCTGTTGGCATGGCATGATATGAATACATTTTCCGCTAGTTTTACATTACATGAGAGCTGTGGTTGTCGTTGGTGCTGTTGCTAAGGTTTTAGAACCTTCGAATGTCCATCGCAGGCAAGTTCTGAGGAGCGCTCATGAGTTGAAGAGTGATTACAAGAAATTGATACCAACTCCCACGCTCAAACCTTTGCGCTTCTCTTCTTCCCGTCTCACCACCAAGGGCAAGCTAAAGTTGAGCTCGAAACGGGCTACCGGATGAGCATAGACCAAGCCGAGTCCCACAGCCAGGCTGGGCAGTCCCGTGGTGAGATCTTTCGTAGCTGACAGTATTCCGTCCATCACAGCACTAGAGCTAAGTCCCTTGTCCAACGGCTCCTCCCTGCCCTTTGACTTGTTTCGCAGGGCCACTGACCGGCCGCCATTGGCAAAGACTTGGAATCGGAAAGGACTCTCGGGCCCGGCTCTTGGTAGTGGGATTAGCATGTTCACGCTGCCTGCGGCAAAGATGTCGCCGCCCAGGGCATCGCCACCATCCCGCGGGCCAAGGCCCCCCAATGTAAATCCACGAACATCCGTAGGGCCGCCGAGGCTGAAGCGGTCATTGACGCGACTCGGCTGCGCCCCGTCCAGGCCGTAGCCCAGCGGTAGTGGGTAGAGCATACCGGCACGGAAGCCCGCACCTATTGACACGCCCGAGAGGCCACTCACTCCGGGCACGGGTACTGGTACAGCACCACCGAGCTCCATCTCACTTTTGGCAAAAGCCACATCGCCCCCCAAGGGTCCCCAGCCGGCAATTTCACTTGCTGTCTTGATGAGGTATCCACTCTGTGGCAGCATGGGATTGTCTCTGCGATCACGCGAAAAGAGATAGGAGATGGCACTCTTCACCGAATCGCCCGCATCTCCGCGTATTGTAGGGCTTGCTCGCTCGCCAAGCCCAGTGACCTGCCGCCATGCACCCGTGTAGCCAACTTGGTACTTGTCGCCGGTCGAATTACTCCAGTTCAACTTGGCACCTCCCCCTTTGACAACCTCTTCGTGACTTGCCCACGGCTTGTGTGTGCTGCTCGCCAAACCCTCGAAACTCAGACGCAGGTCGGGATTGCTCAGTACAGGAGTGCTGAACTCGGCACTGTATGCCGAGCGGGTTCTTGTGCCCGTCGAGGCATTCAAGGATAAGGACTCTGCACCACCAAACAGGTTTCGCAGGTGCATGGTACCATATGCGGAACCTTCTGTGTTGCCCAGATCTGTGCCCGTCTTGAGAAAGACCTTTGACTTTTCGCGTACCCGCAGGGCAATGTCCAAATCGGTCGGAGAGGTCGAAGGGTCGGTTTGGTTGGGCTGCGACAGGTGTACATGTATTTGGTCGTGAAAAATGTCGAACTTTTGTAGCTTTCCAACAACCTGGCCGACTTCTTCCAGCATCTCAGCCAGCGTGAAGCCAGAGTTGGCGCTGCCGTGTACCAAAGGCTGGAAGAGAGGGTCGAAGAAGGACTTGCGGGTGTTTTTCGCACCATGGACCTGCACCGACGAGACGGTGACCGGGAGGGTGCCATTGTGTTGCAACTCGAGTGAGGATTAGCTTGATCGTGTTCGGTGTTGCGGCCTCGACTGATTGCTTAGCAACTTACGAGATCGATGTTGCGTGCTTGTGCCTGCGCATTTTCTCTCTCAGCCGCCAATTTCTGCTCAACCGAAGCCGTCTCTCGTCGAAGGAGACCCTCAAAGGCCTAGGAAACAATTCAGCGCATGTCAGCAAATGGGCAAGTCCATTGAGAACGATGCAGATGCTGCATCCAATTTGCAATTGGTGAACTCACATCATCGCCGCCTTGAGAGTTATTTGCAGCCATTGTGACGACAGGCTACTGCGTCAATTCGGCTCTTGCGGTTTGCGATGCTATCTTGTCTTGTGAGAGTTTGAGGGTATCAGTGATGAGGTGGGCGTAAAACTCGGCTGATCCCGGGCAAGCTCAAGCTCTCTCTACCTTGGGTACCGCTTGCCGAGCTCGTGTAGCTGCAGCTCAAGGTCGACAGAGATTCAAGACTGCGTTGTGCGGATCCACCAGAGCAACATGCTATGTCTGCGACACTATAGAAACGTTTTGCTTCTGTAGTGCACGCCCCTAGGTACCTTGCATAGCTGGGAGACCGACGTCAACGTTGTGGCGGTGTCGGGAGAAGATCGTTGTGGCTGGAAGAAGAGCGATATTTGTGCATGCCGTGCATAAAACACGAGACTGCTTGGCTAACACTGATGCAATGTGCTGCACCTCTTATCTAACGTGGAGGAGCCTGATCTGATTTGCGAAAGTGGCACAGAGACTTTGTACCTCTTAGCACGTCCTGGGTTGTGTCACAAGACCTTCGAGCCCGAGTGTCGTCCGGTAACAAACCCCTAGCAATGGCTGTGACCCTCCCAGGGAGCGCCCCATCTTTTGCTCTCCACCGTCATTAAGAACACTGGAGACTGGAGACTGAACTCTGCGCTTGCGCTGGGGCGCACATGCATCCTGGCACTTGTAGAATGTACGGATTGCTCATCTGCAGGTGTTTTTTTCTGGATCTGGATGTGCAAACATGCCTAGGCACTCATGTACTGTTCATTCACTAAAGGGCCATTGATGCTTGTGTCGTGACGGCTGCCCGTTGTCTCTCGTTGACTTCGGAAGCCATGTGCTTGAGGTAAATATGCGACAGACTACTGAGGTGCTCAAAAAAACAAAAACAAAGAAAGAAACACTTCAAACACATGTGCATACAAAGAAAAACGATAAAGCGTTTCGGTACATTAGAAGGTACATATATGTAGGTGGGAAACTTGAACTGTACTACAGTAGGTAGTAGGTCGTAGTAGGCAGAGTGTCCTCTCGGTCCGAGTCAGACAGCCCATCTGGACTCCCCCGGATCTCACACGACGCTCACCAATCTACTGGCCTGTACTACTGCACCACCAACTACGTGCGTCCATTCGTGACATACTTGGCATTCTTTCGCCGCCATCGATTAATCACGACTTGAGACTTCTACTCACCACATCACTCACATCAACGCAAACTCGATCGCTCCCTTTGATTACTCAAGGTTGCCACGAGGTCGCTTTCTATCATTCTTTTGTCGTAGCTCGTACCGTCTGCAGGACTCTAGAAACGTTGAACGAGGCGCCGTCACTTTCGCTGCTGCGCCCATCCAACCAACCCACTTGCGCGCCCGCTGCAATCGCATCACGACAGACGTCCACCACGACCAGCGACCTCTCCTGAGCATCAGCGACCATGGCTAGCAAAGCAGCGCACAAGCGCCTCACCCGCGAATATAAGACAATTGCCCAGAACCCGCCCCCCTATATAACCGCCCATCCCTCGGATTCCAACATACTTGAGTGGCATTACATCATCACAGGTCCCGAGGATACTCCCTACCATGGCGGTCAATATTGGGGGACCCTGATCTTTCCCGCCAATTACCCCTTTGCTCCTCCGGCTATACGTATGCACACACCATCAGGCCGCTTTCAGCCCTCTACGAGATTGTGCCTATCGATCTCCGACTTTCATCCCAAGAGCTTTAACCCGGCATGGGAGGTCAGCACCATCCTGATAGGTCTTTTGTCTTTCATGACGAGCGAGGAAATGACTACTGGCTCCATTTCCGGTACAGAAAGAGAAAGAAAGTACTTGGCAAGGCGCTCCCGCTGGTGGAACTCGACCGGAGGCGGTTCGCAGCACAAGGCAGCTCAAAAAGGCAACGTCAAGGCTGGGGATGGCGGTGCCAAATTTAGGGCAGAGTGGCCCGACGTTGATAAGGACAACAAGACCTGGATGACGGAGAACAAGATTGATCCCGCTACTGGGGAGCCGCTTGGAGGTGCGAGCTGCGGCCCACAATTGGGAATTGCTCAGAGCAGTGGCCAGACCCAAGCTGTGGTAGATGCAGTGGTTCAGCAACGTGATGCGGCCGGCCGCGGCTGGATGGCAAGCAGGTGGTGGTATGCCATTGGCGCTCTCCTAATATACACTGCTATTGCCCGTTGGCTTGGCTGGGAGGCGGAACGACCACGACAGGGTCTGTAAGGCAAGAGCAGAGGCAGAGACTTGGGGTGTATGTGCAGCGCCACACTTTTATTCTCCCCTTGTGCTCGAGGCGATTCGTTCTGACCCTGCATGGGGATTTCATTGCATATTATTGTGTATTTCCGTGTAATAGGGTCTGGTTTATTATAAGGATCATGCCGGCGTTGAAGGCGAAGGAAATCATTGGCTTTGTTTGTGTAGCATATCTGGAACAGCACGGTCATCTAGAGATTCTCTTCGACACGGACGGCCCAATGCTTTACGTATTAGTAAGTAAAGAGTCAATATTATTGTATATGTCTGTCTACCCGTATTGGCGTGAGAATACCGCCAGGAAGAAGCCACCAACTACGAAAGAGACCAAAAATGCTAGGTTGTTTGAATTGTAGTCTTGAGTGACAGCCGTGGAAGACTCAAGTTTTGGCCTCAAGAGAATGGAACCTAGGTATACAAAGAAACTTGGGAGCGGGCTGAGTTGGCATCTGTAGTCGCTTTCAAAGTTGAGCAAACGTATCGCGTGCACGGAGAGTGGACATCGTGTAAACAACGTGGGTAGTTATTATAGAATAAGAAGCCGTGAGCCGTAATTATTAATGTGCCAAGTTAACCGTAGATGTGTTTTTCCTACCAACAAGAACGGGTCAGATACAATGAACGACATTGCTAATTCTGAAATTTAACCCTCGTTCCCAGCGGTGCCCTCGATTGACTGGCACACGCACTTTGATACTGAATTGTTCTTGACCGTTTGCAAGTGCACCGGTCGTCCTCGACAGTCGGGGCCAACCTGAAGCGCGAAGTTCTTGACGGCGCGCTGCGATTATTCCATTGGCATAATCAAGCAAGGAGGAGAAACAACTATTTATGGTGCAGACTTTTGTCTGCCTCCCACTCAAGATTTTCCCCAAAACAAACGCGAGCGGCGCTTTCCTCACAAGGACGTCAAGCTGTCAATCCTCTTCCACCTCCTCTCTGCTTCCCGTCACGTCTTCGAGAAGTCAACAACAGCCCTTTTTGTTTGACAACACAGCTGCTCATCAATCAGCAGTTTCTTCTTGTCCTTTCTTGTCTCTCACTGTTTTCTCTGTCGTACGACTGCACCCTCTCCACCATCATTGAGCATTCCTGTCCCGAACTCGATTCAACGGCGCCACACGGCAACAACACTCATTCTCTGCGCGCCACAAACAGCATTGTCTGGCAAGTCATACTCTTCGGGTATTCTTCTTCTTCGTTTCCTCCTCTTTCTCTTTCTTCACCACTTCCTCCTACTCTCATCTACCATTTTCTGGTGATCCACCCCAAGATGCCCCAGCTGTGCGGTTTGGGGTTCCTTTGTCCACGATTACACCCTTCATCCACCCAAGACAGCTTGTAGGGTTACAACTATCACTGCCTGGTCCTGTTGTCCTCTGCAATTATTTCTACTCTCCGTCTCTAGCCCCTGCGCTGTCCCATACTTGTGCCATTCTTGCGCCGACCCGCGACCACTCTTCTGACATCACAAAGAAGCTCCATCGCTGTGCACCTTCCTCACTTTGTGGTATTCCTTGTTAAGGAGCAACCATCCACCTGCTGTGCTAGCATTTGAATCAGTCGGGACCTTTGCCCTTCCTCTATTGGTTACTCGGCCTTGCCTTCTTAGCCTCATTCCCTTGTTACATCTGCTCCCGACCCCCATTCGATGGCCCATCTGACCTGTATTCAGAATCAGGACGCATCACTCACATTATGTCCGACCTCGCTCCAGCCCGAGACGGCGTTGCCGTTACTGAGCCTACTGAAACCATGCCGCGCATCCTGACCCCAGTTGATGAGCTCAATGAGACGATCACCGATGGTGCCCAGATTTTCAACAAGGACGCCGACCTGACTTTCAAGCTCAAGTCTGACTCTGGCTTCGTTGAGTTCAAGGTGAACAAGTTCAACGTTGCCTCTGCCTCCGATGCTTTTGGACGCCTCATATTTAACGAGAACGGTGATTCCGATGTCATCGAGTTGTTGGACGACACTAATGCATTCGCCCTCATAATGAACATTGTTCATTATCGATTCCTCCTCGTCAAGAAGGAGCCCTCCATCGACGAGCTTTTCCAGATCTGTATTCTGGTAGATAAGTACGATTGTACCCATCTGGTTCAACCCTGGGCTGCCAATTGGGCTGCTGTGCTGTCCACGTTCACGGAAGGCGAGAATGCCGCTGCAGCCAACTACAAGGCCCTCTGGGTTGCTTGGGTGTTGGGTTGTGTGGGCCCCTTCCGTCAGATGGCGGACTCACTTATCGTCACCAGTAAGGTTGACGAGGATGGCGACCTTGGCCACATCAGCGGTGCCAAAGTTCAGGATTTAGTCTTGCCTCAGGGTCTTTTCGGTATGCTTTATATCTCACCTCCGTGTTTGTGATCAATACTGACGAAGACTACTGGACAGATGGAATTGTCAGTGTGCGCAGCAAGACCGTGGCTGTCTTGCTTGACGCCATCAAGAAGCCCATGGACCACTTGACTGGCGGCTCGATGGATGACTCCAGTCTCTGTAAGGTTGGCTCAGAGGCCAAAATGTGCGAGATGATGCTTCTGGCTTCCGCAACGCGAGCCCTGGTGCCCGCGGGCCTGTACCCCGTCCCGACCGCCAGCAAGTACACGAACAGCTTGGGCGACATTAAGGACGCCATCACTGGAATCAAGTACGAGGCATGGGTTGGAAAATCCTTCGCGCCTCACAAGGCTCACACTGGCTGCAACCTTGGACTGATGGACTCTCTCAAGACCATCTTGCAGGACATGCCGAGCCCTGTTCAACAGGTACACCTCGCCCACCTGGCCAAACAGGCCAAACTCACCGCAGTCGACAACGGCGACGCTCTACAGGCTTACAACGCCCTGGCAGAGAACGACGGCGAGTTAGAGCTCAAGGGTCAGACCAATAACACCGACAATGAAGCTGTCACTACCCCGGCTGGCGACTCCGACGAGGACACCAAGGCTGCCGATGAGGGCGAGGAGAAGGATGAATAGATGTGCAGAGCAAGCTCCCTGAGGGAGTGTTCGCATTGTTGTCCCCTAGATGAAGAATATGAAAGAGGGTCTCACCACGAGACTATAGATTGGCCCAGAGCGCAGGGTGAGGTTGTCGTGTTTGTGTAATAGTGGTGCCGCTTGATGCGCTTTCTCATGTAGCGCATATCTGGACATCGATGTTGGGGGTCTTGCGATGGATGACAGGTCGATAGCTGCATGGTTGACATATAATGCCCGTGTCACAACCTGTAGACTTGTGAATACACTTGGTGTCCTGCCACTTTAGCTTTGTGATTTTCTGTCACTTCCAGTAGAAGGTACATTGATGTTTCGTCCGCCACGCCGGGAAACGTATGACTTTTTGTGTCGCCCTGGGGGTCTGAGAGTGACACAGGAATGTGTGCGAGCTAGTCAACCAATCTGAGGTGATTGACAGTCGTCTCTTGTGTGACTGCAGAGCCGGAACAAGGTAGGAACATTCCTCATGCTCTACTTTCCTAAAATCTATCCCGGGGCAGAGCATGTCCCCCTTCAAGTGAGCATGCTTGTGACCATGCAACAGTTTGCATTATGCACTGCCTGGTGGAGATTTTTGGTGAGTATGTGACCATGGTGATGCCTGAAAGAGAAAAAGAAAAGCTCACACATTCAAAGCCTACTTCAACGAAATTAGGCACTCTGAGGCTCTATCCCACCGTTCATAAGTGGAAAAGGTAGATCCTGCTTCACAGCGAATGTGGTCACGCTACTTCGAACCAGATGTGAGCATGAAGCACATGTCATAGTGGTGCCGTGGCGAGTGCCTAGCACTGAAAGGTTTGCAGCATGAAGAAAATGGCACAGCAATATACGACTGTCGAGGAAGGACGTGAGGCGGCCATGGATGAGAAAAGGGTTGTGTTGCTGTTGCATGTATTTGTATTATATACTAAGGCTATTATGCGGGCAGGAGTCAATCTGGCAGCTTACGGTAAGACCCAGGTAACAACACTGTTGGCGTACACATTGCCGCTCCATTCCTGGCCGCTCGTGGTGTCCACAGTTACATAAACATCGTTGCCGAAAGTGTTCTCGATGACTACGGTTCTCGTTCCATCGGGATTGAGCGATGCGACGGACTGGATGCCTGAACCGCCGTCATAGGTGTAGCTGCCGGTTCCGTTGAGGATGACAGCTCCCTGGGGAATGAACTTGGAGTATTGGGCCATCATGTAGTAGTCAACCTCTGCTCAGTCGAAATGTGTCAGTTACGAAGAAGAAGAAGAAGGTAAAAATAGAGTATTTGAGTACTTACGGAACTCGTATGTGTTGGTATCCGTGTTGACGACTACCAGGCCACGGCAGCTATCACACCCTCCCGAGGAGAGATGAGGGCCGTCGTTCTGGTCAGTAGCCAGTGTCCAGGCTAGCGAACCCTGTGCCCAGTTCTGCAATGGTCCAATCGTGAAGCCGGAAGCGGCCGCCCAGGTGGTGTACTCGGAGGACGTCCAGCATTCGGTCATATACTGATTGGCTGCTGGGTTGGCATTGTGAAAATCGGACAAAACAGACCACTGGTTATCCGTGGCGTAGCACTAGGCAATGACAAGCGTAAGTTTGTGCACCTTGTCATGAAACTGATAGTTTTTACAGGGACAGCTGACTTACATGCCAGGCGACGGTGTCGACGTACTCGGACGCCGTATCAAGGACCGTCTGGGGGTAACTGGGGACATCGGTGTTGTGGTCATAGGCCCAGACCTCAGTGCTCAGACCAGCGGCCTTCAGAGCAGGGCCAACATTGTCTTGGATGAGAGATCCAGACTCATCGGCATAGACATACATGGTCGGGTACGTGGCTTGGCTATTTAGGGGCTCGTTTTGAATGGTAATGGCGTCAACGCGCGCTCCCTTGTCTGCGTATGCTTGAATGTACTTGACAAAGTACTCAGCGTAGGAGTCGACGTAGGAGTGGTTCAAGTTATTCTGACTCTGTTTGTCAGCACATGGGTGGACGTGGGAGCAAGTAATAGACAATAAGAAAGTCTTACATTGACGGTGGTGCCGGTCAGGTTCCTGTCGAGCTGCATCCACGCAGGCGGCGCCCAGACAGAGCCGAGAAGCTTGGAATTGGGCTTGAGGGTCTGCATCTCGGCCAACATGTCGGCCATGGCCGTTCCGCGATCGCCAAGCGAAAAGTTGACCAAACCCGTGTCCACCTGACCGCCGGCATCATCGTACGTATAGGCCGGGTCTGCAGAGAGGTCAGAAGCACCAATGCTATGGCGCAACAGGCTGAAGTCGGCACCAGCCGAGGTCATGAGCTCGGAGAGGAGCCGAGAACGCAAATCTGCAGGGAGCACGTTGATGACGGCAACGGTGGCATCCGTAACAGCAGCTCCAAAGCCCGTGACAACCTGCTTGTGGCCAGACGCGGTGTCGTCAAAGCTGAGATTCCAAGTCGATGAGTTGCCAGGCGTCCCGGCCCCGGAAACGGGTGCTTCCCATGAGCTCACATTGTACTTTCGGTCAGAAGATGAGACGTATGCGGTGGCCGTGTCAATCGCAGCGCTGGCCTGGACAGAGATCGAGCTGCAGACGGCATGACTGCTGCCAGCCAGGAGCGCAAGGAGAGTGAGCTGCATGCTGAAGACGCCAAAGTAGGACAAGACAATAATGTTTGTCAGTTGTGATGGCGTATGCAGTGGGTGGATTGTCCCTGGCCGACGCAATGGCTTGGAAAGAGAGAGAGTGAGAACAAGGGAAGAGTCCGTCTATATGGACGTTTGGTGCGCGCACGATGATGCTCTTATTCCTATTTCAGCCCGCCATGGCCCGCCCGTCCGACTGCTGATGGGGCGAGGAGGAAGGAATAAGAAATCATGACAATACGCTCGTGCGTAATAGGTAGCGGCCTCGGTCCTCGTCAACTAAACTACTCTGTACCTAGTCTTAGCTCGTCTTGTTTAGTGAGAGGAGAAGTGTCAGAAACAAGTGCGATTCTCCCTGGCCCTAGACTGTGGAAGGGGAGGGAAAAAAGAACAGTATGGCGATGGGTATAACCACAATTTAGTTCGAGGCGGCCGCATGCAGAACCGAACCGAACGATCGACCCCAGACAACCCAGATCAGGTCGGACAGGACTGGACAGGACAGGGTTGGGCATCTGGCATCTGGCATTCGGGACCGGGAGGCGTGCTGAGCTTTTTCTGTAACAGGCTTGGGGCTGCACAATACTACGCGTGTACGTAGATACCATGTATGTACCAACACCAAGACCCGCCGGGGAGGTTTAGACAGACAGACCAAATAGAGTTGTAATAAACTTTGGCTGGAAAAATTGCCGCTTGCGGGCAGCCAAAGTGATGTCAGTCAGTGCGCCTGACCTACGTACATAGTAGGAGGAAAAGAAGAGGAGCACACTAAAAACAAGAACTACTGTGCACTCTCTGTAGATCAGTAGCGTGTGTGGAATTGGAGGACTTCTGGGTAAGCCAGCCGAGCAAGCCAGCCCAGCCAGCCCGGCCTGATCCCCGGTTTGCCCCTTACTATTAGTATAGTCTATACCCCTTGCAGACCTTGATGATGCTAAATATAGCCGCGACCTAGGACCGTTCAGGAACTTGGCTCCCGCGCCTATACTATGTAATCTGTACAGAGTACACATGGGTCTGCTCCTTTCGGCGATCAAGGCTCGGCCAAGCCAGTCATGCATGCATGCATGTATCTTGGTGGGCAGCTCGGTCGATACGGCTCGCAAAACATGGGTCTTTGGTCTCGAAAGAACAGGCTCAGGCAGCGCGAACATGGCTAACAACGTAGACCTGATTTCGTTATTCACCTTGCTCGCGTACAGGTAGGTAGAATACGGCCCTTGAGCATGTTGCTGGGGAAATTGGAGCAGCGCAACTTGCACTTACTCCCAGAGGAATCTGTACGCTGTGCCAGGATTCATATCAGACAGTGGCTTTTCCATATGCAATGTAAGTCAACATGTAAGTCAACATTGTGCTACAGCAGCATAATTAATCACAGATGAACTACCGGGACTAGTTGTAAATTCGTCTTTCAATTGACATTGATTAACATGCAATCTCCCCCTAGCGGAAAGCCATGACATGGTACAATCTATCGACATCAATCCTGCATCCATGATTCCAGTATTGAGATTAGCATTGCATGTTCTCTTGCCAGTGGTCAAAATACTGCCTACAGCCGTCGACTCGCTCCCTTGAGACTAAAAGAGGGTTTCATCACGTAATCGTCAATGGCCGAAGGAACAATAAGGCTGCACCACACCCATTTACACGACTGCTCAAAGGGAAGAAAAGTCCAATTCAATGAGTTGGATGTCCCGTTTCTGATATTTGTAACGGTTCTTTGGTTCCATAGCCGCAGTGAATCACGCTTTTGAGAAGGAAGCAATTTAGAGCCATAACAAAGGTAGGTGGTGTAAAGTGATTCATGCCGTATGCTTGAGAACCACAACAAGGACAACACAATAAGTCTTTGGGCTTCTGCGACTGACTGCCTGCCTGCCTATATTCATTAGCCGCTCGTCAATGAATGCACGAAGAGTACGCAATCCGTTTAAGTTTTGGTCAGTTGCAATTCATTCATCTTCTGCATTGTACATCATGTCATTGGTATACCTCCATCGTCGAACAGCAAAACTCCTACATGTACGTTTCCGGTGATTCTGCTGGTCGTTGTAAGCAGGAAAGGATAATCTGGGCCCAAGCGCGCTCGTCACCAGCAGCAGTCCATCACCAAGCCATGACTGTAAGGTCCAAGCCAAAGAGGGGCAGACATGCTCGTCCCCTTTCTCAGAAGCCTGCCGCCGTCAAACTTCGCGAACTTCGCAAGAACCGTAATGCACAGGAGCGTCTGATTGAGAAGATCAACAGTCAACGCCGCAGTGCAGTCCGCCGAGCGCGGGCCATCATTGAGAATACTGCTGTGAGTGAGCTCTTCTAGTGCAGTCAAGGATATAACATGGGCTCGGAGTGTGTTGCGGAAATGGGAAGAAAATAATGTTGTGTGACTGAGGTGGGAGCCTTTTACTAATCACGAATCGCCAAGTGGTCCATTCTAGAGGAGACTGAGAGAAGAGCTGTGCGAGACACTATCGAAACCAAGCTCCGTCACACGTAGTGAGTATCACATTTTATGAATGCCCGCTGGCTCTCCTTCGAGCTGACACCTCATCTTCTCCTAGTGACAATGCCGCCGCCATGAGCAATGACAATCTTGTCACTGCCGAAGAGGTGAACAAGTCCATTATCAAGGCTTTCGAGGAGCATACAAGCTTGTTTGTCTTTGGGGAAGAAGACGAGCCCCTACCATTCGAGCTCTTTAGTCCTCGCAAGCAAGCTTCATAGGCTTGACACGGTCTGGAATTTGGTGATGATCGCTGGGAAGGGTGACTCAAACTGGAACATCCTGGAGTGGAGGATGGACATGCAGCCAGCGCTTGATCCCCGCCGCCTCACGAAGAAGACTGGATCTCGGAGAGAGTAATAGCGAAGAGTCCCTGGAATTGCAATGCTGTTTTGGCCAGAACGCATTATTCACAAGAGAAGACAATATTACTATTGCAATTTGAAAATCAAGATCAAATTCAACCATGAACATTACTAGTTAAACGCTACTCTGTTCCATCAAAGTCCCAGCTTATCGGTGTTCCACTTGTCCACCATGGCCGGAGTCAGTCCATGGGGCATGGGACAGGACAGGCCCTTGAAAAAGGCTGGTCCGAGTCCATACCTGGCCAAGTCCGAATCGCCAATGCATTTCTGGCGATTCTGCCTGGCTGTCGTCGCGGCAACGACGAGAACATTATCAATTCTCCAAGGTATGGCTTGCCAGATGCTATAATAGATGAATTCCAACCCAGCCCAGAACTCACCGCCATGGTGGGCGCGGAACTTTACGCCGCTGTCGTACCCAAAAATGTGCAGATAGGCGTGCATCATTTCGTGGGCCAAGACGACGATGAGGTAATCCAGATTGAAGGACACACCGTCGCGGTTCTGGCACCAGATACGGATTGTATTCGATGAAGGCTCGAAATGACCGGCATCTGAGCTGGGAAGCGGCGCCAGCAGCGTTTCGAGGCTCACTAGAGGAACAGCGCCTGGTACCCAGGGGCTTTCCAACTCTTTCCAGTCCTCATCCACCAGTTCCTGGCCACTTTGCTGCTTGTGACCTCTGGGAGTCTCGACTGGAGATGTAAAGACGCCGCCGAAGAAGATCATGTCCAGCCCAGCCATGAAACTATACAAGGCCTTTTGCATATCCTCGTCCGACTTGATGGTCTCCATGTCGAGTGTGCGACTTTGATCGTACATTTCGCAGAACTGATCAAAGGCGCTCGGATCCTTGTTGGTGGGAGCGGCGATCGAGTATAACTTCATAAAGGCCACAATGAAGTCCTGGTCAAAATGGTACTCGCTCTGGACCCCCTTGGGTACATCATCGTCGGTCTGGTGCTGCTCGAGCGTTGAGCATGCCCACCACGGCGTACGGCTAAGCGCCGTCCCGCTCCAGCGTTCTCGGTAATGGTTCGCGCGATCGTGAAGAGACCTGATAACGGTCTCACGGTAATCCTTGTTTGTGAAAGACATGATATCCCAAAGTGCTGCCGTTGTTTGTATTTACTCGAGACTTGTCCAGACTATTCGCAAAAGTTGATTATTGTAATATATCCTCGATATTGAGAGCTTCGAAAATAAGGATAATAAATAATTGCCATTGCATGATCGTCCATGGCATCTCACCATCATTGTTGTCGAAGGATGCTCGAGGAACAAAAACATGTGCAACAAAGCCGCAAGTGACGAAGCAGAAAGCCATCAACATGTTCTCCTTATTCAAAATAACATATAATTGCTGGTCCAAGATAGGACAGAGACACACAAAGAGGCAACTAGAGACGCCAGCGACTTTGGGAGGGAAGGAAATAAGAGGTTTCCTTGTCTGCACAGTCACATTTCACCTTGCTTTATCTCATGTTTCCGAGTTCACACAATACATTGTGGCTGACTGGGTTTGCATGGGTGTGTGTGTGTAGAGCCTTCTACTGAGACACGAGGTATACGGTTCAAGTCGGTCAAACGGGGCAAACTTGTTGAAACGTTGAACAACGTATCCGCCAATCTTGGTAACATCGTGGATACATATTATATACTATAATCATCATTATTCGTAATGCGCTAAATGTCAATGAATCGCGATGCCTCAATCAGTGAAGCAGCGTTCCTTACTGGGAGGCCGATAAAGATCTTGGCTTGCGGTGCACATGCTTGCACTGCCGCTGAGCCTATATTATGCTCCGCCCCTGTGCCTTTAGGATCCCCGAGCCTCGACAGATGCTGCATCCTCTTCTTGTTCGTCCACCTCATCGACTTCCCAATCCTTCCAGCTCGTGCCTCTAACCCAGCTTACACCCTTTCTCCAATTGCCTTCCCGAATGGCCCCAGCATCTTTTTCGTAGACGGCGCCGGTGATGGCTAGCGCCAGGACGAAGACCCAGAGATCACCGCCCTGCATAGCTTTCCACCATCTCCTCTTGACGCCGACCTTCCAGAGGCTGTCGATGCTTGTACGGGCACTGTAGAGAAAAACGCCTCTGCCTTCCTTGCGCTCGACGAAACCCCACAGACCCGCCAAGAAGCCACCAAAGAAGAACCGTTGAGTAGGGAGGAACGTACGCGGCAGCCACGTCTGAAACAGGCAGATGCTGGCCCACGCGGTCGAGATGGCACCCGTGACGAAGCCCGAGAGGCGGAGGGTGCGTGCCAGCAGCTTGGTCAGGACTGTCAATGGAGCGTGGTAGAGCGCCTTGTACCGAGGCAGCATTAGCAGCGAATAAAAGACGAGAAAGAAGCGGCCCATCCGTGGAAACGAGCGCAGCCAAAAGGATACGTAGGTCCGAATGCACGAGGGGTCGGCAGGATGCAGCGTAGCACAGCTGAGGGACGTGATGAGCGGATGCGCCCTAGACGTGAGCGGCGCAATTGCCGTCAAGGAGGCCGGTAGTGTTTCCTGGTTTGGGAACAAGGTCGGGCTAATGTAGGGTCTGTAATATTTATGGCTTGTGTTAGCAGGACAGGGCAGGACAGGACACTACAGGCAAGATTAAAACCATGATATACGTACGGCCAGTTGAGCTTGGCCATCTGGGCGAGGCTATCAGCAACGTCCCAGGGGCCCGGCCATGTGACGCCGCCGGGCAGGTCCCGAGGCGCGCTGTGTAGATACTCCGAGGTACCCTTCCAAATAAAGTCAATATAAGAGACTGGGGCGCAATCGCGGTCAAACACGGTAGCATGCAGAAGCTGGCCAAAGGCAAAGGGCTGCAGCATCCAACTCCCAAACCACCATGGCCGCTCGCGCTTGGTCATGCCCTTGCCTCCCACCTTGGCCTTCCAACCCCATACGGCACCATCGTCTTCGAGGAGATTCCAGCCGAATTCGAGCGCGCGGAAAAGAGTGTAGATGGCAACGGAAACGCGGAGTTGCTCGGCCGGGTATATGCCCAGCGCAAGACCGGCCAGACTAGCACCGACTGCGGGCGCATATGGCGAGGTCAAGGTCTGTGTCGTTCGAGGGTTGCGGTTGCGGAACGGCTCGGCTGCAGGCGCGAGTAATTGGGCCCGTAGGCGGCTGAGGAAGCGGAACAGAAGCCGGTATAGGAGCAGAATGGTTGAAAGAGAGAGCGACAGGCGGAGTGTTGGCGACTTGTGAAACGGCTCCTTCTTTTTGTTTTGTGCAGACAAACTGGAGGGAAAATGTGTCAGCTTCCAACGAGGACAACGACAACAACAACAATAACAGCAACCGACAGATATGAATCATGCAAGAGGAGAGACTCTTACCCTTTCTGGCCCTTGACTCTCGCCATGATAATACCATAGAGCTTCATTCCCAAACCAGTAGCGACAAAGAGGCGCAGAGCATGTCGAATGGCCCGGGAATTGTAGGTGTCGGCTCCTCCAGTGGAGGGAGAGGGCGCGGATGAGGACGAGGAAGCCGAGGCAACTGCTGCTTTGCTGCCCTTGCCCTTGCCTCTGGTCCCGTCTTCGCCGGGGCCGTTCATGTACTTTTCGACGGCGCTGACGGTCGGCGCTCTCTTGCGCAACAGTCTGGAGCGCGACAGGACATACTTGTGGAGGGATTCGTATTCGCGTGCAGAGATGGTGTATCGGAGGGCATTGCGCATGACGGGATCAACGACCGAGGACGGGCTCTTGGCCTTTGATGCTGCTCGGGGTCGCGACGATGACGACGGGCCAGATCCGGGCGCATCCGAGGCAGGAGATCTCTTGGAATGGCCGGACGAAGAGGCCATGTCGGGTTGCAGGAGTGTAGGCAAGGAGAGAAATGTAATGCTATGCTATTGCGACCTGATAACTGCCGAATAGCGCCGTGTGCATTTGCCAGATTTGACAGGACTAATTGCATGCAGCATCGAAATGTTTGATAGGAAGTCGTGTGGTCAAGTGTCGATTAGAGACGGATGTGCTGGCAGATGACGACGACGCGGCGACGAGAGGGCTGGCTACCTAAGTAGTTAGGTAGGCATGAATGAGTGAGCAATTGGACGACGACGACGACACGACAAAATAAACAGCTAGCTGGTCGTGGTCATACTCGTCGCCCTAGAATAATTATTGCTGGGAGTATCGGGTTTCCTGTTGTTTTGCTTGTATCGTACCCATGGATGGGGGTCCCCTGATTGATTTGGTTTAATGCATTGAAAGCCGCAATCTTACTTTTTTTCTCCCTCCCTCTCCTCCAGCTCTCAGAGATGTTTTGGTGGAAGCCGAGGCGAAAATTGCATGTGAGTCGATCAGCTCCAGTGCATTCCTCGGCAGCTCTCCAGTCAGCCAGTCCAGTCTCTCCTCCAGATGTCCCCCAGACCAGACCAGACCAATTGGACAGCGATCAACCGCGACCGACGTCAGGGATGACCAAATTGGAGTCTTGGAGAGCTGGAGCTTCTCGGGGTCCTGGGCGAGCTGGGGACTTGGGGGACTGTCAAGCACTTGGACACCACACCCTGGGGAGAAACTGGGGGAGAACTGAGACTTGACAGCACAGACGGACTTTAGTGCGCCCCATTTTTGGTTTGGCTGGGGTGCTTTTAGGTAGCATTCAAGCCTGGCGTAGTAGCTACATAACTTAGTGTATTTTTTTTCAGAGTGCGGGGACCGAAAAATGAGGTCCCCATGTATTCCAGCCATGTGATGGTCAACTATCCATGGACGTTTGTGCAAATGAGTACAACCTTCCTGACTGTCCACTTGTCATACATTATCATCTCTTTCTTTCATTATTGATCTTATTGTTACAAACACGAACAACTTCAAAAACAATATCATCACATCTACTTACCATTGCATCACAACCTGGTCAGGTTCAAGTCCATAAATAAGCAGGTCATTCATGTAAATGTGGGTAAGCATCTCTCTCTCATATGACCCTCTTTGCAATACCTGGTTCAAGCCAGCATACATCGGCAGATACACCCTCGCTTTCCAGGACCCTTTCGAGCACGGCTTTATCCTCAGTAAAGTGATTCCAGCTCTCAAAATGCAGTGGAATCATGACATCAGCTCCTATATCACGGTGTAACCGCGCCGCTTGTTTCCCATCCATGGTTATCACGAGCGGCTCCTGTATTCCTGGCACCGCTGCTGCTGCCGCCCCGACGTTCAGCAGTGCAACCAAGACGTGAAATCTACCCCTGATTTCGGCAAGCTCCTCCATGTAGACCGTATCGCCAGAAAAGTAGATGGCATTAGGCCGACCATCTGTGGCTCCCAAGCCGGGGCTTGATACCACAAATCCGGTACACTCTCCACCGGGCAGATGCTGACAAGGTGTCCCCGTGATCTCAAACGTCTTTCCCGCTCGTTCTACTCTGGTCGTCTGCCAGGCCTTGAGGCCACGCACACCGGGTCTCGGTGCCAGCTTCCGCGCGCCGTCCATGGTTGTGAATACAATTCGTCCGTCGAGCAATCGACGGCCAACTTGGTCGAGGTTGTCTGGGTGGTCTTCGTGGCTGAGAAGGACAACATTAATGGGCGGCAGTGCTGAAATGTCCAGAGCGGGAGAGTAGTGGCTCGTCAGGAATACTCCAGGCGCCACTTCCCAGGACGTCCCATCTGGCGAGAAGTAAGGATCTGTCAGAAATGTCACGCCTTCAATTTCGATGATTGCAGTGGCAGTCCCCACGTAGGTGACAACCACGGAGCTTTGCTGTGGACGTGATGGGTCCATGATGATGGGAACAACGATCTGTATATTGCGAGAAATATTTGCTATAGCTGATAGACGACGATACTTGAGCGGTTGCCCATCCTCTGATTTATACCTCTTACGCGAGATACTCTATTACCAGCGCTGGTATCGCCGAGGTAAGACGGCATTTAGTTCTGCTGACGCCACCTATATACAACCCATTTTGCCGCCTCGAAGGAAAAAGAAAGATAGCAAGAGAAAGGACAAAATTCAATTGGCCTAATGCTTAAATATGGAAAGGGGCGTGAGATAGACAGCGTGTGACTGGCCGACGATCTATGTATTTGATTGAATCATTATGGCTCATCAAGGGCAAAGTGTATACTGAGCAAACTGGCTTGGGTGGGTAGCTTTGGAGTATAACTGTATAGGTAGGCGGGAGGTATGGCCTAGCACTAAACAAAATGTATAGGTACGCAATGATGGGGCGTAACTCCGCGAGCGCCGAACCGTGAACAGGTAGTCATCAAATGGGCTTTATTTCTTTCTTTCTTTCTTTTTTAACTTAATCCGCACGGGCACTGCTTTTTACCTATAAATGTGGACTATCAACACCCAGCTGGGGGCACACGCTGGAAGAATAAGACCCTCGCAATGTTGGCTCATACCTCTTGCAAGCACCATTTGTTCCCTTTCCTCATTCATGCTACAAACGGTGGATTACAGCAGGAAAAGGCGCACTGGATGCATGGTGACTTAATGAAGTGCTCACACTCAGCGCTGCTGAGCTAGCAGGCCGTGATCGGAATCGGGGATCCATCGTTATCGGTATGGGCGTCTGGGCTGCATCGTCCAATTCATTGGCTACTCATTTACTGTGACTACCTGATTCGTGACCCAAGTCCGACCTTCGTGTCATGATTTACAAAGTAACACTCCATCCTCGGCTTTCATTAGAATACAACCCACACTCCTGTGACCTTTTTCTTCTTTTCCTTCGTCTTCTGAGATCATATATATATATATATATATATATATATATATCCACTTTAATTTTTCTCAACCAGCCTTCCTCTGTTTCTATGATACAAGTCTTATGCATTGTGGACAATAGACAGCATGAGTTCGTCGAGCGCCTCCGTTTACTATAATGGAAAGTTCTTCCAGAGTTCGGGCACTGATGGCCGAGACCACCATTTTGTAGACTGCATCGTGGCCGACTCGGCTGGGCGCATCACCCACGTCGGCCAATCCAGCGATGCCCAGGTTACACATGCCGAAGCATCGGGCGCAGATCGCCACGACATGCAGGGCCGCATCGTATTGCCGGGGTTTTTTGACGGCCACATACACCTCCTCAGTCTCGGTCAGTCTCTGAAGAGCGTACCACTTCAGCACTGCAAGAACCTTGACGATATCAAGGCGGCCATCAAGGAGTTTGCAGAGGCCAACCCCGACGCGCCTAGAATTACCTGCAAGGGATGGATGTTCTCCATGACGCCGGGCAAGGTCACTTCGGCCATGCTTGACGACATTGATCCAAGGCCCATCTACATTGACGAGAAGAGCTTACACGCGACGTGGTGCAACACTGCTGCGCTCCAGGAACTCGACATTGCAGATACCCCAGATCCCGTGGGAGGCACAATCGAGAGAGACGCATCGGGTAAAGCCACGGGAGTGCTGCTCGAGTCCTGCGTCATGCTCATCATCTGGCCGCATATTGCCCGCGTTGCTTCCATGGATGAGAAGCTGGCCTCGATTCGGGGGGCGATAGAGGTCTTCAATGCAGAGGGTTACACGGGCGCCATCGACATGGCCTTGGATGAGAACGCCCTCGAGGCAATCCGAACCTTGAGGCAGAGGGAAACCCTACCCTTTAGACTGGCGGCACATTGGCTCATTGCGCCCAAGAAGGACCCAGCAGAGACGCTGGCGCAAGTGGACCGAGCCATCGAGCTGCGGAACGAGCTAAATGCCGAGACGAGCCCCGACTTCCGTATTGCGGGCATAAAAATCATATGTGATGGTATCATTGACGCGTGCACGGCGGCACTGACGGAGCCGTACTCGTCCAATGCCGCTGACTGCAGCCCCCTGTGGACGTTGGACGAGATTGCCCCCGTGGTCAAAAAGGCCGACGAGGCTGGCTTGCAGTGCGCTCTCCACGCCATTGGTGACTACACGGTGCGCATGGCCATTGATGCCTTCGAGCAGAACGCAACGGTGGGTCGCAGGCACCGCATCGAGCATCTCGAGCTGGCCATGCCCGAGGACGCCGCCCGTCTCGGGCGGCTGGGCATCACGGCTTCAGTCCAGCCCGTGCATTCGGACCCGGCCATTCTGCGCGCCTGGCCGCAGCTCCTGGGAGAAGACCGGTGCGGGCGGGCTTTTGCCTACAAGGACTTTGCCGATGGCGGCGCAGTGCTCGCGCTCGGGTCCGACGCCCCAACGGCTCCTCATGGGCCGCTGCAGAACATCTACACGGCCACGACGCGCCGCTCCGCTCGCGAGCCAGACCTGCAGACCACCATTAACCCCCAGTTTGCCTTGCAGCTGTCCGCCGCCATTGCCGGGGCCACCGCTGGCTCTGCATACAGCTGTTTTGCAGACAACCTTACCGGCAAGCTCGATGTTGGCCTTTCGGCAGATTTTGCAGTGGTGGACATGGAGTGGGACACTGCGAGTTTACTACAGGCACAGGTAAAGCAGACATGGTTCAAGGGTAAGAAAGTCTTTGATATCGATTCTGCAGATGGTTCAAGTCAGAAATAGACGACAAAAAGACTATTCAGAAGAGGAAGTATATGACAAGGAAGAAGCAAGAAGAGAAAAAAATAGAAAGAAAGAAAAGTAAAAAGCAAATCTCTTAAGTTATCACGACCGCGTATGTAGTACAGTCATCGCTATACAGAGTACGCTCGTTGATACGGCTTTCCTGTCTATACTTTGTATGGAGTTGTGATTAAATACCCATGAGCGTCGACAGTTGGGTCCGCAACCACGTAATGACATATTCACATAATGTCGATGCACCTTACTCCGCACGCAGCGCTGGATATCTTATCGTTTAGACGAGTCATGGTTTCTGAACGGAACTGATGCTTAGCAGATGGTGATAGAGCGGAAAAGAAGCCGGGATAAAAATTGCACCATGGCTCGCTCTATGAACTCAGTGCGAGTACTGTAGATTGCATGCACAAGAATTGAAGACCAAGGTAGGCATGCATCCCGTCATCTTGGAGGCGGTGACATTGCCAAGTAGCTTTGCAGCACGATAGCTGGAAGGTCAACGCCGCTAGGAAACCCAGTGCGAGCGAGCTGCAAGAGAAGAGACAAGAAGAAGAAGAAGAAAGCTGCGCCGCGGCGAAGCAAAAACATCTCGTGACCATTCTTGTCTCGGCGTTTTAGGAAGGCCAAGTTACTTGACGAGGGGCAGAAGCAGGTCGCGACTGGACTTGGATCTTAGTCATCACGATAATGATGATGATGCCATGCGTGGCTGTGTTCTTCTAGGTGCTTGGCTATCCGCAATAAACGCCAGGAATTGATCTTGGCGGCTGATACACATGCACATTTGCCCATGCACTCTCGTTGTGTCGATTCGCCTTTGTTTTTGGCCGTCTGATGCATTCTTCATCAGTCTACTGAATTTTCTTCCATCCGAAGACTTGTCCTCGACACGGTCCCGGAAGAAAAAGTGATTCCCACGGATCGTCGTAGCGGCAATGCGGTAGTAGTCGGCGTCGACGGCCTACGCCGCTAATCTCACCAGAAGCCCGGGAAACAGGAAACAGTGGGCGCTTGTGGCTGTCGCCGGTCGGTTCTTGCAGCAACCCTGTGCGTATACAACCAAGGTCCAGCATATAGTACAGGGTCCTCATTGCAATTGGTCGGTAGTCGTCATTAAAGACACAGCTACGCAGAGTATACAGTATGGGTTTTGATGCACGGGGCACTTGAGATTCCTGATCTCGCCAGGTTGACTTCGTATCAACAGTGTGCAAGACGAAAGTAGATTGAAAGATATTGCGTGTATTTATTGGCGCCGAGATGTACAAAGTCGGTTGGCTTCTCGGCTTTGACGCTATACAGACACTTGAACAGCCTTGGAACTTGGAAGCCCTGTCGGTTTGTGGCCGAGTTGCCGAGCGGCCGGACATGGGTTACTCTCGACTATGTACGCAGTATCGTAGGCATGTAGCTAGTTTATATGATAGGTTTCGTAAGCAGCTAGCAAGCGTAAACACATACACACTAAAGCAGTTGCTTCAGTTGGCACCTGCACATCATGTGCGTCGCCTAAGCATACATATACATGACATACAAACAAAGCGTGTACGGTAAAACGTGTGCCAGTTAAGAAGCGCACACGTATTACCTGCGTCCCTTGAACTTCCCAGGTAGGCGACAGCAGGGCAAACAGGGCGGCCAGGTGAAAAGGTAGAGAGTCAAACATTGACTCCACCCTTACGCCGTCCCCGCAGCAGTCGTCCGCTGATATGGTTCGACAATCCCGGCTAGCCAAGAGCTCCCGGGTGGCATCTAACCAATATCAGCGTCAACGCCTCTTCTTGACTTGACTTTCGACCCTTGGCGATTGGCCACATGCATTAGAATGCTCTTGGAGTCTTGGAGGTGGCCCATCAATGAGGGGGGGGCAACCACCTACTGTAGTACGCACCTGGGGAAGATGAACAACACAACAGCAACCGGTACCTTCAGATGGCCAATGTCGACCGAGCAATGGGTGGAATTCATGTACCTACACAGTACCTACCTAGATAGATTCCAGTTGTGTAGGTTAGTAGTAATCTGTAGACACCCAAGTAATGTAGGTAGGTACGCAGACAGGGAAGAGTGACGGGTACACATGGTACAATAACTCTTTCCTTTCCATAACAGGGAAAGAAAGCAATTCAATCAAGTAAGTGCCCTCCGTTCATTCGCCCATAGCAAGGGCAGGGCCTCGAAGGAGCCCATTCAATGTTCTTTTTGCTTAGTACCTGCCTCTTGTACATGTTATCGTTGTTTTGGTCAAATATGCTCGCCTTCCGTCTTTCCCTTCTAGTGTCCCTCTTTGCTTCCTTCTCTTTTTCTCTGTCTACGAACATTGGGCTGTTGTATCCAGACATAGTCGGATCCCAGGAAAACATTACAGACTACAAAGTGTGTATGTGTGTGTGTCTTTGCATAGTTGCACAGGCATCATCCAGTATTTGTATCATACATATACAAGTCGGCCACAGCAGCACAAAGCTTGCTGAGCTCTGAACGTCTACGTGAATGGGTGATCCTCCCCTTGCCCCCGTCGACTCCGCTCATACGGTCCAACTTGAGCAACTAGAGCAGCTTCTCCTACAGACCAATTTCCAGAATGGACTCGACGACGCCGAAGCCTCTTCTCGCCTGGAGCAACATGGCCCTAATAAGGTTGAAGGAGCTAAAGGGCTATCCTCGTGGAAGATTTTCATGAGGCAGATTAGCAACAGTTTAACTCTCGTCCTCGTCGCCGTCATGGCCATCTCCTTTGCCATTCACGATTATATCGAAGGTGGTATCATTACCTTTGTCATTGGCCTCAACATTGTCGTTGGGTGAGTCTTTATCAATTGCGTTGCCATCTCCTGCTCTGCCCTCTTTGCTCACTCCACTGCTGTGGCCATCACCATTCATCTTGCTTTGTGCGCTGTCTGCTGGCCACGCCACGAGGGTCAGTATTTTGCGTGGCTGTCATACAATGCCATGCCAAGCCAGATGTCACGCGACCTGCTCTTCCTCTGACAACTTCTACAATATATTGCTGCGCCTCCTCCATACCATGATGGCCCTGCATTTGATGCTGCATGTGCATACGGCTCTGTCTGGATAAAGTATGATTATAAAAAATACACATGCTAATGGTTCGCTAGGTTTTGGCAAGACTTTAAAGCTGAAAAGGCTATCCAGTCACTTTTTGCTCTCTCGGCACCAACATGCAAGGTCATCCGACAGGGGCGCACCATTGCCATCAAGGCTGAGGAGCTGGTTTGCGGTGATGTCGTCGTCCTCCATGTTGGCGACATTGTCCCAGCCGACCTCCGACTGATTGGTGGTCTTAACCTGACAACTGATGTGAGAGCTGCGAGGCGGTCCTTTTCGGCTTGCGAGCGTCTGTTTGCTAACAATTTGCCAGGAAGCTCACTTGACCGGAGAATCGCTTCCAATCAGCAAACATGCCGAGGCAATCTTGGATGATCCAGAAGTTCCCCTTGGTGACAGGATAAATAGTGAGTGGAACCTCCCTACAGTCTTTCGTATTTCCACCATGGAAAATCACACGATCCAAGACGACAGAGCAGCGTTCAGTGTCAACATAAAGTGGATATGCGCAGTGTGCAAAACGAGACTATTTCGACTATATACTTACTCTCTGCAGTGTTGTACTCGGCCAGCAAGATCACCCGGGGTAGAGGCACTGCAGTAGTAGTGGCCACGGGTATGTCGACCGAGGTTGGTAAGATCGCAGAAATGCTGAGAGCAAATCCCTTTGCTGGACAAGACTTATCCTTTGCTGCCCGGATGTTCAGAAAGTCAAAAATCACAATGAAGGGTATCCTCGGTCTCGATGGAACTCCTCTTCAGGTTAAGCTCAGTAAATTTGCACTGCTACTCTTTGCGCTCGCCGCTCTCTTGGTCATCATTGTTTTCTCCGTCAGCAGGTTCCAGGTCAGCGACGAAGTCCTCATCTACGGCATTTGCGTCGGAGTTGCCGTGATTCCAGAGTCGCTCATCGCTGTACTTACCATCAGTATCGCCGTGGGGACAAAGGCCATGGCTCGAGGCAATGTGATTGTGCGAAAGATGTCGGCCCTGGAAGCCGTGGGTGGCGTGACCAACATCTGCACCGACAAGACCGGAACTCTCACCCAAGGCAAGATGATCACAAGAAAAGTTTGGCTCTGTGAAGGCCCGATGATGGCTACAGTGGAAGAATGTACACACCCTCTTGATCCGAGCAGCGGAAGGGTGAGATGGGGCTCAAACAGGGAAGACAAAGCCGAGTCTGCTTCGCTTTCGCAGCTCTCTGGAGGAGCTCAAGCGTTTGTAGAGTGTATCTCGCTCTGTAACAACTCTGTTGTCAGTGATGGCAAGGCTGGGCCGGGCGAGGACCTGGGAGAGACATCTACGATATCCACCGTAGGACCCTCGGACTGGACCGCCACCGGCGAACCGACCGAGATTGCGCTGCACGTTTTCGCCATGCGTTTCGGCCTCAACAAGTCCACCATTATGCAGAACAGGACGTCTAGCTTGATTGCCGAATTCCCATTTGACTCGTCCTGCAAGCGAATGACGGTTGTCTACAAGCACGCGGGGTCCAACTCGATGCATGTCTACAGCAAGGGTGCACTCGAGGCCATGCTGCCGTTGCTGGATGCCACGGACGACTTCAAGGCTGCAATCACAGCCGAAGCCGAGTCACTGGCTTCCGAGGGCCTGCGAGTCTTGTGCATTGCTCAGAAAGTCACTGCCATGAGTGACGGTATTGCCAAGAACCGAGAAGTCGCCGAGAGTCAGCTCAACGCTCTGGGCTTGGCCGGTCTCTACGACCCACCTCGCCTCGAGACGGCTGCCGCAGTGCAGAGATGTAAGCGTGCAGGTATCACTGTTCATATGCTCACCGGCGACCACATCAAGACAGCAACGGCAATTGCCCACGAGGTTGGCATCCTCCAAGGTGACCTTTCCCCAGCCCGGGTCGGCAGCGTGGTCATGGCGGCCAATGTGTTTGATGCTCTTGGCGAGGACGAGATTGACAGCCTCGACGAGCTACCCATTGTCCTGGCTCGCTGCAGCCCCGCGACAAAAGTCAGAATGGTCGAGGCTCTGCACCGCCGACGTGCATTCTGTGTCATGACTGGAGATGGTGTAAACGACTCACCCGCGCTCAAAAAGGCCGACGTTGGTATTGCCATGGGCTTGAACGGGAGTGACGTGGCCAAGGAGGCTGCCGATATGGTTCTGACCGATGACAACTTTGAGTCTATTGTGACGGCCATAATGGAGGGCCGTCGTCTTTTCGACAATATCCAAAAGTTCCTGCTCCATCTCCTCGTATCCAACATTGCCCAGGTGATTCTATTACTCATTGCCCTGTCCTTCAAGGATGACGCCGGGCACTCGGTGTTCCCACTGTCGCCCCTGGAGATTCTTTGGGCCAATCTGATCACGTCGTCTGGACTTGCCATTGGCCTCGGCCTCGAAGAAGCCCAGCCGGACGTCATGCTTCGACCACCGCACAGCCTGCGGGCCGGCGTCTTCACCTGGGAATTGATCATCGACAAGATGGTGTATGGGTTTTTTATGGGATCTCTCTGCTTGGCTGCATTCACGTCGACAACATTTGGGCGGTATGGCACTGACCCATCCTTTCTTGGTCGCGACTGCAACTCGGCCTACAATGAATCGTGCGACGAGGTGTTCCGCGCGCGTGCCACGACGTTTGCGACGCTCGTGTTTCTCTTGCTTGTGACGGCGTTGGAAGTCAAGCACTTTACGCGTTCACTCTTTGCCATGAACCCTGAGCTCTACACGGGGCCATTTGCCGTGTTCAAGACCATTATGAGAAATCGCGTCTTGTTCTGGGCAGTCTTTGGCGGCTTCCTTGCAGCATTTCCTGTCATTTACATTCCCTATGTGAATGAGATCGGCTTCAAGCACAGCGGCATCACCTGGGAATGGGGTGTGGTTGTCGCTTGCTTCGTCGTTTATGTTGCCTTGGTTGAGGCTTACAAGGCAGTGAAGCGGAGATGGATGAAATCGTTTGCTGCGGCCCAGGACGCTACGGCGTGATTGATGGATCCATGAGCCAAGATTTCTCGAGTCAGTGAGCCATTGTTACGCTCATTGACTGCGAGTACCTTGCTGCTGAAATCGAGCAAGTCGTTGAATATCAGCAAAGTTATCAAGGGATTAGGCACATTGAGATGTGCAGTTCAAGTCGTGTCGAATTGAGCTGAGAAGGTGTGCTGATTGGGGAATTTCTCTTCATCTTATTCTATCATCGGAATCAATATGCAGTATCGTCTTTTCGGGTATGATTATTTCCTTCATGCCCCGAGGCCTTAGTTGCATTATTGCAATTCTGGACCTTCCTTTTTACATGAGTATGGTATAGTACCATTGGGGGCCTCACTGGAGTCATTCGCTTGTGCTTTAATTTTATTCGAGTGTTACACTCGCTTTCTCTCCTGCTGTCTCTCGTTTACATACTCAGATCCATATATATGTATATATATATATATATAGGCATATTGAACACGATCTGCTACAAAAATGTCGACAGTGTTACCTGTTTCACGCCAATGCAGCTGTTGAAAAAGAGAGAAAAGTTTCCTTGTAAAAGACCTTGATGGCAGTGGTGCAATGCGGCCGAGAATGGCGCCATACATATCCAACGCCAAAGATAATAGGGAGCTATGGTGTGCGTGCAGACTCTCCCCGCCGTCCCCGCGAACGTGCGCCAGAAACAACCAGCACGACATGAAATCGAGTGTCTTTCTGAACTCATCAGTCGGTCAAGATCAATAATAGATGCAGAGGGACAGCTGGATCAGCATCACGAAATAATCCATCTTCATCACATCATATGCAGTCGGTGGGATTCTTGAGCATATATTCGGCTATTTCGACTTGGTTGCTCTTCCTTATTGCAAGACATCACTACCCTACCGGCGACTAACTTCCGACTACAATCCTCAGAGTCATCAATTCCCTAGCCTAGCGATTTTGGAGAAACTCACGCCAGCCACCTCAATACTCCTCCTTCCTCTCGTCTTCTGAGATATACCCTCAAGCAACAAGCGAACCGACAACGACAACGACAAAGAAAACTGTATCGCCATCATCGCCACTTTGACCCAATGGCTTCCCTTGCATTACCTGAATTGACCCTCTCAACCTTCCAAAGGGGACTTGAGACGTATGCTCATATTTTGGCCAAGACGCAGCAATATGCCCAGGAGAAGGGCATCGATGTGAATAGCTTTGTCAATGCGCGCCTCATTGAGGATCAACTGCCCTTTTCCTTCCAAGTTCAGAATGCCACCAAGGCTGTCCAGCTGAATCTCGGCCGCCTCAGCGGCGTCGAGCCAGTCCTTTTTGAGAACCACGAACAAACCTTTGCGGATCTGCAGAACCGGGTCGCGAGAGCACTGGATGTTGTCAAATCTTTTGATGCCGCCACGACGAAGGGGAGAGACGAAGAGCTACTTGATTTGTAAGTCAAGCCATTGGGGTGCCCATTGGGAACCCAGGTGATAATGTGGAAGTAGAGCTAATCATTACTAAACATTACAGCCCTTGGGCTGGTCAGACTCACAAGATCACCGTCAAGGCGGCAATCCTCACCCAGGGGCTGCCAAACTTTTACTTTCATCTTACAACGGGATACTCAATCTTGAGGTCACGTGGAGTGCCACTCGGCAAAGCTGATTACCTTGGGAATTTTTTGGCATTGTAGAAACAAAAGAGAAGGTCTATGTCTTGGTACCTGGGGCCAAATGACACATGAGGTGTTGCATTTCGTTCACTGTCTCGTACTTCTTGGACCTATAGACCTCCACCTTACATACTGGCATCATTGCAACGAATCCAAAAAAAAAAAAAAAGTCCCTGCTCAAGCTTTACTTCTGTCATCTTCTCTTATATCCTCGCGCTGTTCGCCCTGTGGCACACGAAGATTCTCTCTCCCTAGTGAATGGCGATACCATATGCATATCAAAATTGGGTCTATTTAGCCGCGCAAATGATGTTGCAGAATAAGAGCTCAAAGCCAACCTCACACGGGGGCAATCTTGCTATCTTTTCGATATGTTCTTACCAGTCCCCATAGCGGTGGTGAAGGCCCGCCATTAGCTTCAGCGTCTCTATGCTAACAATCGCACTATAGGTTAGTATACTGCGTATAGATCGGCGAAGTGGATCTGTATCATTCCCTGATGACCACCCACATTCTCCACCACGGAAACGGCAGTCCGTAGCTTCATCACCAAAATATACGTCGACAAGATGTGGACATACAGTAGCATGCGTGACGCGTTTGACATATGTCTGAAATTCGGCTCTTTCCTGATCAGTCTCAAATGGTAGTTGTTGTATACATTCATTATCACAACAATCATTTTTCTACTTGTCAAATTTATTCCTGCAAACCACCATCGCTTCGAAAGCAGCAGCAATGGCATCGCAGACAGAGTCGACCGTAGTGCTGCCCGATGGTACCAGCTATCAGCAACCCGTTGGCTTATTCATCAATGGCGAGTTTTCTACAGCCCAGGAGCAGCTCAGTCTTGACACCATCAACCCTTACACGGGCAAAACCATTTCCTCGATTGCTAGGGGCCGCAGCGAGGATATCAATGCAGCGGTTTCTGCGGCACAGCTTGCCTTCAAAGTTTGGAAAGATACACCGCCTCGGCAGCGGGGACAACTTCTCCAAACATTGGCCGGTCTCATAAGACGAGATGCCGATATCCTAGCAAAGATAGAGGTAAAGAAATTTCCCTTAGTCCAGAAATTTCCCCTAGTCCACACAGGGGGCCAGTAAGTTGACAGAACTGCATTGTAGGCTGTGGATGCAGGCAAACCAGTTCATATAGCTAAAGAGGCCGATGTACTCGCGGCGGCAGCTTGTATCGAGTATTACGCTGGGTGGTGAGACTGTTTTGAATCTTGTCACTTCCGTGTCCATCAAGCTTGATCTGATAGTGTTCTTTTGCAGGGCGGATAAAATAAAGGGCGACACGGTCGAGACCGATCCCAAGACATTGAATCTCACGGTGCGAGAACCAGTCGGTGTCTGTGGCCATATCATCCCGGTATGCTGGCATCAAATATACTCATCTGTCTCTCTGCTTCGTGTCAGTTTATGCTGATTCGACGATATCCTCCAGTGGAACTTCCCAATCCTTATGGTAGGGTGGAAACTGGCTCCAGCTCTCGCGGCAGGTAACACGGCGGTATTAAAACCCGCCGAGTTGACGCCGCTTTCAGCCCTCTACGTGGGAAAACTCATCCAAGAAGCCGGTTTTCCACCCGGTGTCGTCAACATTGTGACCGGCCTGGGCGTTGAGGCCGGTGCTGCTCTGGCAAGCCACCCCGGCGTCAGCAAGATCTCCTTTACAGGAAGCACGCCTGTCGGAAAGGGACTTCTCCGCGCTTCGGCCGACAGTAACCTGAAGAAGATCACATTGGAGTTGGGCGGCAAATCACCCTCTGTAATCTTCAATGACGCAGACCTGGATGATGTCGTAGAATGGGTCAATGGCGGTATATTCTACAATATGGGGTGAGCAAAATTCATCCCCGATCAGAAGGACGGATGCTTGTATTGAAAAGTTAACTAATTATGTCCTAGACAAAACTGCTGTGCTGGCAGTCGAGTATATGTGCAGGAGGGTGTCTATGAAGCTTTTCTCTCAAAATTCATCAAGAGAGCAGAGAAGAATGTCATGGGTGATCCGTTTCATGAGAAGACCTTTCTTGGTCCACAGATTAGTGCAGCCCACCACGAAAAAATCATGGGCATGATTGAGAAGGCTAAGGCTCAGGGCGCCGTGGTCGCAACGGGCGGTAAAAGTCCGCATGACTGGTTCATTGAGCCAACCATCTTCCGAGACGTGAGTCAGGACATGGATATTATGCAAGAGGAGGTATTTGGACCGGTTATTGCAGTTGCGCCCTTCAAGGACGTTTCCGATGCCTTGGCCAAGGTACACGACACGTGCTACGGGTTGGCGGCCGCCGTCTTCACCTCGGATCTCAAGCAGGGTCTCAGCATGGCCAAGTCGATGGAGGCTGGCACGGTTTGGGTAAACTGCTACAATATGATTACTCATGCGTTACCTTTTGGAGGCTGCAGGGAAAGTGGTATTGGTAAGGATTTGGGCGAGAATGTGCTGAGTGAGTTTACCAACACCAAGTCTATACGTATCATGCTCTAGATCAAGATATTCATGAACCGTACCACTTCTCGGCATCACTGTGTAGAAACACCAGTAGATATCCCCTGCGCCAGTATCGCCGATGGAGTTGGAATTGAGGTGTGATGTGAAGGAAAGGGAGCAGTGCCCGTATCACATCGCAGCACAGGAGGGAGTCCTGAAAAGAGTGCTAATGTTTTCAATTGCCCCATGTCCCATGTCATCAATCGATGGGTATATTTTGAAGTGAGGCAGCATGTTCGAGTCGGAATGAGATGTACCAGACTTTCCCAACGAACCCAGACTTGTATAAAATATGTGCAGCCCATCTTGGCTCTCTTTCATCGGCTTCGATCGCAACGTCGACTGTATTTCAATTCATTCGATTTTTGACATTCAGTAGGGACTGACACTCTGATGATATACATTTCTAGGCAGGACTAACAAAATCTCTGGGTTCTTCGCATTCCTTGATGCCCACTGGTGTTGCCAGTTGGAAACCAGCCCTCCTCTCCCACAACTTGAGGCATTCGGTGTAGTCCGCACTCGGTTCTACATTGGGCTCTTCCAAGGCGTCTGCGAATGTAGTGTGCATGAGAGATGCCAGCGTTGTGTCGATCCCGGCCATTGATGCAACGTCAAGATTGATCTTTAGGTCCTTGACCAAAAGTGCCAGCCCATAACCGCTGTTGTAGGTCCTCGTCAAGCCCTCGGCGCGAATGGAATGCGCTGTGCCATAGTTTCTTCCGGTCCCGACATTCATCACGTCGGTGATCTGGACTGGGTCAATACCAAACTTGTGGCCGACGACGAAGCAATCGTTCAAGGCCGCAATCGCCGCCGCTGTCATATAGTTATTGAATGTCTTCATGATGTGGCCCTTGCCCAGATCGCCCACGACAAATCTCCACCGCGACATGGCTTTCAAGACTGGCAGGACCTTTTCAATGTCTTTGCTATCGCCTCCAATCATAAAGGTGGCCTCTCCATCATTAATCCCGTGCATGCGGACCTGCGTAACGGGTGAATCGACCAGGCGGAGGCCGTATTGTTCAAGGTCTTTGCCTAGCTGAACGGTGCCAAAGGGATTCGACGAGGAAGTATCCACGATAACGCAACCTAGGACGTGGTAAGAGTTAGTCAGAGGAAATCATGAAAGTCTCGCTGATAAGACGGAAGGCCATCAAGTTCATGGGTGTCTGTTGATTGCATACCGGCTTTCATGTGGGGTGCAATGCCGTCCTTGCCTAGGAGGATCTCTCGAACAATGTGACCATTGGGAACCATGGTGATGAGGACATCAACATCCTTGAAACCCTGCGGACCAGTAGGGGCTTCCGAAACTGGGAATTCTTCGTTTGCTTTCAGGAAACTCTCGACACGTGCTGGATCAGCATCGCGAACCAGGGTTGTGAATCCCTTTTTAATGATACACTCGGCGAGAGGGCCGCCTGCCAAGCCGAGGCCGATGTAGCCAACAAGCTTCACGTCCGAGGTCGACATGCTGACAATGACTTGAATACAATTATTGGGGGAGAATGACCTTTTCCAGCGTCGGTATCATATGCTTGAGGGCAACAAGGAGATAGCTAGGTCGTGTTGGGGGGCTTGAATAGAATTTCCAGACTACATCTCCGGACATACTGACAAGAGATTTATTAATATTTTGTACGCCAACATTAAGATCTCTACGTGTTTCAACGACTGGCATCCACCTCCACACTTCGGATTGCTGCCATGCCTCCCGGACCGGCGATGTGACAAAACCCGCTAAGCAGAAGACTTGGGCGACGGAGTTCCTACACCGGGGTGGATCCCTCATATCGGATAGCCTGAATGGCCAACGTCAGGCGAGTCAAGCACATGGCGCACACGGCAATCCTCGTTGCTCATCCTCACAAAGTTGCTCAGATGTGTCAGATGTGCTGGGCAGCGATAAGAAGCTGTGTCCCTGGCGAAGTCCTTTCCTCCGTTATCTTTCGTACATAGATCCCTTTCCGAATGGACGAGTTGCTACTGTCGTCTCCCACGGGTCTTGTCGCTCCAGCGCTCTGGCCATGCTGAGATAACGTATCAGTAAGTCATGATAGAGAACCAAGAAGCGTTCCAACCGAGAGCGACATCCATTTGTTGCCTATACAGAGTGCCAGGTGCCAGGTTACCGGAGTGTGGTCAATCTGCATAAGAGAGGACCATTCTTGTCGATTCCCCTCCCATCTTGCCTCGCTAGCTCTGCTTTCTCGTCTCGTTTGAGTCATCAAAAGTCGATTTCTTTGGCTACCTAGCTCGATATGGATGCCAGCGACAGTAAGCCTCGCCTAGATGGCCTGGAGAAGTGTGATGTCGAGAGTGGTTCGAAGCCAGACGTATCGGCTGCTCCCACTCTTCCTGCACCTGACCCCAGACTTGAGAAGCAGTTGCTGCACAAGCTGGACTGGAGACTAGCACCGCTATTCGCTGCACTCTATTTTGTCGCATACCTTGATCGAAGCAATATTGGCAATGCTGCCGTCGCCGGGTTAACGACAAGCCTGGGACTGACGGGTTCCCAATATAGCACCGCCGTCAGCGTTTTTTTCGCCACCTATGTCGCCCTCGAGATCCCGATCGCCTTGGCCATGCAGCGGATGGGACCACACCGTGCCATTGCTCTCATGTGCCTAGGTTGGTCCGTAGTGGCGATTGGAACGGCCTTTGTCAAGAACTTTGGAGAGTTGGTGACCGTTCGGGTCTTGCTGGGTCTGACTGAAGCTGGGTTCTTCCCATGCCTCAGTCTGTACATCACCATGGTCTATAAAAAGGAAGAGCAAGTAAGATAGTCCCTTGTTCCGCCCCATCCCAACGATCATCGAGACTTCCTCTGTTATATTCTAACGCAGAATGTGGTATCTCCCTAGGGCCGTCGACTGGCTTATTTATTTTCATCCGTGACTCTGGCTGGTATGTTTGGTGGACTGATTGCTACTGGCATTACATATATCGGTAACGTACACGGCCTGCAGTCTTGGAGGTGAGTGATCTCATGACCTATTCCTTGACCTGCTATGAACACCACCTTTATTCAGTAGGACCTAACTGTCTAACTGCTGCATCATCACAGTTGGCTCTACATCATCGAGGGATGCATTTCCATTCTTGTGGTATTTTGGGTCTTCTTTGGTCTACCTGCCCATCCCGCAGACGCCAATTTCCTGACCGCCGAGGACAAGAACACCATGGCGATCCGTGAAGCCCAACGCGCACAGTATCTCGGTAGTCTTGTGTTCCAGTGGTCAGAAGTTGGAAAAGCATTCCTAGACCCCAAGGTCTGGCTGACGTACGTCTTGCTTCCACTCCCATGCCGGTCGATTACCGGTGTGTGATCTTGTTATCTTCCAGGCGATAAGTTCCCGTAACCGAGGCTGACTTGAAAATTGAACTGTACAGAGCCCTGATCCAGTTCTTCCAGGATATCATACTCTATGGATTCAGCACTTTTCTGCCGTCCATCTTAAAGTCGGACCTTGGATACAGTACAATCCAAGCGCAATACTTGAGTGTGCCCATTTACTTGCTAGGTGGTATTTCTTTCTTTGTGAGTTGGCATATTTATCACTACCAAACACGGCAAGTATACATGTTGGACTGATAATGGCGTGTGCATTTGTACAGACTGCAGCGGTGCTCGGCGACAAATGGAAACTCCGAGGCACGGTAAGTAGCCATCTTATCCTGCAAGCCGTATCTTTTCTAAGGACGCCCTTCTCTCTAGCTCTTATTGCTGCTTGATATCTTTGCGGTTGTTGGCTATGCTGTTCTCATTGGAACAGATGTACCTGGTGTCCGTTACTTTGCCTGCTACCTAATCGCGATCCCTCTATACTGCGGACCTGGTATCAACGAAGTTTGTAAGTCAGACAGACATCACCCATCCATCCAATTTCGCGAGAAGCATTTGCTCATCATGATCCTCGTCCAGGGATTAATAATAACATGGCCCCTCATTACCGACGCGCGACAGCAATCGGTGTCCAGCAGACCATTGGTAATCTTGCTGGTGTCGTGGCACCCCAAGTTTATCGGGCTGCGCCATACCGGCTCGGGCATTGGTGTTCTTTGGCCTCGGCCTTGATTGCCATGGCACTTATTGCCATCCAGATTGGATATCTATACACTCTCAACCGGAAAAAGATCCAGATTTCACAAGGGAAGTGCTTGGACAGTCGAAAAGAGACGACTGGCGAGGGCGACCTGGCCTTCACCTACGTGTACTGATATACTGGGGTACGCATGTGCGGGAAGTTGATATTGTAGTGAGATGTGAGGCGTTTCAATGCGTGCACTCGAGGGTTTCTTGCTTGACTCTGGCGTCTAAGTCATGACGCCGAAGCAGTCAGTGATGGGCCTCTAATCTAGCCAGCATAGTATGATGAGTCGAGAGACTTACCCCAAAAGAGAGGGGCGGCGGAGGGAGAACTCCGCCAACCTGATAAGAGGAGTTTACTGAAATGACTCGGCCGCCACATGGCCTTGGTGTCCCGAGCCCAACTAGTGTTTAATGAATTGAGTTTATTGCAATCAAGTGAAAATAATGATGATCTTTATTCTGCATCATCTCCAGCCTGCAGCCATAGCAACGTGCCCGATTTATCATCCACTATGCAGACCCTCGGCCGGCCGCCCCAAAGCGACACCGATGAGCCACAGGACATTGGAACATCCCTGGCGTACGTATAACTTGACTTTGCCACCAGGAAATGAAACGTATATCGCGGCGTGTTCTCCTCGTTGACCCTTACTCGCAGCTGTCTCAGGTGCCGGAAGCGAAAGGTATGCTGGAGGTCCGTAGCCTTTGGGCGACGCTCTTCGAGAGCCTGAATGGACCATGTATCTATCTCACTTTACAGGCCATGAGCAGAGACCATGATGCTCACCTTACGATGCTCACAGATCAAATGTGATCGCAAAAACCCCTGCGCGAAATGCCGCCAGGCTGGTGCCGAATGCGACCGCGGTGCTGGCGAAAAATTAAGGTGCGATTAATCAGCTCTCCCGCCCCGGCCATCGTGGGCCAACAAGGAGCGCATGTTAAGAGTTGTTACGATCAACTAGACCGATGCCTAAGAGCTACGTCCAGGCACTCGAGGGCCAAGTCGCTTCGCTAGAACTACTGCTCCGCGCAGTTGCAGACGCCGACAATGATCAGCGCGCGGCTATGCTCGCAGAATACAGCTCTGAAGCATCAACATCTGCTGCTCTACTACCACGACAGCCAACAGCCAGCGATAGTGCCGCCACGGCAAACGCAGACATGAGAGAGGGCGACTTGGCCCGAGCAAGAGCAAAGACGGGCCAACTCCGTAGGCTGGTCCGGGGCGGGGCGGCTCAATTCTATGGCGGCACAAGTCTTCTTCAGATAGCCCTGTCCGGCGATTCGCGGCCACCCAACTCGGGTGAGGAGCCAACATCGAGTCATGAAACCACCGGTGACGTGGAATCCGAGGCGGTAAACTTGGCAGCAGATGGCGTTTTTGGTTCCCCATGTGCTCGGATTCGCCATCCCGAGCCCCATGGTGCCATTTCGCAAGAGCTGATGGTGGAATTCTTCAAGCACCAGTATTCGTTCAACATGTCGATCCACCGTGAGTATTTTTTAAGAGACTATCATGGGGCCACGGGGCGACGCTACTCGGACGTGCTGATATGCGCAATCTGTGCCATGGGCGCCCTCATTACCGACGACGTCGCAAAGAGACCTCTCGCTGAGGTTTACTTGCAACAAGCACAGCACCTCGTGCAAGCTTCACTGGATCATCCGGACATCACCTTGCTACAGGCATTGTTGCTCTTGGGCCAATGTGAGATTGGGCGAGGGCGTACTTCTCGAGGTTGGCTGCTATGCGGCATGGCTTTTCGGCTGACTCACGAAATGGGCCTTCATCTCGACCCTGCCAATTGGATTGCTGCTTCTTCTGCGGCCTCGACTGCTACTGCCAGTGCTGCCACGACAGATAACCAGGAAGAGGTCATCGACCGTGAGATATTCCGCCGTGTCTACTGGGCAGCATTTGTGCTCGACAAGCAGCTCAGTCTCTTCTTTGGCCGACCTCCAGCCCTGCATACGTATGAGTCCGACGTACGTAGCCCTGTGCGACTGCCTTATCCTCCAAACTGGAAGTCGCTTCTAGATTCCTGCGGGATTCATGACAATTCGGTTCAAGACGGTATCATCCACGTCGAAGCATTTGTACACCAGGCGGAGCTGTCCAAGATTATACATCGCATGATTACAGAGCTCTTTGAAAATCGCAGGTCTAATCCCGATGATGCCGTTGTTATTGCCATTGTGCAGCAGCTCAATGTTGCCTTGAACCGGTGGCTCATGGCCCTGCCAAGCCGACTGCACTGGAATCAGTGGTCCATTGGCCAAATTCCTGCAAGCGTAATACATCTCCAGTAAGTCGACTCATCATTCCATCATCACTGCCAAAAGAGCCAGGCTGATGTCAGGAATCCTATCCCAGCTTGCTCTTCCACACAGCTATGATCACCCTTCACAGACCCCCTAGTAACCTATGGGGCAAGCCGGGCATGTCGACAACTGACGATGTTGACATATGCTATGAGTCTGTCACAGCAATCCTGCGCCTCATCAGATCATATACAAAGTATTATGAACTGTGTTTCCTGCCGCTCGACTTTGCCTACACCTTGTCAACGACGGCCGGTGTCGTCTTAATGAGGCGGCACTTGGAGAATTTGACGTGGGATCATCCTGATATCGCCCGACAACTCGGCCAGATTTTGCAGGCCATGGACGATATAAAGGGAGTATGGCCATGTATTCTCGAAGTTAAGAATGGTATTCTCCGTGCTCGCGATGAGCGAGACGCTGTTCCTTTACAGCTTCACTTGCGGCATAATTCATATTTTATTCCGCAGTGTTTCAACTTGAATAATTATTAATATAATTAATCTTATAAAAGTTTGAAAATATTAAAATTTAAAATAAGCATAAAAAATCGTGATTAATAGCAGCCTTAGTTTAAAATCTAAAATTTACTTTTTTTAATTAAAGTGCATTTATTAAAACACGGTAATTTTATTATAATCAAGGCTGTGATTTAATTAAATTACGCGTTATTAATTAAAACCGTAATTAATTATAACGTGGTCACCCTCCCGGTCCATCGTTATTAGCTGCCATTATAAACCGGTCTTATATAATATCCCGTACGTACGTAAAATTAATACCGTAGCTTTTAATTTTATTATTAACCCCCCGTATATTACCGTATTTTATTAATTTATAAACGAACCGTTATTTATTCGCCTTTATATCGATATTTATTCGTTTTCGCGTCGTTTTATTATTATAATTTTAAAAGCTTTACCCCCCGGTAGCTTACGGTATCGTTATTTTTATCGTCCCCGTCGATTTTTAGCGCAAACGCATAAAAATAGCGTATTCGCAAAATTCGCGTATTATACGTTTTATTATTATAATTATATTTAATTTAGCTAATACCCTTAACGTTAAATTAGCTATTATTTATTAATAATTTACCGATTAATTGCAAAATAATTTTTCCTTTATCGTTATTTAATAATAGCTTAACGATTTTTAATAATAAATCGATCGAGCCGAATAGCTAATAATATTAAAAAAAAGCTTTAATAATTATAATAATAAAACGAAAAAAACGCGTTTTTTTCGTCGTCCCGTCGCCGTCGTCGCGATAACGATTCGGGGTCGGAACGCGATTATAACGTTAATTTAAAAAGGTTAATTAATATTTTTACGCTAAAATTTTCGTTTAAATAATAAAATAAATAGCTCGCCGATTTTCGTTATATTTTCGATAATATCCCGAAAAAATACCGATAATTATATTAATATATTAATTTAGCCGTTTCGAAAATAAATTCCTAATACCGATTTTTATAAAATCGCAAAATTTAGCGGCTCGAAAACGAAAACCCGATAATAGCGGAACGAATCGCTAGCGATTAAACGGCGTTTTTTTAAATAAACCGCTAATTTAATTCGTAACGCTAATTATTATAAAATTATTATTATAAAATTATTCGAAGCTATATAATAAAAGCTAAAATAATATTTTTGGGATTTCGATAATTATTTTTAATTTTTTAAAAATTAAAATAATAATCGTTAAACGGAAGCGGCTAATACCCGGTATTTTTATACTAAATATGACGAGTTATACGGTCGGGTTTTTTAAATAAACCTGGAATATAAATCTAGGTGGGTTTATGCTAATAGGATGCGCTAGCTAAAAAAAATAACTATATTAAGCAAAAAATAATTAATATAATTTTAAAGGGATTTATAAATATAATCGTTAAAGCGTATTAAGTGCTTTATTTATAAATAAAATAAATGCTTAAATTAATTATTAAAATAATAATTATTTATATAACCGTAGGAAATCCGTCCCTAATATATCCATTTATTCTTTTATTAATATTTGCTTTAAATTATATTAATAAATATAATCCCCTTTATTCCTGGATTTTATAAATCATAATAATCCCTATAATCCATGCTAATAAATTATTTTTAAGGCTATAATCCTGTTAATATTTATTGACGGCTGGCAGGGGTGGCTGGGTTTTTTGGCCAGGGCCATAATCATTGCCCCGCAGCATACCTTCTTAAGCGCTAACGCATTTGTTTAACCCTCTGCAAGGGTGCATGTTCGTAATATTAAATTAACGGAGCGTTTGCGAATTAAATTAAAAACGTAATTTATAACGCTATTTAGTATATACGAAAATATAATTAGGATTATTATTAAGCTATAAAAATTATTTAATTTAATATTTATATTTACCGAATTATAATCGGATTAATACCGGGTCGACCGCGATACGCTATAAAAATATTTTTATATTATTACCCGGCCGTTATTAACCCTAATTTCTTTATTTATTATTATAAAATTTATTCGGCTTTAATTTTAAATTATTATTAAGGATTTTAAATTATTAGTATTTTTAGCCGATAATACCCGCCGGGATAAAAAAAGTAAAATAATATTTTGCTAAAAATATAATATTATTATTTATTAAAAATTAAAATATTTTTAAAATAAATTATTATTAAATCGCGTAAATAACGTTAAATCGTTATAATAATATTATAAAAGTTTTCGTTTTTATAAAATTTTCCCTTTATATAATTAATACCGACGAATATATATTAATAATTTATTTTATTCGTTATAATCCTATTTTTTATCGTCGCTTAATTATAAATTATTATATCGATAATAATTTATCGGTATATTTATAATAATCCGTTGTTTAATCGTTTAATCGTTTAATTATTTAATTTTAATTCCCCGTTAAATCCCGTCCGTCCGTTAATTATAAAATAATTTTTAATATAAAATATTATTTTTAATAATAATTAATTTTTTAATTATTTATTTAATCCTAATATAGCGATATTTAGCCGAATCGTAATATAATCGCCGTTAGGGAATTAATAATACGTAATCGATCGTATAATTAATTCGTCGTCGTAATATAAATCTAGCATAATAGCTAAATATCCCTAATAATTTATCGGAATCGGATAAGCTTATTTCGCGGATAATACCGTAATTATTATTAATTATTAAAAAAATTAATTTAAATCCGGGTTTAATTAATTTATATTAAATGCTATAAAAACTAATGCTTCGGGGTCGAAGCAACGGCTAAAAAGGGGATAATTATAACGTGGTTACCCTCTCGGTTTATTATTGCCAGCTATTATTATAAACCGGTCCTATATAATATCCCGTACATATATAAAATTAATACCGTAGCTTTTAATTTTATTATTACCCCCCGTATATTGCCGCACCTCACCAGTTCGTGAACGAACCGTTGCTTATTCGCCCTCGTATCGATATTTATTCGTTCTCGCGTCGTCCTATTATTATATAAAGATACGTAGTTTAATTATTAGTTAATTAAAACTAAAAACTAAAAATATAAACCCTGCTAATAAATTATTAGTTAGCAGTTTTAAAAATTTAATTGAATTAATTAGATATATAAATTAAATAATTTTAAACTAAGCTCATTTAAGTTAATTAACAGTTAAGTTAATGCTAACCCTGCTTATATTAAATAAAACGAAATAATGAAAATAAAATATAAAGCAAGTATTCCTTTTTTTTAAAATAAACGCGATTTTAAATATTCATTTTAAAGAGTTAATAAAATTTATTAAGATAATGATTATTTAGAATAATAATTAATTAAAATATAATAATAAAAAAATAAAATGAATTTTAATTAGCAGGGTTGCAACGATTAATTTTAGTTATTCATAAGTTCGTAAAAGATTTCTTTAATTAATTAAATGATTTAATCAATAATTAAATCATTTAGTTTTAATCAAGCAATTAATCAAATTAAATCATTCTTAATTTAATTTGATTTAATTTGATTTAATTTGATTTAATTTGGTTATTAACTAAGAATTAAAGATTTAATTAACATAGCTAATTCTATTTAATATTAAATATAATAACCGCTTAAATTAATAAAATAAAAGGAATTTTACAAATTATAGTAGAAACAAATATTTAACTTTATTAAATAATATTCAGTTTAAATTTTTTAAAAGTGCCTGTTTAAACATTATAGATACAAACAAAGTATCACGGTTTTCATTATAATTATTAAGATTCGAATTTTGATAAATAAATAAAGGGATGATGGTATTAAGGTCTTTTTTTCTTTTGAACAAGTTAAAATAACAAGACGTTATATAATTAATTATTTGGTATAATTAATGTTGGCAGGTTGAGTTTGGGTTAACTCATTTAAGTTAAGTTTTATTTAAGCAATTAATTAAATCAATAAGTTTGAGTTAGCACTTTTAAAAACTTATCAAGTTTAAGTTAAGTTTTATTTAAGCAATTAATTAAATCAATAAGTTTGAGTTAGCACTTTTAAAAACTTATCAAGTTACTTAAGCTATTAACTAAATTAATCAAGTTTTCTTTACCGGTTTTAAAAACTTAATTAAATTAGTTAATTAACTTAACTCAATTGAATTTAAATCAAACTTACTTTAGTTAACTGCTAGTTAACTCAAAGCTAATCCTAGATATAATTAATTATTTTATTCATTTTAGCCTTTTTTAATTTATAATTAATAGGGTTGCAAAATAATGAATTAATAATTAATTACGCGTAATTAACTATAATCGTAGTTAATTAGTGACTTAACTAAAGCTACGGTACTTAGTTAATGCTTTGTTTAAAATTAAACTTCGCATAATTAGTAATTAAATACACTAGTTAATTAAATACGGATAAAAGAAAATAATAACTAAATCAAAAAGTATTATTAAGTGTTAACATTTATTAATAAAACCTGATTTAAAAGGATAAAAACGCAATGTTTCTGATAATTATATTGATTTTATCGATTTTTGTTTTTTCCAATCTTAAGGTTTTATTAAGTATTATTTGTTAATTAATATTTTATTTATTTTTAAAGTAAATATTGAAAATCGATTTTCACTAAATAAAATAGAATAAATGATATATTAAAATTCTTTTTTACTACGTCAATTAATTTTATATAAAGCTTTAGTATAATAAATAAACTTTGAAAAAATTGTAGTTTTTTAGTTCTTAATTACACTAACTAAACGAACTGATTAACTACGAATGGTTTTTAATTAATTGCTTGAGTAAAACCACGTAGTTTAATTATCAATTAAATAAAACTAATAATTAAAACCATTCGTTACGACTCTAGGCTCAAGCTTTAAATAAAATTCCAGTCAACTTAATTAACTTCAATTTTATTTAAGCAAATAAAGAGATAAATATATTTTATTAAACTTATCAATTAAATCAAATGAGTTAATTAACTTATAAGTCACTAATTGAACAATTCTTTTAATTATTTAAAAATAACGAAAATTATTAAAAGGAAAGGAATAATATTATTTAGCAGCGTTATAAATCGTTTTTTTAGTTTGATAAATGATTTAGTTACTAATTAATTTATTTAGTTTTAATTAAGGTAGCAATCGAATAAATTTAGTTTTAATCAGGGTGGTGATGAAATCATTTAATTTTAAGTAACGTTTTAAATAAGGTGCTAACGATTAATTTTAATTTTTAATTTTAATTAATCAAAAACTAAACTACGTAGTTTTATCAGGGTTAGTAATAAGTTAACTAGCAGTTAACTTAAGTGAGTTTTAATTTAAAGTCAATTATTTAATTAATTAATTAAATTAATCAAGTTATGAAAAATGCTAGCTCGAATATAAATAGTTTGATTAGTTGCTTAATTAAAATTTATAAAAGCAATTATTTATTGAAATGAAATTTTATAAAATAATCACTAATTTAAGTCCACTTAAAAACTCAAGAACTTATCGATTTTTAATTTTATAAATTATTTAATTATAATATAAATAACTTAACTAGATTAGGTTTTATAAATATAATGCTTTATTTATTATAAAACTTTATTATAACGTTATTATTCGAATTTAAATAAATATTTTTTAAATTATTTTTTTAATTAATTCGAATTTATTTGATTTCTTTAATTGCTTAATTAAAGCTTATCAATTTATGTAATTTAAAAAGTAAGATTTAATAAGATTTTAAAAACGGTAAGTTAAGTTTAATTACTTCAGTTAATTATTTAATTAAAACCTAAATTAATTAAATTAATTTAAATTTAAATTTAAAATTATAATAGCAGCTATAGCTGCCCTATTAACCGGCTATTGGCACGCTATAGGTAAGCTTTAATAGGGTTCGTCCCCTATTATGCTATTCGTATTATATATAAAGCAACGCCCGTAGCTCCGTAGATTTTTAGTTTTTCGTTTTTAAATTAATATATATTAATAGGGTATATATTAGCCTAGCTTATATAATTTTACGGACCGTAATATAATCTAAAAATTATCGATAACCGCTTAGGAAGGTATCGATAATATTCTATTAATTTTTAAAATCGAGAACGAATAAAAATTATACGATTTAAATAATATATAAAAATAAACGCGGTGCTAAAACGCGCCAGAAGATATATCTAAATTTAGATTTTATTTATTAATCGATATTGTTAATTATTATAGCCGATATCGCCGAGGGTAATTTTTATTTTAAAAAGGGTATTCCCGCCGCTAAAAAAGCCGTAAAAAAGGTTTTCGAAAAGGCTATTTAGGCCGTAAATTATTTAAATAATAAATTAAATAAAATTATAAAGCCTAAAATTAAAATCGATTTTAGCTTTTAATAAATATTTAACGCTACCGAAAATATCGAAATTTTTAATGCCGTTAATAAAATAATTATTTTTCGATAAAAAAAAAAGGGCGAATCCGAGCCGGCTTTTTATAAAATTTTTTTTAAAAATATGCTAATATTAGCTTAATTATTTTCTTTTTTAAATTTAAAACGTTTTTAAATAATATCCGATTTAAAATAAATTATTTTATTAAATATTATATTTAAAATATTAAGCCGATTATAAAATTTATTAATTTTATTTTTTAAAAAAAATATAATTTAAAACCGATAGCGCTATTATTTTTTAATATTTTTAAAAATTTTGCGAAAAAAATATAAAGGCTATATAAAACGAATTTAAAATCCGAATTTATTTTATAAAGGCTTATATTATATAAATTTAAAAAATATATTTAAAAAATCGTAAAAATATTATTAATTTAGCAAATTTATTTAATAAAGCTAATAAGCTAATAAAAAAGCTCGTTATTTAAAAAAAAATTTAGGAAAACGATTATTAAAATAACGTCGATGTTATAATAAATTTTTTAGAAAAATAAGCCCGATAATACCGAGCCTTAAGAAAAATTATTTAATTTAAAATATGCTTATGCGAGGCTAATATTATTATAAAAATATTTATTATTTTTTTATATAAAAAATTTAAAAAATCCGGTAAATTTTATATTCCCGATTTTTGTAATAACGCCGATAAAAATAACGTTATATTCGAATAATAATATTTTTAAATATCCGATAAATTAGAAATAAATACTAATTATTTTAACGATAAGCGCGCTAAATTCGCTAAAATTAAATTTTATATTAAAAATTTTATATTTAAGGCTTTAATACCGTATTTACGCTAGGGATACCCCGATTATATCGAAATTATTAAAGCTTTTATAAAATATTTTTAAAAGGAATATTACGATTTTAACGCAAAAAAAAACGCTATTATCGAATTTTAGGAATTACGTATAAAAATAAGCGATAATTATTAAATATTTAAAAACGAATTCGTCTATTTAATAAAAAAATACCGCGTTAATAAGGATATTTAAAAAAATAAATTTAAGCACCGCTTATTAATTAGCTTAGCTAACGCTTTCGTATACTTTTATATTAATAAAAATATAATTTTTTAAAAATATATTCGTTAAAAAGCCGAAATATTTTTTAATTTTAATTTATTTTATATATAGCGCTAAAATAATAAAAATTAGCTTTTATTTAATAAAAATAATAATAATAATAATAATAATAAAAATAAGCCTAAAAATAAGGATAAAAATAAAGCTAAGCCGGTTCCCGATATTTTTAAATTATTAAATTTAAAGGTCTAGCGCCGAATTTAAAAAAACGCTATTTTTATTATAATAAAACCGGATATTTTATTTATAATTATCCGAAAAATATTAATAAATTTAATAATAAAAATAAAATTATTAAAATTGCTATTATTATAGCCCGCTTTAATCGAGCTATTTTTAATTACGATTAATTTAAGCGATTTTTAGGAAAAGGCTTAAATAATTAAAAAAGCGATATTTTTAATAATAATAAAAAGGAAAAAAATAATTTTAGGATAAATAGCCTTTTTTTAAAGGATATATTAATTATAAAAAACGTAATAAAGGATATTTTATATAATTTTTTTAATTTAATATTAGGAGGAAAATTTTTTTTTTATTAATTTAATAGCGAATAATAATATATCGTTAATTATTAAAAATTTTCTCGCCGATATAAAAGCAAGCGGATATTTATTTATAAATTAGAATTTTATATAACGTATATATAAATTTTTAAAGCCTAAAATAACGAGGAATTTCGAATATAAATACGTAAACGGATTCGACGGTAAAGTAATTTAAATAATCGACGTAATTTTATTCGCTAATTTTAGGATTATTAAAAAGATTTTTTAGCAAATTTTATTAATAGTTATTAATATAAAATATAATATAATTATCGGGAAAAAATAATTGGAGGAATATAATATCGATATTAATATATATTATTATCGATTATTTTTTTTTAATTTTTTAGGCTTAAAAATTATTAATATCCCGATAAATTAAATTAAAAATTTTATCCCGGATAAAAATAAATAATTTTAACGCGATATCGAAAAAAGGGATAAATTAATAAAGCGTAAAAATAAAAAGAAATAAAATAAAAAATAAAAAGCCGTAATTATTTTCCGCCGTTTATTTATTAATAAGGCTTTTATCGTAAAAGCGTCCGTAAAAAAGAAAAATAAAATATAAAAAATAATTTTTTTAAAAAAAGCAACGAAAATTAAATAGCGTTTAAAAGCGTATCGTAAAATTAAAAAAATAATTTATAAAAGCGTTAGGCCCGACGGTTACTAATAAACCCCGGCTTTTAAAGCTAACCTTCCGGTTAATTATTTATGCTTTTTTAATTACGCACTTTTTTTTACGGCGCAAAAATATACTAAATATAAAGGAAATATTAAAAAAAATAAAAAATATTAAAAATATCCCAATATAAAAGATTTTTAGGAGAAAAAAAATAATTATTTTTTAAATATTTTTAATTATATAAAAATAAAAATAGCTTATACCGTTTAAAACGCGATTTATTTAAATAATATAAAGATAAAATATTAAATATCGCGATAATTAGCTTTAAAGTATTTTTAGCTATTATTAATTTTAAAAATATAAAAATTATTTATTTATATAAAATTAACCGTATAATTATAAATAAAAAGGATAAAAAATTAAAATAAAACGATAATAATTTACGGTAATAAATTCGTAAAATTATTTTAAAATAATATTATAAATATTTAAACGTATTTAATAAAGCGGCTTTAAATAATTTTTTACCCCCGTATTTAAAAATAAATTATAAAATCGATTTTAAAAAAATACCTTAAAATTTAAATTTAGCCTTTTATATAAAATATCCCTAAAAAAATTAAAAATATATAAAAAATATATTATCGAAAATTTAAATAAAAAATTTATTAAGCTTAATTCCGCATTATAAGCCGCTTTTATTTTTTTCGCTTTTAAAATAAACGGAAAATTACGATTATATATAAATTATAAAAAGCTAAATGCTTTAATTAAAAAAATAAATATTTTTTTTTTATTAATTAATAAAATTATAAACCGTTTAGCTAAAATTAAAAATTTTATAAAAATTAATATTAAATAAATTTTTTATAAAATCCGGATAATTTTTAAAAATAAAAATATAATAACGTTCTATATGCGATACGGTATATATAAATATAAAATATTATTTTTTAATTTATCGAATAAACTTTTTATTTTTTAGCGGTTTATTAATAATACGCTTATAAAATGTTTAAACGATTTTTATAGCGCGTATATAAATAATATTTTTATTTTTTTTAATAATATTACCGAATATAAAATTTATATAAAAAAATATTATAAAAATTACGCGAAATAAAATTATAAACCGATATTAAAAAATATATATTTTACGTAACCCGTATTAAATTTTTTAAATTTATTATAAATATCGATAATATCGAAATCGATTTTAAAAAAATAGCCGTTTTTAAAGATTAAAAATATTTAATTACCGTAAAAAAATATAATTTTTCCTAAATTTTTATAATTTTTATAGGAAATTTATTCGAGAATTCGGCCGAATAGCTAGATTTATAATGAAGCTTATTTATAAAAATTAGGCTTTCGTTTTTAACGCCGAATGCGCAGCCGTATTTAAAAAATTTAGGAATCGCTTAATAATAGCTTTTATTTTAAATTATTTTTTATATAACCTCGAAATACGGATAAAAATTAATATATTTAATAATATTTTAGCTAAAATATTATTTTAAAAAAACGAAAAAACCGGAAAATAGCATTTTATAACGTATTGTTTAAAAAGCTTTTAAAATATAAAAAATAATTACGGTATTTATAATAAAAAGCTTTTAATTATAATCCGTAAATTTTAAAATTAGCGATTAAAATTAATCGGATTTTAAAATCCCCGTTTTTTTCTAATCGTAATAAATTATAAAGCGCTCGAATATTTTAGTATTAAGCGGTAGCTAAATTTTAGGCAAGCTAAATAGGTAAAATTAATAGCTTAATATAATTTTTATATTATTTACCGTTTTAAATTTTAAAATATAATAGCTAATATTTTATCCCGTTTAAAAAATAAAAAATTTATTTTAAAAAAAAGCTAAAAGCTTAACGTATTATAATTTTATTTCGATTATATTTTAATAATTTTTTAAATTTTAACGTAAAAATATTTTTATTTAATAAAAATATGCTTCCACCGGAATTATTTAGCTTTAAATTAATAAATTAGGTTTTAAAAAATAACGCTATTTATCCGGATTTAGAAACTTTTCGTAATAAAATAATAATAAATTCGGAAATAAATTAGCCGTATAATATAAATAAACGATTAATACTATATAATAAACGTTTTATTATTTTTAATATTAATAATTTCCGCTTAATATTAATAGCTAAGCTAATCCGTTAACGTAAATTAATATATAAAAAATTATATGTATAAATTTTTTAAATATTTAAAAAATAAAATACCGGGTTTATTAAAGCTATTATTTATTTTATTATATATATAATAATATATTATCGGCAATTTTAAAATAATGCTATTAAATAAATACGGGTTCGATAATTTATTTATAATAATTAATCGATTAGGAAAAAAAGCTTAATGCGTATTATATAATTAAACGGCTATAGCTAAAAACGCCGCTAAAATATATTATTTCGGTCCGTATAAAAATATATAGGTTTTTAAAAATATTCGGAATAAATCGTAACCCTTAATTTATTACGGATTTTATTAATAAATTATTTAAAATTATCGGAATAAAGCTAAAGCTATCGTCCGCCGGATATTCTTAAATAGCTAAATAAGCAAAAATTATAAATATCTACTTAAGCAATTAACTAAATCAGTTGAGTTTGAGTTAGCATTTTCATAACTTAATTGATTTAGTTAACTAAGTAAATTAAATGAGTTTGAATTAAACTCAATTAAGTTAACTGGCAGTTAACTTAAAGCCAACCCTGATACCAAGTTAAATAAGATATATAAAAAGAAGTTTAATATATTATATTCAGGGTTGCAATTTAGTTAACTACTAATTAACTAACGTTACTTATTAAAAATGCTAATTAAAATTGAATTGATTTAATTAGAATCCTGATTTAAACTAAATAAAATTAGTTTAGTTAATGAGTAAATTAACTAATAATTAAAAAATAATATAAAAGATAAATGAAAGATAAATAAAATTACTAATAATATAAAGTACTAAGAGTATAATTAATAAGAATTAAAAAAAAGCCGGATATCGTAGCCGTATTATTTTCATTGTCAAAATTCTATTTTAAAAATTGAAATAAAAGCAAGAGTTAATTATGAAAATTTGAGTTTTTAAAATTGCCACTTTTTAAAAATTCAACATAAATATTAATTATTAAAATAGAAACTCCATTTCAATAGCATTTCATTTACTTTCTTTGTAATCATTAGCTTCAGTTATTGCTCTTATTAATATTAAATAAAAATAATTAAGACTACCGTAGTGTTAATCAGTTTATTAAGTAATTACGCTTGTAATTAACTACACTTATAATTAACTATTAGTCCACTAAATTGCAATCCTGGTTCCAATTAAAATAATATAAATTTAATTTAGTTTAACTTGAATAGTTAATAACCAGGGTTGGCTTTGAGTTAACTGCTAGTTAACTCAAGTGAGTTTAACTCAAACTTAATTGATTTAATTAATTAACTAACTTAATTGAGTTATATTGGGCGTAGCCCAACCTCATGGCCAGATTAGGCTTAGCGTCTAGCGCAGCTAGACCCAAATATAAGGGATTGGCCTTCGGCCAACCTATCGTTAGTAATATATGCTTCTTCACATCACTCTTCTATACCACAAGGTGCAACAAGTTATTAAAAGTGCTAACTCAAACTCAAATGATTTAGTTACCAGCCTGAGTAAAACTCGATGAGTAAAACTCAATTAATTTTGAGTTAATAACTCAATCTTTAAATAATAATTTAATCATTAACGTAAATAATTAATTTCCGGCCACACTCACTTAATTACGGGTTTATTTTATTTTTACCGGTTTTATTTAATTTTTAATTTGATTAAAATACCGTTGAGTTATTGAGTTTTGAGTTAAAAGACCGTTGAGTTATTGAGTTTTGAGTTAATTAACTCATTTGATTTAGTTAGTAATGTGAGTAAAACTCAATTGATTTAGTTAGTTACGTGAGTAAAACTCACTGATTTAGTTAGTTATTTGAGTAAAACTTAATGAGTTTTTAAAAACGGTGAGTAAAACTCAACTCAAGTGAGTTAACTCAAACTCAAACTCAAAACTCAAACTCAAGCTGCCAACCCTGTCAATAATTAAGAAGCTGGGCTGCAATTTACTTAATAAATAATTAACTAACGTTAGTTATTTAAGAACTAAATTTAATTCAATTAATTAAAAACCAACGTTAGGTTTTTAAAGTGCTAATTTGAAGTAAATTAATTTAGTTAGCACTTTAATTACAATTAAATGATTTAATTAATACTTTTATTAAAATTAAAGGCCTTGATTTAATTATCAATAGGGTTGTAGTTAATTTCTTTAATTAATTAAATGATTTAGTTTTAAGTAAAGTGTTGGGCGTAGCCCAACCTCATGGCCAGATTAGGCTTAGCGTCTAGCACAGCTAGACCCAAGTATATAGGATTGGCCTTCGGCCAACCTATCGTTAGTAATATATGCTTCTTCACACCACTCTCCTGTACCACAAGGTGCAACATAAAGTATTAATTAAATTAATTTATCTTGGTTTATTTTGATTATTAAGTAATAACTAAAAATTTAATTAATTTGATTAATTTTAATTTTAATTGATAATAATACCCACTACATCTTGAAGAACCGAAGAAAGCTAATAAATAGCCGTAGCCGTAAAAAAAGAATTCTACCGTATTAATGAGTGTTTGTTTCGAATTTTTAAAATGTGGCATTTTAAAAATAATAGATTTTAATACTTTGCCAACGGTTTCATTCTAATTATTAACAACGAATTTGCACAATAAAAATAAAAATATAACAGCTTTGCGTTTCTTTTTAATTATTTTTTTAATTTAGCTTTAATCTTTTAGTTATTAATTTCTTTAGTTATAAACTAAGCTAAATCAATTTAGTTTTAATTAGGGGACTAACTATTGGGCGTAGCCCAACCTCATAGCCAGATTAGGCTTAGCGTCTAGCGCAGCTAGACCCAAGTATATAGGATTGGCCTTCGGCCAACCTATCGTTAGTAATATATGCTTCTTCACATCACACCACTGTACCACAAAGTGCAACAAACTAAATTAATTTAATTCTAATCAAGACTTTTAATAACTAACGTTAGTTATTGGTTAATTAAATTAAATATACTTTTTAGTTAACTAACGTTAATTAATTACTAGTTAACTAGAAACTAATAGCTAAAGCAATCAAAGTATTAATAATAAGTCTGGTAATTATTCAAGTAAAGAGTTTTTTATTTTATTTAATTAATGAATAGGGTAGGAATGCAGTTAACTGGCATTTTAAATAACTGCAAAATAACTACTAACTGCACCTTGCAGTTAAGTTAATTAATTATTAACTGCATTTTATAAGTAATATTATTTAATTTATTAATAATAAAATATTAAAACTTTTAATGCCTTTTTGTTAAGCTTTATTTAATCCTTTATTATTAATGAAAAAGCTTTAAAATACTTTAAATATTCGATTTCTTATTAATTATTTATTATTATTATGCACTTAATTATATCGAACTGCAATTAACTTAAGTTAACTTAAGTTAGTGGGATCACGGACGTAAACTAACAAGTAATTGCATGCAGTTAGAAAAAATACGGACTGCAACTGCATTAACTTAAGTTGACTGCAACTGCACTAATTAACTGCAGACTGCCTTTCCTACCATGATAACCAGTAATCAAAGATTTAATTAATATAATTATCTTCATTTTTTATTAGTTAAAAGAACCATTCAAATCAAAAGAATTAAAAGTAATTTATAAATAGCCGAAGAAATGGGTATTTTACCATATTAATTAATGTTTATTTTGAATTTTTCAAAATAGGGATTTTTAAAAAATTAATTTTAATATTTTGCTTACGGTTTTATTTTATTTATTGACACTCGAGTTGTCCTAATAAATAAAAGAACAACGCTTTTGCGTTTCTTTTTTATTCTTTTATGAATTCAATTAATAAAGCTTATAATAATTAATTATTTTATTTTATTTTGGCTTTTTTCTTTTGGTCATTAGTTAGTTTAGTTACCAGGGCTGTTACGATTAGTTTCACTTATTAGTTTTAGTTAACTAATAATTAAACTACGTAATTTTACTCAAGCAACTAATTAATTAACGTAGTTTTACTTAAGCAACTAACTAACTACGGTAATTTTACTCACCTTACTAACTAACTACGCGTAGTTTTTAGTTAATTACTCGTAGTTAATTATTAGTTAACTATTTCACAACCCTGTTAGTTACTAACTAAAACTAAATTGATTTAGTTTTACTTAAAAGCCTAATTAAATCATTTAGTTTTAATTAACAGTTTGAAAAACAACGTTAGTTATTGTTACTTACTAATTAATTAAACTAAATTTAGTTTTTAATTAACTAACGTTAATTAATTATTAGTTAACTAAATTGTAACTTTGATAACTAGTGATTTATCTAGTTCAATTAATTTCACTTATTCTTAGAGCTGGCAGCTCGAGTTTGAGTTTTGATTTTAAGTTTGAATTAAATCACTTGACTTGAGTTTTAGTCGCCGTGGTAATTAAATCAGTTCCCCTTGAGTTAACTCATGATTTAATTAATTGACTTATAAACAATTAGTATTCAATTATTTCTTGAATTTCCATTAAATTTTATTAAATCTTTGAACTAGTGCGTTATTAAAGTAGTAACTCAAACTCAAATGATTAAATTATAATCAGCAGTATAATCAAGTCATTGAGTTTTACTTAAGTAATTAATTAAATTTGAATGGAACGCATTTGAATTGATTGCAAGTTAATTAATTTCCAAGCCTGCTTAATATTAACTAATATAACCATAGAAATTAAAAAACGAAAGAAAACTTATAAATAGCCATAGAAATGAGTATTTCACCGTATTGATTAATATTTATTTCGAGTTTTCAAAATTAAATTAGAAATATAAAGTTAACGGCATTTAGTTTCTTTTATTTGTCTCACTCAGCTAGCTATTAAGGCTGTAAATTACTTATTATTTAATGTAATTCTGCTTTTAACTTTTACTTATTACGTCACTTTAGTTATTAACTGAATTAAATTGACTTACCTTTAATTAGCAGGTTGAAATACGAGCTTTAGTTATTGCATAGCAGGGTTATAATTCATTTAACTAATAATTAATTAACATTAGTTATTTAAAACGAATAAAAAATTAAAATACTAATAATAAACAGGGTTGGCTTTAAGTTAACTGGCAGTTAATTTAAGTGAGTTTAATTCAAATTCAATTAATTGAGTTATTTAACTAACTTAATTAAGTTTTTGAATTTGCTAACTCAAACTCAATGTGATGGCGCACTAGTTGCCCCACCACCTGGTTGCCCCACTGCGACCGGCTGCTGCGCTGCAGCCAGCTCCACCCGGCCCCGACCATCCTACCGGTCGGGGGCGTAAATAGATCTTCGCCGGGCTGGAGGATTGTTTATTCTCCAGCTTCGTTAATACACCTAATTGTACCCCATGCTAGGCAGAGACCGGCTCCCGTACAGTACCGTGACACTCAACTGATTTAATTAGGGTGCTAATTGTAATGAAATCAATTAAATTCGAGTTAATAACTTAATAACTTAAAAACTCAACTATTAAATTAAAATAAAAAGAAAAGATAATTAATTTATTTAATTAACTACTTAAAATTAACTTAATAAGTACTAAATCTTATTTATTAACGTTTATTTTTAATATAAAATTTAGAATTCACGTAAACCCCATTTTACTTATTTATTTTATCGGGTTTATTCTGTTATATTTTAATAAAATAAATAATAAAAAACCAGGGTTGTAATTCATTTCTTTAGTTAACTAAATCATTTAGTTTTAATCAGCCTGGTAACTAAATCATTTAGTTTGCATAGAGTCCTAACTAAATCAATTTAGTTCTAATTAGGCTACTGATTAATTTAATTTAGTTTTGATTTAATTTAATTATTAACTAAAAACTAAAGAAATAAAAAATTTAGTTATTTTTATTTAATATTAATATAAATGATAATTAAAACTCATAATTCATAAGAAAGTAAATAAAATGCCGTTAAAATGGATTCTTTATATTGGTGATTAATGTTTATTTTAAATTTTTCAAAAGTGGCAATTTAAAAATATTAAAATTTAATAATTAACTCTTGCTTTTATTTTGATTCTAAAAATTCGAATTTTAATAATAAAAATAAAATACCTACGGCATCCGGTTTCTTTTTATTATTTTTATTAATTACATTCTTATTATTGAATATTATTAATTATTTTAATTAATTTTTATTTTTCCTTTTAGTTATTAGTTAATTTAGTTATCAACAGGGTTGGCATTTAGTTAACTAATAGTTAACTACGCGTAGTTAACTACAACCGTAGTTAGTTAGTGACTTGAGTAAAACTACCGTAATTAGTTAATAATCTGATTAAAACAAAACTACACGTAGTTAGTAGTTAACTACACTGACTAACTAACTACGAATAAAATAAAAGAATAATTAAAATAATTAATATTACTTCTTTTTAACCGTTATTATTAAAATCTAATAAAAAAGAATAAATAAGAAATAACTTCGGTAATTTTATTATTTATATCGGTTTTTATTTAGTTTTTTTAATTTTTTAATTTTAATTTATTATTATTTCATATCTAATTAGTAATTTTTAAAAGAAATATTAAAAGTCCAGTTAATATTCGAAAAATAAGGGAATAATTTCTTTATACTTCGTTTTTATTATTTATTTTATTCGGTATAGGCTGTTAATTATTTCAATTATTAAAGAAAAGCTTTTTAAAGTCGTAATTAGTTAGTTATTAACTGAACTAACTAAATTAATTAATAACTACACGTAATTAATTAGTGAAATAAATAAAACTATTATAATTAATTAGTTACGTAAGTAAAACTACGTAGTTTAATTATTAATCAACTAAAACCAATAACTAAAACTAATCGTGCCAACCCTGGTTATTGACTAAACAAATCTGATTTAGTTTTAATCAGGGTCCTAATTAAATCTATTGCACCTTATGGTACAGAAGTGTGATGTGAAGAAGCATATATTATTAACGATGGGTTGGCCGAAGGCCAATCCCATATACTTGGGTCTAGCTGCGCTAGACGCTAAGCCTAATCTGGCCATAAGGTTGGGCTACGCCCAACAAAATCAATTTAGTTTTAATTAGCATTTTAATAACTAACGTTAGTTTTTAATTAATTAAACTAATTGTAGTTTTTAGTTAACTAACGTTAGTTAACTATTAGTTATTTAAATTGCAACCCTGATAAAAATAAAAGAAACTAAAACTAAAGAAACTAAAGAGATAAGATAAAATAAATAAAAAGAACTAATCCTTTTATTCCTCCATCCCATCCTCCGGTTATAAAAACTCCTCCATTTCCTGAGTTAATTTTAACCCCCAACCTTTCAGTAAAATTAATTATTCAACTCTTTTAGGCAGGGTAGGAATGGCAGTCTGCAGTTAGTTGGTGCAGTTGCAGTTAACTTAAGTTAGTGCAGTTGCAGTCCGGACTTTTACTAACTGCATGCAGTTAATTGTCAGTTTAAGTCCGGGATTCCACTAACTTAAGTTAACTTAAGTTAGTGCATTTAATAATGCAGTTAACTGCAAGTTAACTGTAAATTAACTGCTAACTGCACTTTTGAATTAATTTTAATAGTTTTAATTTAAAAGCCCTTAATTATTTAATTTTAACTTGTTTAAATTTAATCAATTAAATTTAATTACCTTTTTTTGCTATTATGAAGTATTTATTTCATCGGTTATTAATTTATTAAATTATAATATAACTTAATAATAAATAAAAACCACTTATTTTTATTAGTTCTAATTAAAATATTATTTATTTTATTATTATTGCAGTTAGCAGTTAGTGCAGTTACTAACTGCAGTTAGTGCAGTTAAGTTTAAGTTTTAATTTCACTAACTGCAGTCAGTTATAGTCCGGATTTTATCTAACTGCAGTCAGTTAAGTTGCAGTCCGGATTTTATGCAGTTAAGTTAACTGCATTGCAGTTAACTGCCAGTTAACTGCATTCCTACCCTGCTTTTAGGACTTAACTTATTTTGGGATTTCGTAATAATATAGCTTAAAGTAAAAAAACTTCGTTTGAAAGTAGCCGAAGTAGCCGGTATATTTAAATACCGCCGGGCTAAAATAACTAAGACTGAAAATTAATACTAATTGTTTTTTAATGAATAATTAAGTCCTCCTAATTAAGTTTTTAGTTAGTTAATCAATTAATCAAAACGTAAAATAACTTATTTACGTCGCTAGGAGCGGCTGATTTACGTATATAAATTTCATATTCGTTTTAAACGATAATTAATCGACGGTTAATAAAAAACCCTTCTTTATCAGAATTATAAAATTTAACCATATCTTGTGTTTAGGTTTCGATTTCTCCAGCCCGTTGCAGTCTAATTTTATTACATATCAATTATTTATTAAAATGAATAAAAAAAAGGATTTAATTAACTAAAAATAATAAATGAAATTTACTCGTCGTAAACTTTATTTGAAGGTAAAATAACGTCCAATGAAACCTTTTTATAAAAACAAAAAATTTAATTGCGTTTAAAATGATGAATTTATAATCGAGGATCCGAAAGAATAGCCAGTACAAATGGCTTATATTTTCGAAAATTACCGGAATCAACTTTTTTCGGAAAGTAAATATGCAATCTTTATATACTGACTTTAATAGCCTTAACTAATTGAGTTAATAAAATAAGTAAATAACTTATTGCTTTAGGGTAACGCTGTTTTAATCTGGAATAATCCGTTCGAAGCTCATTTAATTTTGAATAGAAGTCATAAACGTATAATAACACCGTCGGTAAAGTGGTATGAAATTCATCTTATAATTTAATGCTTGGCTTTATAAAGATTTTGAAAGAAATTTATAATTAGGTTAAAATAAACTGAATAGCTAGTAAAAAAAAGATATTTTAAAACTCAGCCTTATCGGTTATCCAGTAAATATAAATTAATAAACCTTTTAATTTTAAACTGGTATCAATAGGGTAGGAATGCAGTTAACTGGCAGTTAACTTAACTGCATGAAATCCGGACTGCAACTTAACTAATTGCAGTTAGTTAAAGTCTAGACTGCAACTGCATTTTTTGCAGTCAACTGCAAAATAACTAACAATTGCACTCTGCAATTAAGTTCATTAACTGCTTATTGCTATAATATAAATTTTATTATTTACTTAAATAATAATAAAATATGAAACCTTATAATAGCTTTTTATTAAGCTTTATATAACGTTTTATTCTAAAAAGAAAACTTTTAAATAAGTTAATTATTCGATTTTGTATTAATTATTTTATTATTTTAATGCAGTTAATTATAATTAACTTAAGTTAAATGCAATTGCACTAACTAACTGGAAACTGCCTTTCCTAACCTGGGTATTAACCATATTATAAACTAAATTCCACCAGATAAAGTAATTTATTTAATTAATTAATTAATAATAAAAATGAAAATAAAATAAATAAATGAATAAATGGGTAAATAAAATAATTAATTGATTCACTGTTTAGGGTTTTTTTGTTATAATTTTGAAGTAAAATGTCATTAGCTTTGCATTTTTCGATTCCTTTTAATAATAACTTGTGGATTTCGCGGACGTATTTCGTTATAACCAGGGTTGCAACGATTAGTTTTAGTTATTAGTTTTAGTTAACTAATAACTAAACTACGTAGTTTTACTCACCTTATTAACTAAACTACGTAGCTTTACTCAAGCAACTAATTAATTACGAGTAATTCTTAGTTAGTTTAATTAATAATTAAATAATTACGATTTTGAAATTACTTTTTTAATTAAGGCTTTATATAAGATCGAATAACGCAAAAAGGAAGTTCTATGCATTATTTATCTTATTTTATTTATTGAAAATCAATTTTCAATATTTATTTTAAAAATGGATAAAATATTGATTAATAATCAGGGTTGCAATTTAGGTAACTAATAGTTAACTAACGTTAGTTAATTAAAAACTAAGTTTAATTTAGTTAACTAATAACCAACGTTAGTTATTAAGAGTCCTGATTAACACTAAATGATTTAGTTAGGAGCCTGATTAAAACTAAATCAATTTAGTTTAATTAATAATTAGAATAACTAATAACTAAAAGAATAAGGCTAAATTAATGAAAATAATGAATTATCTAAAGCTCTATTACTTTTATTAATGAAAGAAATAAAAAGAAAGCTAATGCTGTTATTTTTTTATTTTTTATAGAAAAATTCAAATTATAAGGATTAAGATAAAAATAATAAAAGTTTGTTAAAATTTATTATTTTTAAAATGCCATTTTTGAGAAATTCGAAATAAATATTATTAAATAAGGCAAAGTATCCATTTTTACGGCATTTTATGAGTTTTCTTTTGTTTTATTAATTTAAGTGGTTATTGTAATTTATATTAAATGAAATCAATTAAATTAATTAATTCTTTAATTATTAGTTAATAATTAAACTAAATTAAACTAAATTAAAATTAAATTGATTTAGTTAATTGTCTGATTAAAATTAAATGATTTAGTTATTAACTAAATTATATAGTTAACTTAAGAAAATAATTACAACCATATTAATAATTAATAAAACCTTGAAATAAAATATAAAATTAATAAAACTAGGCTTATTACTAGAGCTTTTGCGTTTTTATTTTTTTAAATTAGATTTTAATAATAAACGTTAAAACTTAATGATATTTATTACTTCATTTATTATTTTATTTTATCCGTAATTAGTTAATTATTATTAGGGTTGGCTTTGAGTTAACTGGTAGTTAATTTAAATAAGTTTAATTTAAATTTAATTGAGTTAGTTAATTAATTAATTGAATTAAGTTTTTATAATAATTAACTTAAACTCAATTAATTAAATTAGTTGCTTAAGTAAAATTTAAATAAATTAATTTAATTAAGTTTGAGTTAATAATTTAATATATAAATAAAATAATTCAAGCTTAGCTTTTATTATTATACGTTAATTAACGGGCAAGCTTATTTAATTGCGGTATTATTTAATTTTTAATTATTTTATTTAATTTTTAAATTTATAAAATAACCGTTGAGTTATTAATGTAATGGTAGTTGCGGCTGCCCTACTAACCGGCTATTGGCACGCTACGGGTAAGCTTTAATAAGGTTCGTCCCCTATTATGCTATTCGTATTATATATAAAGCAACGCCCGTAGCTCCGTAGATTTTTAGTTTTTTATCTTTAAATTAATATATATTAATAGGGTATATATTAGCTTAGCTTATATAACCTCCCGGACCGTAATATAATTTAAAAATTATCGATAACCGCTTAAGAAGGCATTAATAATATCCCACCGATTTTTAAAACCGAAAACGAATAAAAATCGCACGATTTAAATAATGCATTAAAATAAACGCGGTGCTAAAACGCGCCGGAAAATATACCCGGATTAAAACCCCACTTATTAATCGATATTTTTAATTATTATAGCCGATACCGCCGAGGGCAGCTCCGTCCTAAAAAAGATACTCCCGCCGCCGAGGGAGCCGTAAAAAAAGTCCTCGAAAAGGCCGTTTAGGCCGTAAATTATTTAAATAATAAATTAAATAAAATTACGAAGCCTAAAATTAAAATCGACTCCAGCCTCCGATAAATATTTTACGCTACCGAAAATATCGAAATTTTTAAAGCCGTTAATAAAATAATTATTTTTTAATAGGGAGAAAAGGACGAACCCGAACCGGCCCTTTATAAAGTCTTTTTTTAGAAATATACCGATATTAGCTTAGCCGCTTTTTCCCCTAAATTTAAAATATTCCTAAATAATTTCCGATTTAAAATAAATTATTTCGCTAAATATTACGCCTAAAATACCAAGCCGATTATAAAATTCGTTAATTTTACCCCTAAAGGAAAAACAATATAGCCTAAAACCGATAGCGCTATTATTTTTTAATATTTTTAGAAATTTTATAAAAAAAATATAAAAGCTATATAGGACGAATTTAAAATCCGAATATATTTTATAAAGGCCTATATTATATAAATTTAAAAGATATATTTAGGAAATTATAAAAATATTATTAATTTAGCAAATTTATTTAATTAGGCTAATAAGCTAGTAAAAAAGCTCGCTATCTAAAAAAAAGATTAAAATAACGAATATTAGGACGACGTCGACGTTATAATAAATTTTTTAAAAAAGCAGGCCCGACGATATTAAACCCTAAAAAATAAAATTATTTAGCTTAAAGCGCGCCTACGAAAAATTAATATTATTATAAAAATATTTGCTACCTTTTTATATAAAAAATCTAAAAAATCCGGTAAGCTTTACGTTCCCGATTTTTATAACGACGCCGATAAGGATAACGTTATATTCGAATAATAATATTTTTAAATATCCGATAAATTAAAAATAAATGCCGATTATTTTAACGATAAATACGCTAAATTCGCTAAAATTAAATCCCGTATTAAAAATTTTGCGTTTAAGGCTTTAATACCGTATTTACGCTAAAGATATTTCGACCGTATCGAAATTACCGAGGCTTTTATAAAATATTTTTAAAAGGAGTATTACGATTTTAATATAAAAAAAAACGCTATTATCGAATTTTAAAAGCTATATATAAAAATAAGTAATAATTATTAAACGTTTAAAAACGAATTTATCCGTTTAATAAAAAAGTGCCGCGTTAATAAAAATATTTAAAAAAACGAATTTAAGCGTCGCTTATTAGTTAGCTTAGCTAACGCTTTTGTATAATTTTATATTAATAAAAATATAATTTTTTAGGAATATATTCGTTAGGGAGCCGAAATATTTTTTAATTTTAATTTATTTTATATATAGCGCTAAAATAATAAAAATTAGCTTCCGTTTAATAAAAATAAAAAAAAATAATAAAAAAATAAAAATAAGCCTAAAAATAAGGATAAAAATAAAATTAAGCCGGTTACCGATATTTTTAAATTATTAAATTTAAAAATCTAGCGTCGAATTTAAAAGGGACGCTATTTTTATTATAACGAAACCGGATATTTTATTTATAATTATCCGAAAAATATTAGCAAATTTAACGATAAAAATAAAATTGCTAAAATTATTATTATTATAGCCTGCTTCGGTCGAGTTATTTTTAATTACGATTAATTAAAGCGATTTTTAAAAAAGGGCTTAAATAATTAGGAAAGCGAAATCTTTAATAGCGATAAAAAGGAAAAAAAATAACTTTAGGATAAATAGCCTTTTTTTTAGGGGATATATCGATTATAAAAAACGTAATAAAAAATATCCTATATAATTTTTTTAATTTAATATTAAAAAAAACCCCTTTTTTTATTAATTTAATAGCGAATAATAATATATCGTTAATTATTAAAAATTCTTTCGCCGATACGGGAGTAAGCGGATATTTATTCGTAAATTAAAATTTAATATAATATATATATAAATTTTTAAAGCCTAAAATAACGAAAAATTTCGAATATAAGCCCGTAGGCGGATTTAACGGCAAAATAACCTAAATAATTAACGTAATTTTATTCGTTAATTTTAAGATTACCGATAAGACTTTTTAGCAAATGCTATTAATAATTATTAATATAAAGCATAATATAATTATCGGGAAAAAATAATTTAAAAAATACGACGTCGATATTAATATACGTTATTATCGATTGCTTTTTCTTTTTAATCTCCTAGGCTTAGGAATTACCGATATTCCGATAAATTAGGTTAGGAACCTTATCCCGGATAAAAATAGATAATTTTAACGCGACGTCGAAAAAAAGGATAAGCTAATAAAGCGTAAAAATAAAAAGAAATAAAATAGGAAGCAAAAGGCTATAATTATTTTCCGCCGTTTATTTATTAATAAAGTTTTTATCGTAAAAGCGTTCGCGAAAAAAAATAAAATATAAAAAATAACTTTTTAGGAAAAATAACGAAAATTAAATAGCGTTTAAAAGCGTATTTTAAAATTAAAAAATAGCTTATAAAGGCGTAAAGCCCGACGATTACCGACGAACCCCGGCTTTTAAAGTTAATCCCCTAATTAATTATTTATGCTTTTTTAATTATATATTCCCTTTTATAGCGTAAAAATATGCTAAATATAAAAAAAGCTTTAGAAAAAAATAAAAAATATTAAAAACGTCCCGATATAAAGGGCTTTTAAAAAAAAAGCAATCGCCTCTTAAAAACCCTTAATTATATAAAAATAAAAATAGTTTATATTATTTAAAACGCGATTTATTCGGATAATATAAAAATAAAATATTAAATATCGCGGTAATTAGCCCTAAAATATTTTTAATTATTATGGATTTTAAAAATATAAAGGTTATTTATTTATATAAAATCGACCGTATAATCGCAAATGAAAAAAATAAAAAATTAAAACGAGACGATAACGATTTACGGCAGCAAATTCGCAAAATCGTCCTAAAATAATATTACGAATACTTAAACGTATTTAGCAAAGCGGCCTCGGATAACTTCCTATCCTTATATTTAGAAATAAATTATAAAATAAATTTTGAAAAAAATGCCTGTTGCACCTTGTGGTACAAGAGAGTGGTATAAAGAAGCATATATTATTAACGATAGGTTGGCCGAAGGCCAATCCTATATATTTGGGTTTAGCTGCGCTAGACGCTAAGCCTAATCTGGCTATGAGGTTGGGCTACGCCCAATAATGCCTTAAATTTTAAATTTAGCCTTTTATATAAAATATCCCTAAAAAAATTAAAAGTATATAAAAAATATATTATCGAAAATTTAAATAAAGGATTTATCGAGCCTAATTCCGCATTATAAACCGCTTTTATTTTTTTCGCCCTTAAAGCGAACGGAAAATTACGGTTATATATAAATTATAAAAAGCTAAATGCTTTAATTAAAAAAATATATATATTTTTTTATTAATTAATAAAATTATAAGCCGTTTAGCTAAAGCTAAAATTTTTATAAAAATCGATATTAAATAAGCTTTTTACCGAATCCGGATAATTCCTAAAAATAAAAATTTAATAATATTTTATATACGATATAATATATATAAATATAAAATATTGCTTTTCGGTTTATTAAATAAACCTTTTATTTTTTAGCGGTTTATTAATAATACGCTTATAAAATATTTAAACGATTTTTATAGCGCGTATATAAATAATATTTTTATTTTTTCGGATAATATTATTAAATATAAAATTTATATAAAAAAATATTATAAAAATTACGCGAAATAAAATTATAAGCCGATATTAAAAAATATAAATTTTATATAACCCGTATTAAATTTTTTAAATTTATTATAAATATCGATAATATTAAAATCGACCCTAAAAAAATAACCGTTTTTAAAAATTAAAAATATTTAATTACCGTAAAAAAATATAATTTTTCCTAAATTTTTATAATTTTTATAGGAAATTTATTCGAGAATTCGGCCGAATAGCCAAATTTATAATAAAGCTTATTTATAAAAATTAGGCCTTTATTTTCGACGCCGAATATAAAGCCGTATTCGAGGAATTTAGGAATCGCCTAATAATAACTTTTATCCTAAATTATTTTTCGTATAATTTCGAAATACGGATAAAAATTAATGCGTTTAACGGTATTTTAGCTAAAATATTATTTTAAAAAAACGAGGAAACCGGAAAATAGCACTTTATAGCGTATTATTCGGAAAACTTTTAAAATATAAAAAATAATTATAGTATTTATAATAAAAAGTTTTTAGCTATAATCCGCGGGCTTTAAAATTAGCGATTAAAGCTAATCGGATTTTAAAATCCTTATTTTTTTTTAATTATAATAAATTATAAAGCGCTCGAATATTTTAATATTAAGCGGTAGCTAAATTTTAAATAGGCTAAATAAATAAAATTAATAGCTTAATATAATTTTTATATTTTTTACCGCCCGGGATTTTAAAATATAATAATTAATATTTTATCCTATTTAAAAAATAAAAAAAAACCTAAAAAAAAGCTAAAAATTTAGCGCATTATAATTTTATTCCGATTATATTTTAATAATTTTTTAAATTTTAACGCAAAAATATTTTTGCTTAACGAGGATATACCCCCGCCGGAATTATTTAATTTCGAATTAATAAATTAGATTTTAAAAAATAACGCTATTTATTTAAATTTAAAGATTTTTCGCAATAAGGCAATAACGAATTCGGGAGGAAATTAGCCGTATAATATAAATAAACGATTAATACTATATAATAAACGTTTTATTATCCCTAACGTTAATAATTTTCGCATAAAAATCCTGGAAAAAGTTTATAAACGGTTAATTATAACCTATTCAAAACGCTTTAAAACTAAAAAAATAATTTCCGCTCGATATTAATAGCTAGGCTAATTTATTAACGTAAATCGGTATATAGAAAATTATATATATAAACTTTTTAAATACCTAAAGGATAAAATACCGGGTTTATTAAAGCTATTACCCGTTTTATTGCGTACGTAATAATATATTATTATAACGAATTATACGGTCGGGTTTCTTAAATAAACCTAGAATATAGATTTATATAGGTTTATGTTAATAGAATGCGCTAGCTAAAAAAATAATTATATTAAGCAAAAAATAATTAAAATAATTTTAAAGGGATTTATAAATATAATCGTTAAAGCGTATTAAATGTTTTATTTATAGGTAAAATAGATGCTTAAATTAATTATTAAAATAATAATTATTTATATAACCGTAGGAAATCCGTTTTTTATATATTTATTTATTTTTTATTAATATTAGTATTAGATTATTATAATAAATAATAATTTATATTAGATTATTATTTTAAACCATAATCCTTTTTTAAATTATTTTCCGAAAGCGTAATTTATTTTATAGCTTACGCGCTAAAGCCGTAATCCTATTAGCTAAATAGCGGCAGTTATTAATTATAATAGGATATACGGTCCTTATTTAATAATTTTAGGCCCCGTAACTTATCCTTTTAAGCGCTATTATTCGTTATTTTCCTGCTAAATGTATATTCGTAATATTAGCTCTTTTTTTTATATTTTTTATCCTCGAAAAATTTTTAATCGCATAAATAAATCACGTAATCCCGCTTTTCGCGGTTTTTTAGTTCCCTTTTTATTTTTTTTATATTTTATTCGTAATATAGGCTTATTATATTAGGTCGTATTAAAAAATTAAAATTAAAATTTAAAACAAAATTAAAAAAAAAAATTTAAGCGCAAAAGCCTTATTATTCGTATTAGGCTATACGGTTTTTTTGCTAATATGCTATATTTTTATTATTTTAAGCATAAAAAGTCGTGCTTTATAAAAAAGGATTTTACGCGCTACGGGGAATGCTCTCGTTATAATCGTAGCTATAATAGCATTTTAATAGGATCGTTTTTTATTTGGGCGATAAAAAAGGAAAAGCGGTTTGCGAGAAAAAAAAAATTAATAAAAGAAAAAATTTTCGCTAATTAGCGCGAAATTAAGCGGATTACGAAAAAAACGAGCGAGGCGGTAGCGAAGCTTTTTCGCCTCCGAAAATAAAGGAAATTTATTAAATCGAAGGGCGACGATTTATTTCGCCGTAATATATAATAATTAAATAAAAATAATGCGCGCGAGCGTGCTGCGTTTAGCAAAAAATAATTAGTTTTTAAAAAGGAAATAAAAGCTATAGCGGCGATTACGGGTTTTTTCGACGTAATAAATTGGAGTGCTATAAAATAGGATTTTTTAGGCCTCGAAAATAATTTTAGAAATCCTGGTTTTTTTGCCGAAATTAAAAATATTAATTAAAAGCGGCATAGCTTTTAATATATTTTTTAGATTCCTAAATATTTTTTTTAAATAAATAATTTTTTTATTTAACGTAAAATTAGTATTTTCGTCTAATTTTTTTATAATCGATAATTTTTTCGATAATATATTTTTGCTAATTTGGTTTTATTTTTAGCGTTTCGTCGATTTTAGCGTTTTTTAATATTAATTTTAATAATAAAATATAAAAAATTCGGTAATTCCTTATAATTTTTAGTAATTTAAATCGATAATTAATATCCGAGATTTTTTTTTCGATTATAAATATTCCGAGTTTTTTAAAATCGAATTTATCGCTTAATCGTTTTATTTTAATATTTTTGCGTAAAAAGTAAATTATATTTTTTTCCGTAAAAATTAATTTTTTAATTTTTTTTTATTATAATATTTTTTAGTTTTATTTTGCAAAATAATAAAAAATTTTTAAAATTTAGCTTATAATTCCTTAAATTATCCTATATTTTTAATCGTATATAATATAAATTCCTTTTTTTTAGGGGTTTTTTTATAATATTTGGTTTATAGCCGTAATTAGCGTAAAATAATAATATTTTTATAAATTTTCGTATTATATTATTATACGCGAATTGCGCAAATAATAATAATATAACCTAATTATTTTGCTAATAATTAACGTAATATCGTAAATATTTTTTAAATATTTAATTTATTTTTTTTATTTATCCGTCGGTTTACGGATAAAACGCTATAAATAGCTTATAATCGTATTTTAATTAATTAATAAATAATTTTTAGAATTTCGATATAAATAATTTATTTCGGTTTAAAATAATTTCGTTTAATAATCCGTATTAATTAGCTATCGTTCGAAAAAACGTATAAATTAATTTTTTTGCGTTATTAGCTTTTTTATATAAAAAAAAATAAGCGTATTTAATAAATCGTTTTATAAATATTAGGATGCTATTATAAAAAATTTTATTAAAGGTTCCTTTAATAATAGTAATTTTACGATAAAATTTAAAATAATAAATTTTTATATTTTATTTAGCGGTAATATAAATTGCAATTTTTTATATTATTTATATTTAGCGGTTTTAGCTTTATTATATAAGTCGTATTTTTTAATAATATTAATAGCTCTTTTTTTAAGGTTTACGCAATCGAAATATTATCGGATTCGATTAGTTATTTTAAAAATGCCTTAATATTTAATAATTAGCATAATATAGAAATCCGTAATAAATTCGTTACGGAATTCTTCCGGTATTTTAAATTTTCCGTAAAATAACGGCGGTATAAGGTTTTTATTAATAATTCGATCCGTTTAATTATTTTTATTAATAACCCTAATTATAGCGTAAAAAATTATCGTAGGAATTAGGTTCCCGTTTTCTCCTTTAATAAAAAAGGTATATATATTTTTTAAGCATTTTTTAATAATAATCCGGCCGGCGATTAAATGCGTCGGCTCGTTCATTTTTAAATCTTTTTCGGTAGCTAATTTCGAAATTAAAATTTATTAAAAATTTTATTTATTTAATTTATCGTTTATTAAATTTTTTATTAATAATAAATAAAGCGAGATTTTTATAATCGGTATAAATTTAGATTTTATAATTAATTCCGCTAAAATAATATTTTTATTTTCGGAATATTTTAATAATTATTATTAATTTTTTATTATAAATTTAATAATTAAATTGCTTTTTAATAAATTTTTTAAAATAAAAAGTTATAAAATATAATTTTCCTTTATTATTTTATTAATTAAATTATCCGCTTATAGCATAATTTAAAGTATTTATTTCGATTTTAAATTTTTTATTTAGGTTTATTATATATATTATAAATTTATTTATAATTCGTTTTTTAATATTTTTAAAAGCTTTTTATTTTTTAATAATTTAATTAAATAATATATCTTTTTTTATTAAATATATTAGGGGTGCTGCGATACCTCCGAATTTTTTAATAAATATTTAATAAAAATTTATAAATTTTAAAAAAAATCTAATTTTTTTAACCGTTTTCGGGGTAGGCCAATCCCTAATTGCTAAGATTTTAAAATCTTTTATTTTAATTTCTCCGGGGGATATTACGTATTTTACGAAAATAATTTATTTGCGATAAAATTCGCTTTTTTTAGGGTTAATTAATAATTTAGTATTTTGGAATTTCCGTAATATTTATTTTATATATTTTTTATATTTTTCCAAATTTTTGGAATAAATTAAAATATCGTCTAAATAAATAACGACGAATTCGTCGAAAAATTCCATTAGGACGTCGTTAATTATATTTTAGAAATTAGCTAATGCGTTAATAAGCCCGAATAGCATTATTTTATATTCGTAATATCCGAGTTCGTAGCGAAAATTTGTTTTTTATTCGTTTTTTATTTTAATTTTAATAAAATTATACGCGTTTAATAAATTTAAAACCGTAAATTATTAAGCGCTATATAATTTATCGCGTAACGTGCTTATTAATAAAAATAAATAACGATTTTTTATTATAATATTATTAAGCTTGCGGTAATCGATATAAAGCTTTTATTTTTTTGGCTTTTTATCTTTTCCCTTTTTTGGCACGAAAAGGATAGGGTATCCGGCGGGTAATCGGCTTTTAATAATTTACCCTTTTTTTAATATATTGTCGATATACTCCTTAAATATTATTTTATATTAAGGTTATATAAAGCGAATTAATATATAATAAGGTTTTTTTTAAAAGGTATTTCGTAATCGTATTATATATATTTTAATATTCCTATTTTTAATTTTTTATTAAATAAATCGCTAAATTCCTTATATTTTTTAAATATTATTTTATTAATATTCGGCTTAATATTTTTAGTTATTAAATAAAATTTAAATATTTTAAAGTTATTTAAAGGTTTATTTAATAAATTCTTTTTAAAAGCTAGCTTTTTTCCTAGCGTATTTTATTAAAATTAGCCGGTTTTTTAATTTATTTTAGGATTGCTTATTTATAATTAGGGTATTTTTAAAATTAAATCGTAATCCGTAATTCCCGTAATATCGTACGTAAGTTTTTTATAATAATTTTAAATAAAAATCTAAATATGCGCAATTTCCCGATTAATTATTTTTCCGTTATATAATATAGGGCTTTTATCGACGGTATTAAATGCGTAAAGCGTTTTTTACATTTTTCGTAATATATCGAAATTATTAACGATTTTTAATAAAATAAAAATTCCTTAAGCTTTTATATCGATTAGGGCTTATATACGTTATTTTATAATTTATATTTTTATCGTTAAATAATTATATAATTTATTATCGCTTTTAATAGCATAAATAAATATTTTTAAAATGGACCGCTTTTGCTTTTTTAAAAATAATTTAGGTCGTTTCCCGATTTTTATTTAGCTTTATATTAGGCACGCTTTTTCGCGGCGTTATTTAATATCCGTTAATTTCGTTAGGCACGGTTTTCGTCCCTTTTTTAGCGGTAAAATACGTTACCCGTTATTTCTTCTTCGGTTAAGGATTTTTTTTTAATTTTAATAATTTTTTAACGGGTTTAATTTTAAATCTCCCCGCTATTTTCGATTCCCTAATATATCGCTATGCCCTTACCTTATTTAATATATAGCGTATATAATTATTTTATAAATATATTTATTATAATTTTATTTTATCGATTAAATATTACGAGGGGCTAAAATGCGAAATAAATATAACGTATTTTCGTATATCGCAATAGCTTATTTTTGCCTTTTTTGCGTATTTAGCTAAATAAAGGTAGCTAATAGCGTTTTTGCCTATTTTTAATAGGAATATTTTTTAAGCGGTTTTATTTTCGAAATATCGGTCGTATTTTAAATCGATATATTTTATTTACGCAATTTATCCGTATTAAAGGTATTTTGGGTTTAATCGGAGGTTATTTCCGGGTATTATTTTTGGGGTTTTTTTTTTCCTATTAAATATTAATTTTTTTATAAGATTTTTGCGAATATTCGTCCGCTTTCGTATATTTTTACGGCGGATAATATATATTTAGCGTTTCCGTTATTTAGTCGCGTTTATTAGAATTCGTGCTCGAGTTTTTCCCTAATAAAAGTTTTTAATTTCGTAATAAATTCCCTTTTTTTTATAGCCGTTAACGCTGGCTTTTAAAGGATCGCGGGTATTTTTTTTATTATTATTAATTTTATTTATAAACGGGGTCGTTTATTATTATTAGAGCTATTATTTTGCTTTTTTAATTTAATAATAAATTTTATTTTTTTAAAGCGCTGCCGATAATATCGTTATCGCTATTTATTAATTATTTTTTTAAACCGATATAAATATTTTTTTTAGGCGTATCGCGGCGGTTAAAGTTTTTGGCTTTTAAAGGTATTATTTATTATTTCGCTTATTAAATTTATATATTTAATAATTATCGTCGTAATACGCTATTTAAAAAAAATTATAAGGTATTTTTTTTTGCTTAGCGCTATTAAGCTATCGCTTGCTTTTTAATATTAATTAAAATTTATTTTTTTTATTTTTAAAATATTTATTCGCATAATAGCTTATTTCGTTATAATTATAGCATTTAACCTTAATTATATTTTTGCGCTAAATAATATTAAGGTTTATAAATCCGCTATAATTCCTATAAAATATTTTATAGCGTTATTTATTTCGCGAATTACGATTTTTTCGGGGTTTTTTTATATTCGCGTAATTGCGCTAAAACCGTAAAATAATAAAATAATTCCTTTTTTCGTTTTTTCGTGCGTATAATTAATTATTAATTTTAATTACGAATTCGCTATATTTACCGAATTCCGTCGGGGGTTCGAGAATTTTATTAATTTCGTTTTTAATATCGTTTTTAAATTTTTAATAATAAAATATAATTCGAATATCGTTAATGCATTCTATTTAGGCGATAATACGCTTAAAATCCGCCGTATAGCTAAATATTAATATTTTTTATTTAAGGTTTTTAAATTCTTTTTTAATTTATCGCTTTTTATCCGGATCCTAGAATAAAGACCGAAGCGCGGTTTTATATTTTATATAATTTTCGAAAATATTTTAAATTTCCTTTTTATAAAATTTTAGCTATTATTCGTTTTTAATAATATTAAAAAAATAGGGTTCGAATTAAATAAATATTCGTTTTTTAAAATAGGATAACGCGTAAAGGATTTTTTATTTTTCGGTTATAAAATCGTTACCGTAAAAATTTTAATAAGCTTTAATTTAGGCTAAATATCCTCGGAAAGCTTTAGGGATATTATTAAAAGCCGTAAATACGCTAAATTTAAGCTTTTCCGAATATACGGGAGTATTATTAATTATTTTTATTATAATAGCGTTGGCCTCGGTAAGGTTGCGGATAATTTATTTTTTACGGAGGTTATCTTAATATAATTCGTATAATTAGGCTATAATAAATTTATATTATTTTTTAAAAAGCTCGAAATCGTTTTTTTTTATTTTAGCCGCCGGAGCGCGCTAAAATTATTTAGATAAAAAAAAGGAGTTTTTCCGATAATTAATATTTTTATTAAATATTATTTAAAATTATTTTAAAAATAACGTACCTAAATAAAAATAATTAAAATATAACGAATTATACGGTCGGGTTTTTTAAATAAACCTAGAATATAAATTTATATAGGTTTATATTAATAAAATGCGCTAATTAAAAAAATAATTATATTAAATAAAAAATAATTAAAATAATTTTAAAAGGATTTATAAATATAATCGTTAAAGCGTATTAAATGCTTTATTTATAAATAAAATAAATATTTAAATTAATTATTAAAATAATAATTATTTATATAACCGTAAGAAATCCGTTTTTTATATATTTATTTATCCCTTATTAATATTAATATTAGATTATTATAGCAAATAATAATTTATATTGGATTATTATTTTAAACCGTGATCCTTTTTTGGATTACTTTCCGAAAGCGTAATTTATTTTATAGCTTACGCGCTAAAGCCGTGATTTTATTAGCCAGGTAGCGGCAGCTATTAGTTATAATAAGACGTGCGGTCCTTATTTAGTGGTTTTGGGCCCCGCAACCTATCCTCTTAAGCGCTATTATTCGTTATCTTCCTGCTGGGTGCATATTCGTAATAATTATCGCAAATTTTAAAACGATATTATTAAATAAATACGGGTTCGATAACCTATTCGTAATAATTAATCGCTTAGGAAAAAAAGCCTAATATATATTATATAATTAAACGGCTATAATTAAAAACGCCGCTAAAATATATAATTTCGGTCCGTATAAAATATACGGATTCCTAAAAATATTCGGAACGGATCGTGGCCCTTAATTTATTGCGGATTTTATTAATAAGCTATTTAAAATTATCGGAATAAAGCTAAAGCTATCGTCCGCCGGATATTTTTAAATAGCTAAATAAGCAAAAATTATAAACGAATACGTTAATTAAAGGCTTTAATTATTTATTTTTTATTATTAAAATAATCAATTAAAAATAATCCCCGCTTTAAACGCTATTTAGGCATCGGTCCCGTATAAATTTATTAAAATATCTCTTTATAAGGCTAAAAAAGGATTCCTTATACCGCTCTTATTCGATTAAGAATAACGTATTAAGGAATTCACGGATATAACGGCTAAGAAAAAGCTTAATCGAAAAAAAATATAGCAAATAACCGATATATATTATTAATTTATAAATATTGGGCGTAACCCAACCTTATGGCCAGATTAGGCTTAGCGTTTAGCGCAGCTAGATTTAAATATATGGGATTGGCCTTCGGCTAACCTATCGTTAGTAATGTATGCTTCTTCATACTACTCTCCTGTACCACAAGGTGCAATAATAAAAATTACTAAAAAAATAATAGCTAAAATATAATAAAAATAAATTAAGCAAGCTAATAAATATAAACGCGAATTTAATTTTAAACCTAGCGATCGGGTTTATATTATTAAAAAAGCCGGTATATAAATTAATTATTTTAATAATAAGCTAAATTTCCTTTTTATTAGGAATTATTATAAAATCGAGAAAATAAACGGCTATTTATATAAGCTTAAATTTCCCGATTTTTAAAAGGGACCTCGGATTTTTTACGCGGATAAATTAAGGAAATATCCAAATAACCCGATACCGGGACAAGCGAACGAAAATCCCGATAATAAAAACGTTAAACTAAACGGTAAAAAGGAATAGAAAATTAGCAAAATTCTTAGCGCCCGTTTATATTATAATAAATTATAATATTAAATTTAATAAAAGGGATAAAACCCCGACCCTAAATAATATAATATAAAAAGCTTTAAAAATAATCCCGTCGTATTATAAAAATATTATAATAAATACCTAAAAGCTTTTAAACCCCCGATAAAGCTATAAAATTAAAAAAAAAATAACCGAATACGAAAAATTTATAAAAAACCACGCGGATAATAATATACCCGCATAAAAAGGAATAAAAATAAAGCGAAAAAAAAAGCCGCGCAAGGGCTAAATTAAATTAAAATAGCAAAAAAATTCGCAACGAATAATGCGTAATACGAATATATTTCCGCTAGCCGGTTAAAAGCCTAATAATATAATAATATATAAATTAATCCGAGGGTGCCCCTTTTCCGCCTAGAAAGCATTTAATTTAAGCCTAAATTAGCCCGTTTTTTTTTATTTTTTAGATTCGGGACGAGTCCTTATTTTTTAAAAAAAGGGGTAATATAATAATAACTGCGGCTACCCTATTAACCGGCTATTAGCACGCTACGGGTAAGCTTTAATAAAATTCGTCCCTTATTATGCCATTCGTATTATATATAAAGCAACGCCCGTAGCTCCGTAATTTTTTAATTCTTCGTCTTTAGATTAATATATATTAATAGGGTATATATCAGCTTAGCCTATATGACCTCCCGGACCGTAATAATTGAGTTTTAAATTAATTAATTTATTTAATCTAATTAATGGCTGGAGTAAAACTCATTGATATAGTTAGTTACGTAATTAAAACTCACTAATTTAATTAATTCCTTAAATAAAACTTAATGAGTTTTTAAAAACGGTAAATAAAACTCAACTCAAATAAATTAACTCACACTCAAACTCAAAACTCAAACTCAAGCTGCCAACCCTAATTATTATAATTAACTATTAATCACGCGTAATTTAATTTTAATCAGACCATTAACTAATTACGATTATAGTTAATTACGCGTAGTTAATTATAAATCACCTAATTTGCAACGCTAATTATAATTATAATTCTTCGAACCCGGCTAATTAAATTTAATAAAATAATTAAAAATTAATAACTTAAATAATTAATAAAATAATAAAATAATTCATTATTAAAAATAAAACCTTTTTCGATTTCGAAGGTATTTTTTGCTAATAAAATTGGTAAAATAATATTAACGTAACGTTATAAAATGTGCTTTTTCCGGTATTCGAAATATAATTTTTTAAAATCGTTTGCATTATAATATTAATAAGGTTATAATTTATTTCTTTAGTTAATTGAATAATTTACTTAATAACTAAGTCATTTAATTCTAATCAGCCTAATAACTAGGGTAGGAAAGGCAGTCTGCAATTAGTTAGTGCAGTTGCAGTTAACTTAAGTTAGTGCAGTTGCAGTTTAGAGTTTCACTAACTGCATGCAGTTACTTGTCAGTTTAAGTCCGGGGTTCCACTAACTTAAGTTAACTTAAATTAATTATGATTAACTGCATTAAAATAACAAAATAATTAATAAAAAATCGAATAATTAACTTATTTAAAAGTTTTCTTTTTAGAATAAAACGTTATATAAAGCTTAATAAAAAGCTATTATAAGGTTTTATATTTTATTATTATTTAATAAAATAATAAAATTTATATTATGGCAGTAAGCAGTTAATTAACTTAATTGCAAAAACTGTAATTGCAGTTTAAACTTTAATTAACTGCAGTTAATTAAGTTGCAATCCGGATTTCATGCAGTTAAATTAACTGCATTATAATTAACTGCATTCGTACCCTGATTATTATAATGCAGTTAATTATAATTGCATTAATTAATTGCAGACTACCTTTCTTACCCTGATTATTAATTATTTTAATTAATTTGATTTTTAAATTTGAATTCTTACGTCACTTTAATTATTAATTCAAATTAAATTAACGCATATAAATCGTGGTTCGTGATCGTTTCTTATTCATTAAAAGGATGGGTTTTGCTATTATTATATAATAATAATTTAAGTCATAATAAGTTGAATCTTAAATAAAATTAAATGATTCAACTATTTTTTTATTATATTTTTTTAAAAAAACGTATAATTATTAAATATCACTGCTGTAATAAGTTTTAGTGCCGCCCAACTTGAAGCACTAAAGTATTTCATTATAATAGCTTAACTCATTATAATAGGAAAGGGTGCTGCCTGCTAAATAAGGGGATAAGCTGGTATTATTATGCCGTCGAGTGGATAGTGCTGTATAAAACTTGCTGTTCACGCCTCTTTACGCGGGCTCTGGCAGAGCCGTGAGAACATCGTCTTTCGTGCTGGAATTCTTGACTCGCTGGCGTTTTGCCGCTATAATAAGCTCGATCATGGAGTGGTGTCGTAGGCGATTCGACCGCCATAGGGTAGCCAATGCCTCGATAATATCAGACTATGCCTGATACAATTGCTTCTTAACGATTAAGAGGATGCTCTCTGCCATAGCTATATAATGGTAACCCACGTCGTAGCAAATAGCATGCTCGCAATTCTTAAGGAGTGATCACAAACTGGAACTCACATGCTCTCGAAACAAGATGGGACACCTGATGTCAGTGACACCTATTTTAGGACAGTGAATTCATATATCCTAACATTCTCTGCCCACGTAACTGATCAGTAGTATCCTTGCCACACCATGTATGCTATAGGTCATTTATTTTATTATAGAAATTGGCAGTCTCTCTTTATCTCTTTGTCATGTGTGGCGCAAAGCACTTGACATGAATCCGGCTAGGAGGTACACCCAGGGTCTCATGTCTTGTCACACAAATTTGGTCCAGCTCGTTTCTCTCCGCCAAGATCAAAGCTTCATGAATTCACGCTGACCTAGGCCAGATCAATATGTTGGAAATTACTGCTTCTTTGTATGCGGTTTCAGGATCTCGGTGTACTAGGTTGCACTCTAGGTTGTTGTATCCATTGCTTCTAAATGCCTTTACAATATGCACTTTTTGTACGCACTCATTATATCGATGAGTAGGTCATTCCAGCTGGTGCCATTACGCCATAACTTAACAGATCCCCCATCCTCCTTCAGGACACTACCTTGTGTTAGCTCAACCTGGTACATGAGGTGTGATACAGATTTTATACTAGCGGCTCGATACAACTCCAAAAGCAACAACATGATTTTCACATCCTCCTGACAGGGAAGCGCTTGGCTGCTTTGCGGCGTTGGACACGAGAGAGTCTTTATATCAGACTCTCATAATCACGTGAGCTGGACTAAGCTCAGATAATGAGCCTGCATAACTCAAGCTCCTCTAGGAAATTCCAGTCCTGTCAAAGGGGAATGCTTATGTATGAGCATGTTAGGTAGAAGGTGGTTGTTGCAATGGCTTGTGTGGCTGATCAGCAAGTGTGTGGGGACGGGCGGCTGCTACAATGTAGGCTGGCTGTACGCGCTAGTACGTTCGGATGTGGCTGGACCGGGAGGCTAGTGAGTCCAATCTCTAGATGCACTAGTGTGATTTCCTGTCCAATCAAGCACTGCAATGTTGAGCACTGATGATACGATTAGTGGGTCAACGCTACAACCTTGTCCCCAACCTCTCTCTTTTATCCTTTACCCAGGCGCGACGACCCATTGCTCTTTGTCCCTCCTTCACAACCGAACAACCTCACCGTCGACTACCCAACCTTCGCGCCTGTTGCATCGTCGCCCATCCAAACAAGTACCAAGCTTCCAAGTCTTTAGGCACTCTCATCTCCTCCAATCTCTGGTCTGAGCGTTTTGAGAGCTGTCGTGCTACGTCCTGCCGGTTACGAAGAGACCAGACGCCCGTCACCCGCGCTCCCGATCAACTCTTGCCAGCCTCCTACTCTGCGAACATCTTGTCCCTCGTTCATCTGCGAGCGAGGACAACTTCTTCGTAGAAAGGACTGGGATCGGGGGAAGGAGGCATATCTGCATCTGTAGATTGCCCACCTGTCAGCGGAACCGGCTCTTGTCTCTGAACAACCCGCTGGGGCGTGCGAAGACTGGATGATTGACTGGATTGTTGGTTTACGAGCAGCGTGTTACGTCGCCGGGTTCTTGTTCCTCGCCTGCTCCGATTGTGTAGTGGTGAGTAGTACCACTGTCGTTTGTCCACTGATGCTCTTTTATAGTAGAATCCAGTCGCCGCCGCTCCTCTATCTATCGCCATGTCTGGTGACGCAAAGGCCCTGTCGCCCCCGTCACCTTCATCGCCGCCTCCGACGAGTCGCATGGAGATGACCGATGTCAGCAACTTTTCAGTGAGCGGAAAAGCGGCTATCCACTGGGAACTGGCCGGGGCGCAAGATCGTCAATACCTTATTCACCCAGATCCCAAGAATAGATTCATTACCTTCGAAGTGTGCGTTGATCACAATGCGTCGCAACTGTTGGCTTTTTTTAGATTGCGTGTGCCTGTTCGACTCAAACAGAAAGATACCGTCCTATATATACACATACCTCCAGATCATATTGCCTCCCTTAGTTGGGCCACCGAATGCGAGGCCTCGTCTGATGTACAGGCCAAGTTGAGTTCCAACATTACTAGTCTTCGCTTCAGCTTGCACCAGCCTGCACATTTGATTGTGCCCTCCCAGTGGACAGTCCTGCACCCTAGGAGGACTCTATCCGCAGATATCATCAAGGCCCTGGAATCGCTTGCCACTTCCTGCAGCCTCACGGTATACCTCGAACACACCATCTTGTCCAAATCGCGGCTGCAGGCCCTTGTCCATGTCATCCAGTCAGGCTTGTCCAAACCAGTGCCCTCTTACAGTCATCTACACAGACTGTACGAGGGTACTGGAGGCAAGAGATATCTGCCTGTCGATGAGAGTACCGTGAGCACAGACTCTGAGGCTGCTCTGTCGACCCACGGCGAAAGCCCGCCAGCATACAATGACATTGGCCCTGGTCCGCCGATGCCTCCGTCGACATCAGACGGTCCATGGGTGGCAGAGTCCGTCAAGGGCCCTGGCAAACGTCATCGTCATTCCGGAAGCGCCAGCATAGACGGTGGTGAATCCCCATCAAACAGGCCAACTAAAAGGGGGCCTGGGGGAAAGGATTCTGGGCCAGCAGAGAAGTCGACGGTTGAAGGGAGTGATTTGCTTCAGCTCTGCCAGCAACTCTTTGTTGAGTTTGCTGATGTCAAGCAGGTTGCATCAAGGCAAGAGAAGACCATCCAAGAGCTCCAGGACAAGGTTGCTCTACTCGAGGCCCAAGCACGAGTGCGGGAGGATAGACTCAACAGACTGCAAGCCGAAGTAAAAACCCAGCAGGACGACCTAGTCGTTATAGAACAGCGGATTGACAAGGGCGATGTGGCTGTCGTAGACCTGGATGCCGCAGTGACTCAACATGATGACACGCTGGCCGAATTAGAGCACAATGTCGCTGCGCTTCAGGAGCACTGCGAGGATTTTGCCCTCCGGCGTGTTCCAGAAATGGACGAGCTCAGAGATGAGCTCAGAGCAGAGGTCATGGGACGCCTTAGGAGTGCATTAGAATCTCCATGAAATAAATGATATGAAGGCAACCTTCCTAGTACGCTTTAGTATTGAATCAAAACTAGTGACATGGCAATGAAGTCAAGATGTCCGCCTGTGTATCGTTGATTATGTATACATTCATTTTTTGAGTTTCCGCCCCAACATGCAATCTTCCAGTCGCTGTTGATGAGCATTTGTTCCCAATCACCATCTAGATGTCTGTACGGTAATATCGTGTTGCACCTGGATCCCGTGCTGGCGAGGCAGATTGTCATTTCCATCAGCACCCGACGCGTTGCTACCCCCGTGTATTCTAGCCGCGATGATCGGCTGCTTCCACGTTTTATCGAGCCCAGCTTGGGCTGCCCATGGTGGTGATTCGACGTTGCTGCTCGAGCCCAGAGCCATTGTAGATATAGTGGTAGTTGCGGCAGCCGAGGCAGTAGCGGTGGCGGCATGTCTAAAGGGGTTGGAGCTTGGCAGCCCACACGAACGGTCACGTTTAAGCGCCGTGGTGGTCGTCTCAAAGTTGTAGTCCTCTAGCCCAAAGATGAAGTCGCTGTCCGACCCCGAGAGCCTCCTCGTGGCGGCGGTGCCTTTCGATGGCCCGGCTTCCAGGTCTCTCGACAGCTTTAGATTTGCAGCAAAAGAGTCAGATTGCTGAGTATAGCCGTGCGACCGATGAGTGGAGAATGCCGGAAACCATCGTGTGGCCAGCGGACGGAGACAGGGCAGGCACGAGCAGATGGTCCCGGAGCATACTTCACATAGGGACCAGAGGGATGCCTCTGCGTTCTCCCACGTGACGTCGACCTCCAGGTGTAGATATTTTATCCGAATAACCGATATGGTGCACGTGCTAAGTTGGCATCAGACTTATATATGTGGATTTACACGAGCATGGTGATTTGATGGACTTACAAGAAACCAAGTGAGAAGATGCCGAGCAAGACGTATCTCTAATATGGTCGGTTCGACCTTGGTCAGCAAATGATATTGATCCCTCTCGTGTTGGTGGGCAGACGACACGGGTTTGTACAGAACTAGATAGAAATCAGGTGGATGGGTACGTAGGGGATGCTACTCACTTGCGCCCGTGGGAGATTCAACCGTCGAAGCACCGGAAAGGGCAGACAGAATATAGCAACGTCAGTCACAATATTTCCGGCTGCGTTCTGGTACCACTCTGCTGGGGTTGGAATACAGGATGCCTCGACTGAAGAGTCCCAGAACCCGGAAATGGGGACACAGAGAAATATAGTTAGCAGAATCTGTGATAGACTCCAGCTGCCGACAATGACCATTGCTACGATGCAGAGTTTTCTGACGCGGCTCGTTGGTAATACGCGGTAATATTGCGTCAGAAAGGTCATCTTGATGAGGCCAATGGCTACATTGTACCATATAAGCACAACGTAGAAGTTCTTTGCAAGTCGTGTCAGCATGTCGTTGAAGCAAGGACGATGACGATCATCGCCGCTACCAGAGCCGTCACATACCTTCATATAGTCCTTGAAGCCATCAGGCCGCGGAAGAGTGCCAATGTGCCGTCCTAGACCATTTCTAGTCACTATATTGCAACCGATGCACCTCCAGGTCAGCAGTCGTAACGTCAGATAAGTGTAGCAAATTTGGATGGTCGAAGGATCCACGATTCGACGTACTATAGCATTGGCTCACGCCCGTGGCCAATGTAAAGAACTATACACTGTTCAGCTACTTGTAGTCTTCCAGTGATTACGCTTGCGGGTTGCCCATCGTACAAGTGCGCCTATTGATAGCCAGTCATCGAGTCCGAGCTGGTTCAGTATGATCTTTCGTGTATACAATCGCAAGACCACTGCCGTGGTTGCGCATAGCATCAATGCCACGGCAACACCGATGACTACCGTGGCGCGTGATTCCGGTGAGAACAGAGAGGCATCTTTGCTCGGGTCGATATCCATGAAGATTGTTTCAGCTGTACCTGGGGGACCAAGTATCGAAATGCGCCGTTGTGGATTCCTATTCAATATCCAAAGGAGGGAGGCCATGGAACCGGCCTCTCGGGTCATGCTTGTCTTTATATATCTTGAGTCATGTTGGCTGCCAGCAGAGACATGTCTCTTTGACATGGCTAGTCTGGCGATATACTTTGCATTGGTGAGACCGGGCCGCCACCACCCCAGCTCGCGAGCTACTCGATCGATGTTCGTACTCGTACACGCATGTGAACAAGCAGTCGTCAATGATCTTTCCTCTCGCCTCGGTCTAGTCACTCACTCCCATGCCCGCATCGTACCGCGAGTGGCGTCAAGCAGATGGAACGCTGAACAACAGCGATGGGGGTAATCTAATGTGTTTTTACTCGTCGTTGAGCTGGTGATCTACTTGTATGTGGGTGTGCGCTCAGATGTCAAAGCATCTCATCCCGGTCGACAAGGTCGAGCGAACAGAACAAAGAGCGAGCGAGCGATCAAGCAGCCAAGAGACCAGACTGATGGCACCAGGAAGGGAAATGCACTCACAAGTCAAGTGTGTTGAAAACTCTTGATTTGTAAATACACCGACCCGATCCCGCTCTCTTCTCTCCGCTCTCTCTTGCGAAATCAGCCGTGGGTTCAGCACCGTGATCGAATAGTCCACCAATTATTCAAGGCCAGAGGTGTGATAAATGTACATGAGGATACCAGACTCAAAGTCGCGAGTGTCATTATCCCACCGATGCCAGGCATGCAGGGGCTCTATAGTCATGTAGGCATACGGTTGCCCAACATGCGAATGAACACAGTGCATCACACGAGCCAGCAGCTACTATAACTTCCCGTGTCGGTGCGCTCCGCATCATCACCAATTGCGCAGGGGAGTATATGCTGCCAAGTCTTGGTCATCTTGCCGTCCCCGCACAATAAGCATGCAGATCCAGATTGAATCCCGGTGGCTCCCCTGCCCGAATGCAAGGGATGAGAAGCACCATGGCCCTCGCTACTGTGTATACTCCGTACAAACCTGCGTGGCTCGGATGTGATTCCGATGGTGTACAACCACGGCCGCAACGTCGAGATCCCCGCTTTCCTGGATTACCTTCGACTACCGCTACCAATAACCACCTCTCACGAGACTCACAGCCCTGTGTAAATTGGTACTGAGAAAGCACGATTTCCCCGCTACCGAGCAGACGTCCACCTGGGAATTACGCTGAGCATCCATGGTGCTCTGGACCCGAGCTAGTCATTGGTGTTCTGGTCAGCTATTCGCGTATCCGAGAGTCACGCCACAACCTTACTGAGTAGTTGTCCAATGGGCAAGAATATGCCGACAGTCTTCTTGGCATTTGTCTCACATGGCAAGCGGGAAAACGACAACGGGTTGTGTATAAGTCTGGGGATGCTACACGTCTGTGTGTGCTTGACAGCCTCGGCATACATCGTCATCAGATCTTTCTCCTGTCGCGTAGAATATCTGTAGAACGCAGGCCAGGACGCTGATCTTTTCATGGTTCCATTGAGATGCTTCATGGCTGCCTTCAAGTCACTCTAATGATAACAATGTTTTTTTGCAATATCTCTGTCGTTTGTTGCTGTTCCCGTCAAGACAGAATACCCGCAATGGTGTGGCCAAACTGATAGACGAGGAGACGCGAGCCATACCATGCGTCGGTCAGTGTTGTTTTTATTTTCATCTTCATCTGCCCCATTTCTTGAAAACGTAGTCTAGTAGCTAAGTATTCATGCCCGCGAGCCAGAGACGTGTATCTAAGATTTTCCTATGATCATGTTCGAGGCTCTACAGGATGAATCTGTCAATCAATGGGCATTGCAAAACTTGAAACGATTATTCAAAACCATCGTTTGGTTCAAAAGGCAGGCGGCCAGTCACATCGTTTACTACGAGGGCAAGCATCGACTGTATTTTGCGACTGGGCAATCCCGTCAGTCATGAGGAGATTATAACCGATAGGACTCTGCTGTGAGAATTGAACAGGCTGTAACGATTCATACCAACACAGGGTGGGGGGGCTGCTGGTAATACTTGACAAGTCATTGTATCGACAGCATGAGGTGCAAGGACTCGAGAGGAGGCTCTTCAAGATTTGAGCCCATGTCATGAGTTTTATGACCCAGTGGAGGGAAGCAGCCTCGCCGGTCGAGAGATGACCATGCAGTCGCAATTAGGATCGGACACTGTGTGCTCGACGTTCAGAATAACCTATCCGTCCTGCTCGAGGCGACTCATGGGCTGCGACCATGTAAAAAGTGACGTGATATCAGGCTAAATTGCCCTCTCTTCTTCTTTCGGACAACGGTGGCCATGCTTGGGATGCGGGGAACGGGATCGATGTCGTATCAGCAATGGTCGGGCCTCCCGCCATCGACATCATCATGATGGATATCGTATTGACCCTAGAGACAAGAGCTCATGGCTGATACAGTATATGATCTTGCATCAGGTCGGAAGACTCTTTGTTGTTCAGACAACGCTCGTATCCGCTCTCTGAGTGAGTTCATCAACGCGAGACATGTTGACAAGTTCACAACGGACAGCCAGTCTACCAAGTATGATATTATTGATCTGTATCGCATGTGTCGTTAAGGCCTTGAAAGGAAGATGAAATGAATATAACGCCGTGGAGTCACTATATCTTAATGGCGGACAGGCATGATTCTTTCGATAGAAGATGTATGGCAAAAATAGAGACGAGCACTGATAAAAAAGGATTGTAACTAGATGACTGGATACAAGTAATCCAGTGCATCTCGGGAAGAGGTAAGTGTTGACATGGCATGTGTCGTCGAGGAGGAAAGTCACAAGTCTGGTTGGTGCTCAGGCAGAGTGTAATCCGCAGTCAACCAGACCGGTCATTGATGCAAGACTGTCACGCGCGAACCACTCGATCCAGCCACTTCTTCAGCATCATTGTCGAGGAAGATACTACTTGAGGGACGACCGCCCAGAACATGTCGGAAGAAAGCAGCAAATCACGATCGTTCTTGTTTTTCTTTTAGTCCTCTCGGGATTTCAACAGCATTAGGACACGAACAATAACATGGTGTTTGTAAGGCGGGGCGCACCAAGGATCGCCAGAGTTGCAATACGGAGCCTTGGAAGGATGCCATCTCGAGTGGCTCAGCCGGACAGACTGAGCGGACGCAAGCGGACATTGGAGATCCGGCAAGTAGACGCCGAGTGTTGGTGACGCAGGCGGAACCCGGGAGATCGACGGGACCGCAAAGACGTGCTGTAAGCGGCCCCCTTGCATTGGCAAACATGGATGCATTTACAATTTACATACCCACAAGCCGGGAGATCGACGGGCTCTCTCGCTCAGAGGGAGATTGGGAGAACTTATTCATGGAGGCAGAGGGACAAAGCAAGACAGAACCCGTGAGAGATGTTTCAGATCTCGAGTAGATGCCAGAAATTGAAATGGATAGAACGGGTTGAAATTCTGATGGACATGATGAATGCACACCTCAATTACCATACACGTACGAGTCTTGTCTATGCGACAGGCTGTGAATGCTCGTCAACAGAAGGAAAGTCAGTCAGTCACTGCTCAATGAATCATGAGTTACTCGTCGTCGCGACTCGTACTTGGTAGCTGCTGTGGTGAATGGATGTTTACCCTTTTGGAGGCCGCATTTTTTGTTGTTCGTCATGCTACCTACCACACACCAACACACCATGTTGACGCTCAGGAGAAGCTCGGGTTTCGACGCAACCGAAGCTTCTCATCACTCTTCAGCTATCTCATAAGGCTGGTTTTTCCCCTCTCACACGCATTTCCGTTATCCTGGGCGTGTTACAGCTGCATGCGGGTACCTGGGTCAGGTTGAGAAAAAGGGCTGGGCTTGGCGGATTAGGTATTCGCGGGCCGTCGGGGTGTTGGAAGACTCCGAGTCGGCCCCCAGCGCGGGTTTTTCACTAACTAGGCGACTCGTCTAGAATCCTGTTACCTTGCAACAAGCTCAAGACTCGAGCAGGCAGTACGTATATCATATGCAACACACGTCTGGTTTTTATGCGACAGTCGGGCCTACAGGGAGACGAGTCATGCTTCTTGAGATTCACGGAATCGTAGAGAGTAGTGATTATCATGGAATACTCGAATCAATACCAACAGTTCATTATTGAAGATTGTAAGCTGGCCGGCATTCGCTAGGTATGTATACCCACCTACCGCAACTGCCACCATGCACGCGTATTCGTACGCGTCCAGGGTCCCAGTGGGGAGTTTACAAGCAATGCGACAAATACTGTAGGTTAGATGACTGAGGAGGAGATAGGCGCACCGAGACACAATTGAATCCGAACACGATTATCTTTTCAACTCAGCCCACCAGTACCATAGTACTTGCTGACCCAGAGTAAGTCTATTCAACTGGAAACCCAGACAGGAAGCAATAGTTTTGATTTGAACTTCACGTATCAATGCTCTTGTGTAGCGCGTTGCCAAACCGAGTACGATGACTAGTCTGAATACCGTGCCACGAATGGTAATTTTACTTTGACGCATTTGATTCAAGTACGGCGGGCCTCCTCCATTCGCGGGCGCTATCGTGGTTCATTACCACCCACTAATGGGGGGACGTCTCATGCGTACTAAGTACAGACCAGGGCCAGTGGGAGGATCCATACAGTCACCTTACCCAGTTACCTAACCTACCTGCTAATGTAGCCGAAGACAACTCGGATAGCGTAGTAGTACGAAGTACGTAGTACGTAGACGAGGTGTGGGCTCTGACTTCTTGCCCATATAATAAGGGGGAATGTGCAAAGTAGTTCAGTACATGCCCGGTGTAGCCTTTGTGCGACCGATGCCTTAGACCCAAGTAGGGTAATCCATCTGTTAGCATCGATCAATGATTTACCATCTCTTCCCCTCTTAGGTATATCGACTTGCACAATCGTTTCTTCGTTTCTCATAATACAATAGATCGGATCCGGAATGTTAGAGACAAAAGAAGCTATAGCACATCCAAGACGTCAGTGCGCATTGATGATGCAATTGTCACGGGCCATGGCCATGTGGTTGCAAGGAAAGGAAGGAAGCGAAACAAACAAAAGAAGAGTTTCAACTTTCGGCAGCCTTCTGCGACCCGGGCGACGGGGACTAACAACAACCCGTCGACCGCTGCAAGTCGGTCTTGCTTACACTGCAGGCTACAGGCTATCATAGGCTACCTACCTACCATAGGCTAGGTACCAGCCCGCACACCCACCCACCCACCCACGTAAAACTGTATTGGCATGCAGGCGTAAAAGGTCTTGGAGGTCGTACCACGTCCTGTTAGAACAAGAGAAAACTCAACTTAGAATCGATCCTTCTCATGCTAGTGCTTATTTCTATAGCATGACTGATTGAAATGGTGATGGAATAGGCGAGATAGATCAAGGTGGGCATACATCAATCTGTTGGTAACAGGTCCTTGTTGAAGAAAAATACTAACCTAACCTACTGTACTCTGTAGACGCCAGATGAATAAATGAATATACTCCGCTACAGAAGATGGACAGGGAGCCGGAGATAGCAGATACACAGTACCTACCAAGCCTACGTTCATTGATTGTAGGCTTAGCAAAGGCAAGCCCAGGCAACAAAGTTGTGCCATGTTCTAGAAGCCTGCTGGGGTCTCTCCGTGGTGGGATGTGATGGGCCAGTTGCATTTTCTGCAGATTGAGACCCGTAAAATAAAGAACTCATAGGGAAAAATAACAAAAATACCCCTTGAACACACGTTAATCGTTAGCGAGGACAAGTACACGCAAACATACCCAATGCGTGCAATCACCTCCTGGGCACTCCCTTAGCGTCCCAATTCCCCGGACTCTTTCTACCTTTCGGATGGCCCTAGGGGTCTTGAAGCAACCCGAGCCTCCAGCCGGGGCCCGCCCAAATACCAAAGGGAAAAAAATACGAAAACGAACTGCATTGAGGATCTTCAATAAAAATGTCGCCGGGTTCCCACCCCCCAAATCAAGAGGCGCCCAGCCGAACTTGAACCCCCTCCAAGAAAGGAAGTCTCATCGATTTTCTCTCTAGATCTCAGTTTGTCTTCAGACGAGAGGAAGACAACGAATAGAAGAAGAAGAAGAAAAAAGGGAAGAGAGACCACGAGATAAGAAAACACAACGACAGAGTCCTTTGCTGGATCCTCTCTCTACTTCATCTTCACTTACTTACTGGCTGTACTTGTCGTCACTTCTAACCGACAGAAACCAATACGACGCCACCATCACATGGGCATTTGGTACACATCCGTCTAATTTTTAATCAACCTTGGCCACCCCCCCCCCATTCAACGAATTTGCACCTGCATTTATCCATTCATACGGTCAATAATAATTCGACACACACAAATATACACACCTTCCCGCAACGATGTCTATCGTTGGCGGGACCGGCTTCATGAATTACGACCGGACAGCCAAGGCTACGGGCGCCGGCGCGTCCATGGCCTCGCCAGCCGCTCACGATGAGCATAATGACACCAACCCATTGGAGAAGACCGTGTCGCGGGGTTCGGCACGGCAACCTCGTGTAGCTCAGTCGTCCGGCACCGCAGAGGGGGATGGAATCAGCACGCCAGACTCTGATGCCACACAACAGGGGGATGACTCTGAGCTCGAGAGGCGTCACTCGATTGTGCACTCTCTGGCCCGCCGCTACACGACGCAGTCCAATGCCGGTGCGCAAGGCGGCAACCCCTTCCACGCCGACGAGAGCTCGCCCCTGAACCCGGCTTCCAAAAACTTCAGTGCTCGTGCCTGGGCAAAGGCCATTGTCGATATGGACACTGCTGGCTTCCGGTCAGCTGGCATTTGCTTCCAAAACGTCAATGTACACGGTTTCGGTCAGGCCACGGATTACCAAAAGGATGTCGGCAATGTCTGGTTGGACGCGGCCGGCCTGGTGCGCAAGGCCTTTGGTCTCAGCAAGCCGCGCAAGATTGACATCTTGCGCAACTTTGACGGTCTCGTTCGCAAGGGGGAGATGCTCGTCGTTCTCGGACCCCCTGGCTCGGGTTGTTCCACCTTTTTGAAGACCATTGCTGGTGAGACAAACGGTATCTACGTTGATGAAGGCTCGTACTTTAACTACCAAGGTAAGTCTTGTCGGCGTTTTTCGTCCATCAACTCTATATACTATATGAAAACAAGCCCGCTCACTCATCATGTCACAACGTCTAGGTGTTACCGCCCAGGAGATGCACAGCCACCACAAGGGCGAGGCCATTTACACTGCCGAAGTCGACGTGCACTTTCCCATGCTGTCGGTGGGTGATACTCTGACCTTTGCCGCTCAGGCACGTGCGCCCCGAGTGTTGCCCCAGGGCGTCGACAAGACGACCTACTCGAACCACTTGAGGGATGTCACCATGGCCATGTTTGGCATTTCCCACACCATCAACACCCGCGTTGGTAACGAATATGTCCGTGGTGTGTCTGGAGGTGAACGCAAACGTGTGACCATCTCCGAAGCGGCACTCAGTCGTGCGCCACTGCAATGCTGGGACAACAGTACCAGAGGTCTCGACAGTGCCAATGCCGTCGAGTTTTGCAAGACTCTGCGTCTGCAGACTGAGCTCTTTGGCGCAACCGCCTGCGTGTCCATCTACCAAGCACCCCAGAGTGCATACGACCTCTTTGACAAGGCATTGGTCTTGTACGAAGGGCGTCAAATCTTCTTTGGTCGTGCCGAGGAGGCCAAGCAGTACTTTGTCAACCTGGGCTTCGAGTGCCCCGCCCGCCAGACGGCCCCAGATTTCTTGACCTCCATGACAAGTCCCCAGGAACGCATTGTTCGTGCTGGTTTCGAGGGCAAGGCTCCGAGAACACCTGATGAGTTTGCTACGTGCTGGAAGAATAGCGCCGAGTACCGCAAATTGCAGGCCGAGATTGAGACTTACAAGCAGGAGCACCCCCTCAACGGCCCCGACGCAGAAGCCTTCCGTGCCAACAAGAGACAGGCTCAAGCCAAGGCTCAGCGCCTCAAGTCCCCTTACACGCTCTCGTATATGCAGCAGGTCAAGCTTTGCCTGTGGCGTGGATTCCGCCGGCTGATTGGCGACCCGAGCTTGACCCTCGGTTCTCTGATTGGCAACTTTGTCATGGCCCTCATCATTGGTTCCGTCTTTTACAATCTCCAACCCACCACGAGCAGTTTTTTCCAGAGAGGAGCGCTGCTCTTCTTTGCCTGTCTCACCAACGCCTTTGCCTCTGCCCTGGAAATTCTGACCCTGTACGCGCAGCGTCCCATCGTCGAAAAACAGAGTCGATATGCCATGTACCACCCTTCGGCCGAAGCTGTGGCGTCTATGCTTACCGATATGCCGTACAAGGTCATGAACACGATTGTGTACAATCTCACCCTCTACTTCATGACCAATCTGCGACGTGAGGCCGGCGCCTTCTTCTTCTTCCTGCTCATCTCCTTCACCGTGGTCCTGGCCATGAGTATGATTTTCCGTACAATTGCCTCTGCCTCGCGTACCCTGTCGCAGGCCATGGTGCCGGCTGCCATTCTCATTCTTGCTCTCGTCATCTTTACCGGTTTCGTGATTCCCATTAGCTATATGCTTGACTGGTGTCGATGGATCAACTATCTCGACCCCCTGGCCTATGCCTTTGAGTCGCTGATGGCCAATGAGTTTCACGGACGTCAGTTTGAGTGCACGGAATATGTTCCGAGTGCGGCGGTCCCGGGTTACGAGAATGTCGGCTCCTTGAACCATGTCTGCAGTGCCGTGGCCTCTGTCGCTGGCAGTAACTTTGTCGACGGCGATGCCTACATCAACAGTGCTTTCCAATACTACAACGAGAACCGCTGGCGCAACTGGGGTATCACCATTGCATTTATCCTCTTCTTCTTGGGCACCTACATGGTCTCGGCCGAACTCGTCTCGGAGAAGAAGTCCAAGGGTGAGGTCCTGGTTTTCCGCCGTGGATACAAGCCAGCTCAGTTCAAGGAAGGCAAGGGTGATGCTGAAGAGGGCATGGCTCGGGTCGGTCCCATGACCACCAACGAGAGAGCTACTGCCGGTACTGGCGAAAAGGGATCATCTTCTGGTGGCGCTCTCCAAGGCTCAACCAGCGTCTTTCACTGGAACAATGTTTGCTATGATATCAAGATCAAGGGAGAGCCTCGACGCATCCTTGACAATGTCGACGGTTGGGTCAAGCCCGGAACCCTCACGGCTCTTATGGGTGTCTCTGGTGCCGGAAAAACCACTCTGCTTGATGCTCTGGCCAGTCGTATCACCATGGGTGTGATCACTGGTGAGATGCTCGTCGATGGCCGCCTGCGGGACAACTCGTTTCAGCGCAAGACTGGCTATGTCCAGCAACAGGATCTTCACTTGGCAACCACGACGGTCCGCGAGGCACTCAACTTTTCCGCCCTCCTCCGCCAGCCCGCCGATGTCCCTAAGGCCGAGAAGCTTGCCTATGTCGATGAGGTCATTAAGCTGCTCGACATGGAGGAATATGCTGACGCCGTCGTTGGTGTGCTCGGAGAAGGTCTCAACGTTGAGCAGCGTAAGCGCTTGACCATTGGAGTGGAACTCGCCGCCAAGCCCCCTCTGTTGCTGTTTGTAGATGAGCCTACATCTGGTCTTGATTCTCAAACCTCGTGGGCCATTCTGGACTTGCTCGAGAAGCTGACCAAGGCTGGCCAGGCTATTCTTTGCACCATCCACCAGCCCTCTGCTATGCTATTCCAACGCTTTGACCGTCTCCTGTTCCTCGCCAAGGGTGGCCGAACTGTCTACTTTGGCGACATTGGTGAAAACTCCAAGACCATGACGTCGTATTTTGAGTCTCACGGTGCTCCGCCGTGCCCTGCTGATGCCAACCCGGCCGAGTGGATGTTGGACGCCATTGGTGCTGCCCCTGGAAGCCACACCGAGATTGACTGGTTCCAGACTTGGCGTGACAGCACCAACTACCACGATGTCCAGGCCGAGCTGCAGAGACTCAAGGACGATGCTCCCGATGTGCCCCCTCCCACGGAGGACCAGGGCTCGTACCGCGAGTTTGCCGCCAGCTTCTGGACGCAGCTTATGGAGGTTTCCTACCGTGTCTTTCAACAATACTGGCGCACCCCGTCGTACATTTACTCCAAGGCTGCTCTGTGCATTCTCGTCGCCCTATTCATCGGTTTTGTCTTTTTTGACGCTCCCAACACGATCCAGGGTCTCCAAAACCAAATGTTTGCCATCTTCAACCTACTTACCGTCTTTGGTCAAATGGTCCAGCAGACTATGCCTCACTTTGTTGTGCAGCGATCCTTGTATGAGGTCCGCGAGCGACCGTCCAAGGTGTACGGCTGGAAGGTCTTTATGCTCTCTCAAATCATTGTGGAACTCCCTTGGAATACGCTGATGGCTGTCTTCATGTTTGTGTGCTGGTACTACCCTGTTGGCCTCAACAACAATGCCATTGCAGCCGGTCAGGAACACGAGCGCGGTGCTCTCATGTTTTTGCTCCTCTGGATGTTCCTCCTCTTCACGTCCACCTTTACCGACATGATCATTGCTGCCTTTGAGACGGCCGAGGCTGGTGGCAACATTGCCAATCTGCTCTTCATGCTTTGCCTGATCTTCTGTGGTGTTCTTGCCAGTCCCAGCACCTTCCCGCGCTTCTGGATCTTCATGTACCGCGTCAGTCCGTTTTCGTACTTGATCTCGGCCATGTTGTCCACGGCAGTCGCCAATACAGAGGTCGTCTGCGCATCCAACGAGTACGTCAGCTTTGAGCCACCCTCAGGCAGCACCTGTAAAGAGTACATGGAGACGTACATTGCCGCCGTGGGAGGATACCTGCAGGACGAGAACGCCACCGACAGCTGCAGTTTCTGTACTGTTGCCGACACCAATGTGTTCTTGGCCAGCGTCCAGTCCTACTACTCGGACCGCTGGCGCAACTTTGGCATCATGTGGGCCTTTGTCATCTTCAACATTTTCGGTGCCCTCTTCCTCTACTGGCTTACCCGAGTCCCCAAGAAGGCCAAGAAGACAGAGAACCCCAAGAAGTCGACCAAGGAGGCTACTCCTGCTCTTGGTACCTCTGCGCCAGAGAAGACTGCAGAGTCTTCTGGTGTCTCGACCAAGGCCTAGTCATAAATAATACCGGGTTGCCAACCCCTCCAGTCCATGGTCAACACACACACATTTTACTCCAATACCCATTTCAAGAAAAGAAAGAAAACATATAAACATATAATACCCGGGAGTTGGCTTTATCAGAAAAGTCCTCCTATGCATGTAACGTCTCGTCTCTTGTCCTTTTGATACGGACCCTGAGAATGTGCCCTCGAGAAGGCTTTGCACATGTCTTTAAGGCGCTGTATATAGATTTAATGCTCTTTTACAAACGATACTATAGTAGACCAGATACGGCCTAATATGGGAAAAATAGAATCACACTCACGAAATGAAAGTCTTTCTTTGGCGTGACAGATGTGATTGCGAGGCACGATATCAATAGTTCAATGTTTAGCCATGCTTGATATAAACTCTGAGCATACCAAGTTGTCATATCGTGATTCTCGTACAGGGTATACACAATAATACTACCTAATCAGCCTCGAGTCTGCTTACATACTCACCTAGGTTTGTTTGCATGTATTACAACTCTTTGGCCTCCAGTTTCGGCAAGACTAGTTAGTAGCCGACACCGCTAATGCAAAGCCCCGCTCCGTTGGAGGCGACGAACTGGAGTTTAGGAAGAAAAGACAAAAAAAAATTAGACTTTAGAAACTGACTAGCTTTATAGATGTAAAGCATATTTGGAAAGCCACTCGAGGTATCTGATACCCTCCCTTTGCTGATTCCTATTTCGCAAGCAGCGCCGAAGACAAGGAGTAAAAGTAGAGAAGAAGAATGTCATACGGTACCAATGGCGAGGGAAATGGACCCAACCAAGAAGAGCCCCGTGACTCCTCTGCCCGTGTAATGGCACATTCCGACCCAACGGCCGCTGTCGATGCTCGAGGTGATCGAGGTGAAGTGGCAGACGGCGACGACAACGCCCTTGACCAGCCCTCGAGTGCATGGCAAGGACTCGGGCATTTTTACACAAGGAATTTGGGTCTCTTTCTAGTGTTCCTAGCCGAGGTTTTTGCCTCCCTGGTACGTGGACAGACACCGGGGATCGTTTCCTGAAGTTGTCGTTTCTTCTATACTGTTCTCTTCCATATCCTACATGTCCATCACAGTGGGTTGCTAATATGTGAAATTGAATTACACAAATGTAGATGACCACGGCGACGCGTCTCTTGGAGACTGGCTTTGATACAAAGTTCCATGCACTGCAAATTATATTTGTCCGCATGCTGGCCACTGCGATCTTGGGATCTCTCTACATGTGGATCAAAAAGGTTCCCGACTTTCCCCTCGGCAGCCCTCAGATCAGAGGGCTGCTCATCCTACGCGGCTTTGCCGGTTTCATGGGGCTGTTCTGCTCATACTGTTAGCTGCCCCCCTCATGCCTTTTAACTCCGGTGACGGTTTTATGGTGTCTTGATATGGAGAGGTTTTGGGCGCTGACATTTGGCACAATCTCAGACTCGTTGTCCTACCTTAACCTGTCCGACTCGACCGTCATCAGCTTCATCGTCCCAACCTTGACGGCTTTCATGTGTTTTGTCGTACTGAAGGTCGGTTCTTCCATGCCCACTCAATCTTCCATTGCCATGTTGGATCACCCTTATTGATGTTGTACTTGTATGGTCGTGATAGGAACCCTTTACAGTCCAGGAAGCTCTCGCAGGTGTCATTGCCTTCATTGGCGTACTATTTATTGCACGCCCACCATTTCTATTCCCCGTAACCCAGGACGGAGACGACTTGGCGAATAGTCTCGGTCTCGGGACCACGGCCATGGCCACGACCAACGCGGACGGGCCAAGCGGAATAGTGCCTGCCATACCTGTAACTCCGGCTGAGCGGTCCCTCGCCGTCCTGCTCGGAGTCATTGGGTCGTTTGGGGCGGCGACGGCCTACTCTACAATCCGAGTCATTGGCACGAGAGCCCACTCACTCGTCAGCGTCAACTATTTTGCCGTCGTGGCCACGGTCGGTTCGTGTCTGATCATCCTCATACACCCAGACCTCGAGTTCAAGACTCCAGAAAACGTTACACAATGGTATGGGTTTTTCGTTCTTGTTTCCTACCCTTGTACCCACGATGGCTGATAAGAAGACACTGATCTGCAGGGCTCTCTTGGTCGCAATTGGCATTGCAGGATTTCTGCTCCAGTTCCTCATCACCGAGGGCCTACAGCGAGAAAAGGGTGGAAGAGCCACCAATCTCATTGTCAGTATCATCCCTTTTCATATGCTCCGACATGATAGCCCCTCGAAAGAACCTCGGAAGGACAATGTTGAATAGCGATGAAGGGACGGCTAACAGGAATGATAGTACACCCAACTGGTATTTGCCCTGATATTGGAAAAAGTTGTATGGGGAACCACACCATCGGGCTTGAGCTTGATCGGCGCGCTGCTCATCATTGGTGCCGCGATCTGGGTCAGTCTGCAGAAGAGCAAGAAGTCGACGACAACAGCGCATGTCAGGCGGCCCTCTGTAGACGAGGAGAGCAGCCTGCTTGGAAACAGTGGCGATTCAGGCTCGCGCCGGGTCTAGTGAGACCATCTGAGATCCCATGTGCTGCCGGAAGAAGGGAAAGAAGAGGATGCAGTCATCCAAGTCCGTAACATGCACGGCACGACTTCTGCAACGACTTCCATAATGTGGGATCTCTACATAGTGATCCCTGCTGTCGTGCCTTTGATTGATTGCTGGATTATTCCCAGATATGATCAGTCACTGGCCTACCTGAGTAATGGCCTTGCAGCAGCAGCTGCGCATTAAAGTATCCAACATGCGGGAAAAGAAAGTGCCATGGTAGTGGCATCGAGCGCCAAACGCAGATGGACATACTACAAAGGCGTCACTGTGCCACTTTGAGACGTGTGCGGTTGGATGCATCTTGCCGCCCAAGTGGCCATGATGGATGTGCACAGGCAAGAGAGGGAAATGAAAACAAGAATAAAGATGTAAATCACAATAGAAGAATTACATACAACTTGAAAGAAGAATAGTGATGAAATAGAGAAAATACTTATTACTATCCAAGCCACCATGTCTAACCTAAGGTCAGCACATTCATACTTTTTACCAAATACTATGGAGTCGGAGATCTCTTAAAAGTCCGCTCCCGGAGACGGTTTCCCACTGGTTCAAAGCTACGCCACTTCAAGGTCAACTCCTAGGTCAACTCCTTCTCCACGGCACACAACAGGCAACCGGCAACAGCGTAGATCATGTATGTATGCACTTATACGCGAGTCGCAGACAGGTGGCAGGCATATCGGGAATCTTCAATGCTGGCAACCTCCGTATGTACCTACCTGCTTATATTCTGATGACAAAAAGAGCGACAAATGAAGAAAAATGACAGAAGGAACGAGAAGCTCCCCCGCCAAAAGTCCGCCCTGGATCACATAAAAAGCAAAGTCTCGCCGTAGCTATGGGCAGGCATATCATCAGATCTGGTCTTGGCTTGCACGAAGGATCACATCCGCTGTTGCATTATTATTCCTCCTCACTGAAAATAAACAACTACCGCCAATCCTTCCCCCTTCCTTCTTCATCAGACTCTTTTACATTCCTGATACTAGAATTCATTCGACTTCTATACTCTTATCCCGTTGAGTCCCTCGTCAACCCGCACTCATATCAGACTTGGGAAGAGCCAGTAAAAACAACACCAGGATAATAACAACAGTCACGATAATGCAGGCCGCCCAGGTCACAGCCTGGTCCGAGGCGCCCCGCTACGTCACGGTGCCCAAGCTACCCGCTCCCCAAGACGACTCCGAGGTCCAGCTCCGTGTCTTGGCTGCCGGTGCCCATCAAGTCGTGCGCTCTCGTGCCGCCGGGCGCCACTACTCGGCCAAGACCCTTCCCCATGTTCCCGGCGTCGACGGGGTTGGCTGCCACGAGTCCAATGGATCCCTCTATTACTTTATGAACGTGAGCGACCATTTTGGCACCTTTGCCCAGTATGTCAACGTCCCGCGCAGCACCCTGGTGGCATTGCCCGCAGGGACAGACCCCGTCGCCTTTGCGGCCAGCGTCAACCCGGCCATGTCCAGCTGGATGGCCATTACGCAGCGGACAGACAACCTCCCTACCGACTGGACTGCCCTCGTCGTGGGTGCCACCAGCGCCAGTGGTCGCCTCGCTGTGCACTCTGCAAAGGCCCTGGGCGCCGCCAGAGTCGTGGGCGTCGCGAGGGATGAGGCGGCATTGAAGGCCGTCGATGCACTCGATGACTACATTGTCCTCCAGGACAACATGACGGATACCGACTTTTCGGGCGTCGAGCCAGATGTTATTCTTGATTACGTCTATGGAGACCTTGCCCACCACTTGCTCACTAGTCTTCAGACCAAGAAGGCGGTACAGTATGTTCAGATTGGTACACTCTCGGGCAAGGCAGAAATGTCGCTACCCGGCCCCCTGCTGAGATCTACCAACCTCACCATTCGAGGCGCAGGACCCGGGAGCTGGAGGTTGACAGCATTGTTCAGCGAGTTGCAAAAGCTGGTGCCACTTGCAGCAAAGTGGCCGGCACCAGCCACAACACAAATACCCCTAAGTGATATCGAAAAGTCGTGGGATGACAAGTCTATCAAGGGCCGCGTTGTCTTTGTGCCATGAATGGAGGGGATGGGGCTCCTCGTGGATATTATTGGGCTAGAGTATTGGTAATAGAAACTTATTGCACCAATCAACTTTTACTATAGGTATCCGTCACAATCGCGAGGACTGCATTTGGATGTTGTACTTTTGATTTTATTGTGGTATTCTCATATTCAATAATGCACTGTTGTAAGAGAGCTGAGCGATCCGACCCTGCCATTCCCAAATCATTTCGAAAGTTCAAATTGGATATCGTTTTGCCTTGAAGTGGCTACCACTCCCGCTTCGTTGGTATCCCTTGCAAACGCCATCCCTCGTAACGAATAAGAAATCCCCATGTTAAGCCATCAATCAATACACGGACCGAAAAATGTCTGATAGAAACCATCTGGTGTCAGGTTAGTGGTGACTCTGAAATATCTCGCAATGATGCTGCTACACCATTGCATTAAAGGGTTGCACCCTTACCTGTACACATGTGGGAGCTACATGAAGCCCACATTGAGAAGAAGAAGAAGAAGAAGAAGAAGAAGAGATGATACACCATCTTCTTACAAGCAACTACCACACTCGGTATGCTGGCAAGATGTGCACTTGTTGCTGATGACGAGCATGCCACCGCATTTGCAGCAATACTTTGAGTAGGGAGACATGGTGGTGAAGTAAGTGGGTGGTCTTGGCGGTCTTGGTGGCCTTGGAGATTGCTGGTTGTAGGTTGAGATGGTGAGTAGCTCTAAGCTGTGTATATGTGTATGATGATATATATCAAGTGGCTATTCTTTTGTGTCTTTCTCTTTTGATATGTATTTATCGAAATGGTGACAAGAAATAAAAAATCAGGTATAGTTTAGAGGTGACTAAACATGAAGCAGAAGCTGAGCAGGGCATACTTATATACTTGTATAACAGTTCCCTTTTCCCATTCATGCGGCAGGTCCCAGATTCTCCCCCAACCCACCCACTCGGTCGATACCGGATGGGCTGATGTTCAAGACTCTCCCCCAGTTCGGCGCAGTCCAAAGAAGAAACCCTACTACCTGCTACTTGGATTCAGCCAATGAGATCATGGTGTGCCCGGTTAGTTGATCCCCGTATTTCCCTTCAAACCCACCAACCCAGTTTACTATTACTACCACCAGCGCACAACTACCCTGGCATGGACGCTACTCTACTACACTACAACCTGTACGAGTACCATGATTACTACCACCACCACTACTTGACTCTCTACTATATCGTCCCTCTTTCTGTCCTCTGGTCCCTTTGCGCATTATCAGCGAGTAAGCTTCAATGACATTTGCCTAGGGGCGAGTCAAAAAGCAGTGTCAAACTCTACCCCGCATCGTCTTGCTAGTCTGTCGAATCAGACTTCGTCTTTGCCCTCGTCTAGAGGCAAAGTCCTGGGTTTCCCCCTCGCCAGCCTCCCCCCCAGAGACCCGAGAGCCCCCAGAGCCCCCAGAACCCCCCAGAAAACCCCCAGACTTTTAGACTTTTACGACCTAAACGGACAAAGATGATCGTGGGGCTTAGCGCCATAGCATTGCCCATCGTTGCCCATCCGCCGCCCGTCACTGGTCAGCGTCATTCGATTAGAGCATGTCAACTTCTAATGGCTGACCATGATTCGCTCCCTCTCTTCTATCAGCCTAGCGACACCGGCTTTGGACCTGTGTGGTTTAGCTGATTGGCAGAGCCATGAAATCATCGTCAGCCAAGGCTCTCTTTGTCTCACCTCTCTCTGCCTCTCTGCTGACTGCCTATTTTCTATTCCTTGTGCCACTTGGCCAAAGCCATGCAAGCCATGCAAGCCATGGTAGGCAGGCGAGTAGGTAGGCAGCAAGAGTCCATCTCTCCATGTCCGATGTTGTGCACACAGATCAAGGACTGATCGTGAATCAACAAGCAGACAAATGTATGTATGTGAGTGGCATTTACTTCTGTCCACATGCGACATGACTCTTGTTGTTTGGCCACCTGGATGCAACACTTCTTGGTCAAATGTCTATCCTCCATAGTTGGCGTCGTTTGCGCCTTGGAGCAACGGTTATCAGGGTTCTTCCACCAGGCTTGTCGAACCATCTGTTGAGCGGTTCTGATGATCGTGTCGAAACCCCACGATATTTCGGCGGCACTGACTACATACACTATGAATATTCGGCGCAAACAAGCCCAGTGCTAGCCTGTCAGAAGGAAGGCAAGAAGAATGGTCATTTCGGAGTAGCTGAGTCGTCAGTGCACCATGAAGCAGGGAGATGCCCTCCAAAGCAACGACTAAGTTTCATTAAGCCGGTCAAAGCTGATCGGGGCGTCTTTGCCCGAGCGTCTCATGAAATCCTGCGCGTCACGCGGCTCCGCTGAGCCCCAGAGTCCAAGTAATCGTGCTGCGATGACCACAAGCCGTCTCTGCACGGGTATGGCAGGGACATTTGTAATAGGAAACAGTCATGAACAGGAGGACGAGAGCGGTGGTTAGGATATTCGGGGCGCCAGGCCGAACCAGCTCAAAGGCAAGACACTATTTGTCGCAGCTTTGGAGTACTGAACATCTACTAAACGCAATCATTTAGGATAGATATAACAAGCCATCAATACCGAGAACATGTATCTATATAACTATCATTCAGTCTGCCAAGTAATTGTATTAAGCCGTTGACAAACCCAATGCCAGATTCGTTCATGTGTCAATGATGTAATCTGCACGGCCACTCCCGGCGCTAAGCTTGCCATTGCCAACTGGTTCCTGCATACCTCGTTAGATTACATGTGTCTTTGTTTCCCAATGCGGAATATCGCAGTCGTCATAGATTCGTGACTGTTGACCAGTAGATGAATTGGCCAATATATTTACTTAAGTCTCTTGCTACAATCAGAAATGTCATGTTCAATCCCCTCTACTATATACTCTATGCAATCAGACCTGTGTCCAACAAATTTATCCACACCAAGCACATATAAAGGATTAAATAATCACTTGCAACATGGGCTCAAGCAAAGGTAGGGCATCAGAAGATATCAACTTCACAATCATGGCTTTGAGAACTAAAACAGCGGAATAGGAAAGCCAACTGATCCCGAATTGCGGGAGAGCATCAAAGAGGGTTCGTTTCCATTTCCACTGACTGCCATCATTCCGAACAACATTCGACTGACAAGACTCGGTGCAGATATCAAGCAAGAGCCCAACAAGAGCGGCGGAGGCGAGGGCCAATGGTCAGCGTGGAAGGTACGATAGTTTTATTGAATATGTCCGTACGAAACACCAACGGCTGACACGTTTAAATGCTAGGCCTCCAAACTGGCAAAAGAGTATGAAAAGCAGGGAGGAGACTATGAAAACGAAGCTGGGTCAAAGAACGAACCCAAAAAGGGAGATCCACAGCCAAAGAGCGACTCCAAGAAGAAGGCAGAGACCGAGTAGACGGGGGTATTCACCAACATGGACTTGACAGCTATAAATACATCTAATCTTGGTTGAAAAATACTACATCCATCATTGTTGAAGCTTGTTGTTGACTACATATCAATGGAGTAGAAATGAGCTCTCATCCGACCAATTGGAGTACATCTTTCCGACGCCTGCCCAAGAAGTTGGCGCTACAATAGTACATCCCACTGCTCTCCTCGGACATTGTAGTCGATACCTACTTCATATACCATGTATTAGATAAGTTCATGGTTTGCTGGTTGATAAGCCTCAAGGTATTATTCTACACAAATGGGGAAAGTGGGGTTGCATTCATCTCCAGACTGTCGCATACATAGAGCGACTTTTCGGGGCATCCCATGCATGCATACATTTAACGTTACATACGCACCTAACCTTAGCTAATTGACTACATTTGACCCCTACCCACCCCCAAACATCTGTTCGATGCCCAAGATATTCAATACACCTCACTCTTTGATTCAACACTCACTCCTTCTGTGACTATCTAGTTGCTGATTAGTGATCCTTGTCGACATTGACAATATCTGAACAGGGAGAATTCCAAGCATCGCGTCTTGCTGTCTTCTATCCCACATACGCCAAGAAGCATCCCCTCCCTCATAGTATCACCACAGAGCTCCGCTGTCGTCGTCGGGCTTACTCATCTCACAATGGCCTTTATACGCTCCTATCAGGAGACGGATTTCGAAGCCTGCGCTCATATTGTACGTTGCCGCCACACTCCACATACTTGCACTCACTTTACTGACCTCTGATATTATCATACTGATAGTGCCGCGCCACTCTGCCGCTCTCCCTCTCATCATCACCGGTAGCCACCAAGCTGTCACCCTACCTGTGGACGCACCAGTACACATTCCTCTCGCCCTCCACCTGCTGGGTTCTGGATGATGGCTCAGGCCAGGCCGTCGGTTACTGCATCGGGTGTCCAGACATTCACGCATTTGCCGCCGCCTACCCGTCCTACGTGACCTCGGTGCTCAACCCCACCGTCGCTGCTCCCTCCAACCTCGACACCCGCGAGCCCTGGACCATCATGGACGACTCGCTCTTGGGACTTACCGCCCCAGGTACCACCACCGCTACCGCTGCTGCCGCCGCCGGCAACGGTCAAAAGATCAATGTCGTTGCCATGGCCCAGACTGCTTATAACCCCCAGTGGCTGCTGTTTGAGGGCAACGAGCATTTGACCGAAAAGTGGCGCGCCACCATGCATATCGATTTGCTGGATGCCTGGCAAGGCAAGGGCTGGGGCCGCCAACTAATCGACACCTTTGTAAAGAGTATCAAGGACAGCGCTCAAAACTATGGCCAGGGTATCTGGATTGGCATTGCAGCCGAGAATGAAAAGGTGGTCAAATTCTACGAGAGAGTCGGTTTTCAAAGAGCCGAGAAACCTGATCAAGGTGCCGGCGGCGGTGGCGATGGCATCAACATGGTGAAGAACATCTCAAAAGCAGACTGAATTAATTCGGGTCGGGAGCATCTCACATGGTATTCATGTCTTACAAGAAATACAAACAAGACCTTTGTTCATGATTTTCGATTTCCGGCTTCTGGAAACTATTTTTGCACTCGAGGCAATCCGCTTTCTAGGTATCTTCATGCGAGCGAATCAAGGGACGCCGAAAAAGATGATGGAACCCAGCAAGACCACATTATAACTTTCAAATCCCCCAATAGCCGAACCTGGCCCAAACCTCATTGCAGATTCTGTGCGCTCTCAAACATTCCAACCATATTAAGCGCAAGTGCCTTGATACTCCGGGGCCATTCAATGTAATCCTGCTTGTTTTTGCCCGTGCACAGACCCAAAAATATAGACGCAGAACTTGGAGACAGAAAAATGAGAAAAGTTATACAATATCTGCACCCCACGAGGCGCCAATATCTCATAAAATTCGTCAAGACCATAAGGAAAATTAAAAAAAAAGATTATCAAGTCAGCAGCTGAACAGTGGACGGGCGTGACCAGAGCCCTAGATCATGCCACCCGGGACTCCCATGCCGCGGGAACCGCCGTTCTGAGTGACAACCATCCTGGAAGCTGGAGGGCCGTAAGCCGGGGCATTGTTGTTGTTTGGCACCCGCATCATTGGACCGACCGGCTGGACGTCATCGGGCATCTTCCGGAGAGGTCGACGCTCTGGTCTGTATTCGTCATTGTTTCCCTCATATGGGCTGCGGTTGTCCTCAGTACCCATCGTGGGCATGGGCATAGTGCTACTACGACCCAAGTTTGCTGTTTCACTAGCCTCACCGCCACGTCCTCCTAGGTTGCCGAAGACAGTTCGTGATTTCAAAGTGTCCTGGCGACGCCTTGGGTTGATGGGCGGCAAGGGAGGTGCAGCGTAGGAGTCCGCCTTGCTGTTTGAACGAGACCTGCTGTTGCTGCGCGATCGGTTGGTGGCGGCCTCGGGAGGCAGCTCAACGGTTGGAACCCGGGAGGTAGACATGACAAACGTCGGCTCAGAGATATCTCGCTTCTTCACTGGTCGTTTCATGGCTTCATTCAAGCCTGGCACTTCTGAGCCGTCAGAATTGACATGAGGTGTCGGTGCCAGTGGGGGCCGCTGAGGCGAGGGAAGACCACCCGGCGTCGCAGGTGCCGAGTTCGCGAATGGCGACGGGATAGGAGAGATGGGAGACGGCTGATTCGAGTCGTATCCGTGTGAGGGATGTACATTGAGGTTTCCATTGGGGCCGAAATAGCCTTGATTGGCTCTCGCCGGCTGGCCACCTGGATATCCCTGAGGCGGCATGATTGGCGAGCGGCGGATGTTGGTTCCTGGTAGGCCGGGCGAGCGGCTCATGGGGCCATTGATTCCCTGGGGAGCCAAGTTGCGGTCGTTGGGAGCCGAAGAACCGCTTCTGAGGCGCATCGGAGGTCGAACCTGAGAACGGCTGTGGGGTCTTTCGCCGCCACTCGAGTTCGAGCCACTCCGATCACGATCACCACGAGAGGGCTCCTGTGATGCAGATCTCGAATTTGTCGTAGGTGAGTCCTCGCTGGGAGCGCGGGTACGATATGCTACCGGAGGCGGTCTTCGGTCTCTGCTCTCGGAACGCTGACGTTGTTCTACATTCCTTGGCGGTGGGGCACGAGGCGCTGGAGGCTCTGGCAGTGATGCTTGAGGCTGCGTGTGGTGCCTCTGCTGTGTTTCTAACTCTCGGAGCTTCTGCAATTCGCGCCTGGCTTGTCGGAAAGCTTTGATGCCGTTGTTCTGTTCCTCTGGGGCATCGTCATTAGTAGTAGTTGCACCCGAAAGAGGCTGGGCTTGACCGTTTCCTTCACGTGCAGCATCCAAGACTTCTGGACGCTCAAAAGACGCTTTCCTTTGAAGAACAGAAGGGCCCGAATCTGAAATGCCAAGCATCTTCATGGCTTTTGAGTGAGCTGCAGGATCACGGCTCCGATCGGCGAGAGAGCCGCGGCTTGACTTTGCCTGCAATATGCTCAGCGTATTAGATCGTGATGCAGTTGGCATCTCCCTGCTCTCCTGGGCGCTAGGTGGCGAGTTTGGTCGACTATCGGACTCGACATAGGTAGTGAGCCTTTCCCTGATCCTTCGTGCGCCGTCAGCAAGCTGGCTTGCGAACTCATCATTTTCACGACCATCTTGCCAATAGACCGGGTCTGACTGATCGTCGAGCAGCCCGGCATTGGTCTGAATGCCGGATTGCTCATCCAGGGTCTGAGGAGACTCAGGTCCGCGATGAGAAGGAGACCATGCGTTGCTAGACTCTTGTGGCTCCCACTGAATTGATTGTGACGAGTATTCTCCAGTCTGCGCGGGGTGGCTGGTCTCGAGACTTGAATCGAGGTGGTGCCCGGTGCCACCATAGATGGAGGAGGCGCCGCTGTCAGCCCTCAGATGTTGCCGGACCAGGCCGCTGAGCCCAGCGGCTGCTGACACGACGGGCCCAAGTGTCGGCGAGTCTGGAGGGGATGACTTTTCCAGTGAAGGCAATGCATAATCAAGTTCTACGGTCGGCGATGGTTCGCCGCTAGACTTGGATGCCATTGATAGTGGCGTTGGCAGTGTAGTTCCCCTTAATGCTGGATGCTCGCTGTCGGCAGGGCGCGGTGTCCTGGATGGGAGTGGAGCGAGAGTTGCTTGCGACGGGATGACGGGAGACTCGTCTGCGTCTTCTTCATGTTCGCTGAAGAAGGTCTGTGGCCTGGTTTCTTCCTGCAAAGGAGATTGTGCTCGAAATGTCTCGGATTTCAGCTCATACGGCTGGCGGTTTGCTGACGACGAGGACCTGGATCTGCCAGTGAAAGAAGCGCTAGACTCGGCACGGAACCTCTGTGTGGGTGTTTCCCGGCCCTGTTGTAGTTGCAGTTGCCGCTCGGCGAATCTCGATTCATCGTAGGGCTGTGCAGGCTTGGCGAAGACACCGAGAGCAGTAGCCTTGCCTCGATCATTGGGCTGGATTGGTAAAGTAGACAGTTCATCAGCTTCGCTAATCGGAGGGCTTAATGGTGGCGTGCCGACGTAGCTAGGCTTGGCCTCGGCGACGGAGGGAACACGAATGCCCAAATCAGGAGTTCCCGCGGACGAACGGGAGGCGGGACTCATGGACCGCAGGTTTGGAGCACTGGCCTTGGCAAGAATGCGTCTGTCTCCAAAGCGCTCCATGAAGCCAACAGCAGTCGGCGATGGCGTTTGTGATGGATCCGGTGTCCGGGAGCCCAGGTCGCGGCGTCTAGTCAGTGTGTCAATGCGTGACAGAGCCGACGACTGCTGTTCATGGAGATCGTTATTAAGACCAGTTTCATACAGGCGTCGGGTTCTAGTGGTGCTCCGCTCGACTGGAGGCGTAGATGTGGCAGTCATCGAGGCTCCAGATGCCGCCTGCCAGTCTTTGATAGACGAAGAAGGCTGCTGAGATGTCACGGACGTCGCTGCTGTCGAGTTGCGCGCCATGGAAGGAATGGATGAAGTCGTGGAAGTTGTTTCCCGCTTCCGGTTGTATTCATTGGAGAAGGGAGATTCAGGGCGGGCGTCCTGGTCCTCCGTCGAAGGTCGCCGTGAAACATCGTATTCTCCTTCCAAAGATTTGAGTTCCTTCTCTTCTTTTCGCCACTTCTGGAAAGCCGAAAGAGCAACGTCGTCGTCGTAGAGCGCTCTTCCGCCCATACCGCCCTCCACAGTTCTCGTTGAAGTAGCTCCGGCAGCAATCTTGTAGATCTTCTGTCTTCCGCCAAACAGGACATTACCCTCAATAGGCTTTGATCTATTCATGATGCTGCCATTTATCGAGTCAGAGTCTGAACCGACATACGAGTCCATCCGAGCAAAAGGACTCTTGATCGATTCCACCTCGGCAATGTCAGAGAGACCATTGTAACCACCCAGGTCCATCATTCGGGATTGTCTCTTGGGAAATAGCACACTGTCGTCGCTGGCCTTGCCAATCTTGGTATTTGGGTCGTCCTGTTCCCGAAGCATGGAGAATCGTGCCGAGAGGCCAGTCATGAGAAGACTGGTCCGGAAGTCATCTGTAGGCGGTAGAGCAGAGGCCAAATCGACCTCTGGTTTTTGTTCTTCCTGATTCTTCTTTCCTTTCCTAAACCTGAAGCCGAACGAGTCAGAATCTTGCGAAGGACGACCGGCCGGTTCCTCCTTGGCAGTCTTCTTCTTGGTTTTGAATCGATTCATCTTGTATGGTGATGTTGCCCCAAGATCTGGAGCTAGATAGATTTGAGGTGCAGCACAGAGACTTGCTGATTCCAATCAGCAGTATAGGTAGGTGGCTTTGTGTCGTTTTACCAATCAGCACCGGATGCCATCCATGTAGAATTGCAATTAACAGAGTCGTAGTCGGCAACAGGACTCGAATGTATATAGGTAGAACAGGTTCGACAAGCAGCCAGGAATGACTGGTGTAATATGGCAACAAGAGAGCGTAGGGGTTTGCTATGTGAGCTGACTCAAAATAGCTACAGAGATAGACGAGGTATTAGCGAACTGAATGTATTATGAGAAGGGCACGGGACATGAGTTGGCAATGGAAGGGCGAGAGGCACGAATTAGTTGGCAGTGTATGTATGAAAGCCATCAAGCACCAGCCGCAAGACTTGCAGGTTTTCCATCCCGAAGCTGAGAGCTGCAGAGATGAAAGAACAAGGATTTGTGATGTTTTTGGGAACGAAGTAAATCACCATACCTTGACCCGGGCAATTTGTGTCGAGAGCGTTTCACTATGAAAGAATACCAGGTTTGTCGAAAAAAAGAAAGCACCAATTTGGGGCCAGGGCCAGGCGACGATCACACACCTTTGGGGAGAAAATGAGAGTTAAAAAAGTGTAAACGGGAAACAACAATTCCAGCGGAGGTATAAAAAAAACGAATGTGAAGAAATGAGTGAGTGCAGTCAAAGGCGGGATATGAGCGCGGTAGTATGCCGGAGGTAAGTTATCGCCTCGGCAGATGATGCAGACGGACGAATATATGTAGATACAGCACACGGTACTACTGTCGCGCAAACATCGAATGGCTCGCCGCAGGACAGGCGGGCAGTGGCGTCTTCGATTGGCTCGTTTGGCTACAGACGAATTTGGGCTGTTCGTATAGATGAGAGCGCGTGGCTGACTTCTCTTTGGTAGATTTTACGCGCTGGAATTCGACTTTTCGATCTTGTTTCGAAGTGCTGGTCGTTTGGTGTTGGAACTCGCGCACGTGTAGCTGGTAGAAAACTTGAGGGCGTCCTGTGAAAAGAGAGATCGGGCGTCAGAGCTGTGGTTTCGTGTCGGCGGCTTGCTTGTCTGATTCCCAACCAGACTATTGTACAAATAAGGAATGACTGTGGGTGAGTTTGTTTTCTTCTTTTCCTCCTTGTGTTTTATTGCAACGAGATGGGGAAGGGAGAGGGAGAGAGGTGAAGAGAACTAAAGGAAAGAGAGAGCTCCGTTCGTTCGCGGCTAGACTATGAGGAAGGGACTAAGGCTAAGGTAGGTACGGTAGAGACTGGACCGCAATTGGGCTGGAGTGGAGAAGCACTTGAGGATACTGACTGCGGAGGGGGGGAAAAGGAAAAAAAAAATTATACCTACATTAGTAGTGTAGGCAGTAGGTCAGGTACATGCCTAGTGTAGCTCAATTGCATCAAGGTAGAGCCTGTGAGCAAGCGGCGAGAGCCTAGCGGGTAGGCAATGTATGTATGTATTTACTGTAGTAAGGACAGGTAGGTAAGTGTCAGGACTCAGGCAGGTACCTTGCAGAGTGCCAGCCAAAGAGGCGACGACGGTAGCTGCACTGTGATCAACGATTGGACTGAATTGAATGGATCTGAGTCCTGACTATTGCTACCTTCTTACCTATCTCTGCAACTTTTGGCGCCATCTAACTGACTGGCTCGACTGGTTCAACCAAGAAATGGGACAAACCGTGCGGTGGAAATTTGAGATCCCTGAAGTGGGGGATAGTTGTGGTGCAGGGGGGGTACCTTGGTCGCGCTTTGGAGGAGGGGGAGCGGGCTGGCCGGAGGCGTGGCCGCAGTAGGGCCAGTAGAGAGCTCGGAACACAATTTCAGGGGGTCCATCACAGATGTCCAGGGGTCCAGGTGCCGTTCACTTTTCGAGGCGGGCTGTAAATGGAGGTATCGCATGTAGCTGGAGGCTTGATCAAGGTAGCCAGTGCGCCAGTCTACTCATGAAGACTGTCTTCTCTGTTGAGGGGAGGGGGGAAAAATACTGAAAACCCTTCCGTCTCCTGTCTTCCATGTCTCCATCTATCAGTAGAAACGAACAGTGATGGCAGTCTCGACAGTATGTAGCGATGCAAGAAAGGCTGCAGCTGAGCAGCCAGAGACTACCGTATTTTCGTATTTCCTGCTTCGTGCTGTACCTCTGCGTCCTTGCTGGAATCTGGTTTGATACCATCAGATGCAAGCCACGAAAATCATGGCGGAACACTTTCGGATGTGCACGTTTGACACGCACATGCTCGTTGTTCTGCAGCCTCTAATCCAATCCGTATTTCGAAAGAACATACGGCAAAAGCTATGCAGGATACTACAACACTCGGGTTTGCCACTCTCTTCATTCTATTTTCGCTTCTCTTGATTTCTTCTTTGCTGTTTCTTACATAGTCCACACAAGAGACAAATAGCTAGTCATGCACTGAAAGCCCAGCCATGTCTTTGCAGATGGCATTGGCCTATCAAAGATGAAGAAGCACACACCTACACCATGTAGGTACCGTGTAATGCATAGATGATACGTTGGCGGCCATTGAAAATAGTTGTAGCGCAGACGCACCGTTTGCGCTTGACGTCGATCCGCTGTGCCGCGGTGCAGTAGTGCAGGTGCTCCTTACATAAAATCCCGCCTTCAACGCCAGAGAAGAAATCATGAAGCGACTCGGTCACATACGAATTTTATTACATAGCTGCACCCCCTCATCATTGGAATAGTACATACACTTGCGATAGTCGGTAACACGTACGATGACCGGCCTCAGCACCCACTTGAGGAGAAAGAGTAACAAAAATGCAGCTGGCAGTACTGACTTTGCACGATACCAAAGATGGACCACAACTACGCACGTTGATGAATCGTTGGGCCGCGGGGAAGAAAGGGTGTGCGTACCAGCAAAGAAACATATCCACAATTCAAGCATGTACAAGCCCCTCTGAGAGATGCGCATCCTAGCAATCAGGCGCCAGACTGCCAGATGAATGGATGGATTGGATAACACAATAATAAATGGCTGATTGACGGTCCACCTCACATCGATTTGCAAGTGTAGATCCAACAAGCACTGGGCGCTGAGCAGCGAGCAGCGAGCGCGCATCGGGACCACATGCTTTTGTCTCTGTGTTACTCCACATGCCGCGTGAGCTCGAAGCACGAGACCTTGCAAGGTAGACTTGGCTTCGAGCGTATGGATTCGATTGAGGTGGATACGGCAAATCGCTGGGATTTTTTTTCCCTTATATCAATATTGGCAGAGTATTGGAAAGGATCGACCGCAACATGGCTCTTCCCTCATCAAGGTCGTCGTCTTTGGCTGTGGTAGGGGCAAAAGGCCTTGCGCTACAGCCTGACCAGTATGGACCCTGCCCATTCATAGACATAGTATAAGAAGGTCAATACCCAGGTAAGGTAATCATTTGTATCAGGAGGGATTCGGAATTTCTATATACTTGTACGGTAGTACATGCACATTGCGTTCAAACAACCACGCCGTCGCCGCGGGGAGCTCTGCATCCCTTACCCGCCCTCTTGGCCTTGCAACTAATGTAGGTACCTGACATGCTGACTGCCAGACCAGGACCAAGGACGGCAGCGATTGACATTCGGCTACCGCGAAGTGAGTAGAGGTGGCAGAAATTGTGTGTGGGCGTACGACGTGGATTTGCGAGTGATTGACAAGGTCTGGCCAGGAGCTGGTTCAAAAAAGCATACGGAACTCTCGCACATCCGGTTATGTGAAAGGTATTATGCAATAAAAGTGAAGCTGATGAAGAGCGGCAGCTGCGTAGGTAGGCAATTACTCATGATCTGCAACATCATCAACCACCAGAGACCGTGGACCAAGCCAAATGCCACCAAACAATGCTGCTACGTATGTGCTACGTATGATTGTGGTTCGGTAGCTCAGTCATCCACCGATGGACGCGGCCACAGCAGAGCTATTGCCTCGACGAAATTGCCAATATAGATACAATGAGATCCTGGCGTCGAGCATGCTTCTATGATGCCGTCTCGAAAGCTCAATCTAGTCTAGCCATGACGATCGCGCCCGCTACCCATCAATTGAGATCCATTAGGCTCGACCGGGTACTTGGGCAGGTATATTCGCAGTGTACGTAGTGTATGTACTGTGTAATTCAATTGATTTCGAGTGAAAACACTCATCACTATTTTCACTCGAATGCAATCTATAATAAATGATGGCGGACTTTTTCCCCTTGTCTCCTCCGGTAGTGCTCGCTACATTACATACCTACCGTCCATAGTAAGAAGTTGTGACAAGTGCATCATTGCAGCTTGCACTTGTCTAGGGGGTGGATGGAAGGATCCGACGGTTGGTCCAAATGCCGGGAGCCACTCGAGCCACTGTTTCCTGGCGAAAGGGGTCCGAAATACGTACGATTGGAGTCTGGGATTTGCGTCTACCACAACAAATGAGCTGCTTTGAATCTGATCTACACCATCTGTTTCGAGTCTTCTGGGTGTCAGAATGTCGTGTCTTTTACGGTATTTTCTAGTCACATTTTGTTCTCGCCTGCAGTTGGGAACATGATATTTCCAAAGTTGGGTGCCGTCATCAAATACTAGTGAATCATTGCTAAGTTTACACCATGATATTTCCAGAGGCAACCATAACATAGTGCATTGCTTCTTGTCCTCCCACCTCTGCGACTTGGACGGACTTATGTATGTGTGTTTCAGCCATTTCAAGACACGAATTTAAATTCAAGACACACCGATGAAACAAAACATCTTGGTGCTGGGTAATCAACACGAAGAAGCGTCGAATGAGATAACATCATACCGTAATATATATCCGTCATTCGATTGCACGATGTTTGCATATCTGGCGCATGCTTTGGCGAAGCATGGCGAATGAAACAACAATGCGTGGATATCATTCCGTCCTACAAAGTAGCGACTTGGAGTTCAAACTCGCTCACTGAAAAAAAAAAAAAAAAAAAAAAAAAAAAGTCACACCAAATCATCTTGTGATTGTGTGTTGAATCATCATTACTGCTTCAGCGGGGCTCTCTTTATATGGCTTGACTAGCAGGACACACACACATGCAAGCACCAAAGCAGAAACAATATTCTGTGTAAATACGCACGCGAGCGAGAGACAGAGAGTGAGTGCAAAAGCAGACACACACAGCTTGCACAGTGCCGTTGGTGTTCCAGAAGGCAGTGGGTACATACCGCCAACACGGTGATAGATAATGCACATTGTACATACCTAGTATTGCGGTAGTGTCGACCTGGTAAACTGGCCAGGATTCACCCCTCCAACATGACCTCGGCCATGCGTTCCCGTTATCCACGAGGCGCGTTGCAGGGGATTACCCATCCATGCACTGTTCCAACTTTTTTTCTCCCCTCCCTGTGCGTCTCTTATGCAGGGGTCTTCTCTGCTCGTTTGATCCTCCCCGAGCCAGTGAGATCGCTGTGCCTGACGCTTGACCTAACTCGCTCAGTGATTAGCTCCACCCCTAGAAAGAGGCTTTTTTGTATGTGATGGTGGGCTCTGTTTTTGCATCTTCCTCTTCTTTTTCCCCCCGTCCCTCGTGATAGTCCCACTTCTACCGGAAAAAATAGCACCTCTGCTATGAAGCTATCCTCCGCTTTGCAGTATGTACTGCATGTGCGTAGAAATAGCAAGGGAAGACTCTGTGAATAGTGACTAGATTCCAAGCACTATCTACCCAATGTACTTACTATACATGAGAAGATTACTTCGGGGTGGAATCATTTCCACTTGTGCTGGATATTCTCGTGAATGCAGGGGCAGAGGAATGATTTCAAAGCCCTACGCATCAGTCTTGAATTTGAATTTGCGCTCGATACTGTGTAGCCTTATAGCCCAATGACGGCGGTGCTGGGAGAAAGTAATCCAGTCTGAAACAATACTCACCCTGGCAATTGGCCAGGCAAAGCCACTATATCTATCCAACGACGACGAGCAAAGTCATTGGATACGAGGTGCTCGCTCAGCCAATTGCCGGGTCGTCTCTCCCATGAGGCGCCCGCCCATCGCATTTGAGGCTGCATACAATTAGATCATCTCGCATTCTGGCCAGAGGCTGTCTGCTGTTTAATTCCAAACGACCGTCGTTCAAATATCAACAAGACTCTTCGTCCGAAGAAGACAACTATGGCGGAAGGAAAACCAAGACGAAGAAGAATAAGCCAACGGAGACGTTTCTAGCATCTCCCCTCCCTCCACCTTTCACGGAGGACCAACGGTTGATTGGGGTCGACATGCTCATTTTAGTGAGCTTACGCTATAGACTAGAACAGCTTTGCTTACCGGATATTCGAGGTGTGTAAGGTTAGGTAGGAAAGGCCCGAGTTTTGATTGTATCACGTTATACTATCCTTTTTTCCTCCTCTTCCCCGAGAACTATAGTCTTCGATTTCCTTATAGAGGCGATTCGAAGTCACCTGATGTTAGTCCTCTCCAAAACATTGACAAGTATTTGACTAGTCTCGCGCACGCACAGAAGTCTCGACCCAACTGCTCTCCCCGCACAATGATTAATGATTCGAGGTGGAGGTGCTGGAGGGTGTCGTAGGCGACCTGGGTCGACCATAGGATTCTCCATTTCCCTTTGCTTCAGTCTCACCATAGGAACCTTAAAAAGACAAATGCATCGATTAAGGAGCTCCGCGTCGTTGGGAGCCGAAAGAGGACCTTCGGCTCGTCAAGTGTGTACATTTTACTGTGCATGTGCAGCTTTCTACAGTTTTCTAGCACGCGTTTAATTCTCTCTCCGCCATGGTTTACTAACATTGTAAATAGATAGATGAAGGTTCCATGTCTTTGCTAGGGAGGTAATGTGTGCATTTTTGGGAACCTGAACCCGGCCCCATGATGTATCAATGGACCTGGAGCCAATGTCACGAATGCACATCATGCGTCGAGGTCAAGTCCAAAACCGGGTGAGTGAGCTTGTGATTGATGTGTGCCAGGCGCCGAAGCGGTTGTACAAGCTCGTCTTTTATGTGCCACTTGTACTGTATAGCGAATCGAGAGTGCCATTTGGCGATGTGACCACGATGTCGCGCAGGCGCACAAGGGGCATTATCACAATCATTGTATAGAAGGGTCAATACTACCTGGTAGGTACGGCATATATATGTCTGACTCTGTTTGAACTCTGAACCGTGACTACCGACCCAACGGCAACGCGCCCAGACACACACCACCCAAAGACCACAACCCTTCCAAACCCTCTTACATAGTACCTCGCGCGGCACGAAACAATGCCACCCAACCTGCGATTTGCATATCTTTAGCGAGCCTGGCTTCCAGGGTTTATCATGCTGGCGTGAAGTGTTTGCATGTTGCTGAAGACATGGGAGTATGGCAAATACGGGAGGATCGCAGAAATGTAGAAAGCCAAAAGCCTGCCTGTGCTCGTCGTGTACTACATAGTAGGCAAGGAACACTTAACCCCCGCCCCCCACCTCTTCCTTGGCAGGCAACAAGTCCGGACGGAAGTGCTTGAGTGCCTGGTGCCAGCCAGCGAGATCCATGACACCGGACGGTTGGAACTTGGGATCGCGTTTTCCTTTCGACACACGCCCCCCTTTTCTTTCCTCTCCCCTGTTATTTGCGGAGATGGGCTTTCCATGGTCACAAAGGTAGGGCTCATTCATCTCGCTACGCCCGACACGCCTTCACCAAGGACCGAAGGATAGCGTAGCGGGCGGGAGCTAGAGTACTCATGATTCACAAGCACCTGGGCAATCAATCACCTCACCAGCATATTTCCTTGGTCAATCTTTCCACTGGCTGGCTTCCCGCACGCCCCCCCCCGACACCCAGGTGAAGAACCGACTTTCCTGATGCGGACAGTCGCTGGCCATTTGCTCGGTCATGTTTGGTCGGCAGCATTTATTCATTCTCCATGGGCGGAAACCCCATGCCAGACAGCTTGGCCATGCTTGGCCGGCAATGGGGAATTTCACCGAATTAATAAGCTCTATATTAAAGTTATTGGGGAACGCGTGGCATGAACTGTCCATTTCTTGGAACTCTTTTTGCATCACAGCTCATATATGGGATGTGCTAAAGGAGCACAGGTAGTTTTTATTACCATGTACCTACCTCCCGGGACACAGGGACATAGCAACCAAACCGTGGAACCACTAGATCGCTAGACTGCCTGTGCACCAATTAACCAGTTCCTGTCAGACTCCCCAACACTTCCTAAACTCCTAGATTCCGAGGGATCTATCAATTAATCACTTGGTCGGTTCGTTTCACTTCAATTGGGTCCATTCATCGAAGATGGCCCGTCGATCGCTACCCGGTCCCGGCACCTGGGAAGTGGTGATGTGATCGGGGCAACGGTAGTGCCCATTTGTTTAAAATTTTCCTTCATTCCCGAATTAATCTATAGAGTGATCAGGTGGACAGCTGGACAGCTGGACAGGCGGACAGGCGGACAGGCGGACAGGCGGACAGGCGGACAGGCGGACAGGCGAGACTGGGCACAATATACTACGCAAACAAACACCCACACACATGTGCCGTGACTGGATTGCAGGCAGGCAGGCATTGATGATTATCAAGCACCTATATAAGAGTAATAAATGCTCGAGACTCCGCTCATCGCTAATCTCGAACCAACTTGGGACGGAAATCAATAATCCACTACCACAATGCCCTGTCTTTACTACAAACAGTACGTGCATGCATGTCTGGCCCCCGGGTCTTGTCCATTTCTAGCTCCACCGCATTCCCCATCAGCGTTTCTTTCAACACCCGTAGGGACACTCGGGTGAGTATGTCTGGTTTGTACAAGCTAGGTGGTCAGTGAAGGTTGAATTGCCTAGAAGGGCATGACAGCGTTGGTGTTGCATCCAGTCGCGTCCCTCCCAACCAAGAAATTCGATGCTACAATACTCCAGAGCAGCGCGGGGATAGGGAAATTGGCGGGCGCCTGTGCTCTTCTCTTCTGGCGCGCTGCACATATATTTCTCTGTACATAGTAGGTGAACTGCTTGTGACCAAAAAGCAGGTGCCCGACGCCACAGTTCATGCAACCAGGAGCTCGGGAGAGGGTTCCTGCAAACTGCCACTGCATCGGCTGTTTTGCTGCTTTTGGTGTTTGTCGTTACCCGTTTGCCGGGAGTCATTGCGGCCGCTCATGAGAATAACGCTTCTTTCTTTTCGGCTCTGAATTGTGGGCAGAGCCTCTCTCTGCACTCCAACGGTAACGCTGATCGTCTGAACTTGCTACATCTCAAAACGTTGTATCTAAAGACAGTCCAGCCAGTATTGTACTCGGGGGCTACAACACCGTGTTCGCCATGTCCCGGTTTCAACGACACGGAACTCCACGGCCTCTGAACCTTTATGCGCTCTTGCTAATTGACCATCTCGTCAAGGCACTCTGGATGCAGTCAGACGGTGGTTATGAACGTGTTTGAGAGGCACAAGGCAGGTGTCGTCCGTCTATTTGGACACGCACGGGACGGTAAATCATCCTGAGAGGTTGCGGGCCGAGACATTACTCTGCTATTGATATAACGGCTCGGCGGAGCGCCCGTCTCGTGACGGCATCGCCCGAGAATGCCGAACCTACCAACGGAGGAGATCACACTGCCCCCTTCTTATCACCTCTAGATTCCCCTTTTTTTGACATGCTCTAGCATGTGATGCCTTGTCGACCGTCCTACAGAAGGGACTTTGCAGAGAAAACGTGATTTTGTGGTAGATAGGAGGGATATGCGTCACAGTGTTCTCTGAAGAAGAAAACGGCACGGGCAGAAAACTGGGCGAGGCCGGTCGACCGCAATGCAGTACGAATGGACGCGGCACTTACTCACTTCAGGACTCATGATGCCTTCGCGAAGTTTAGTGTAGAGTTTGAATCTTGGCATATTCCAGGCCATTTGCTCACGCTCCAACTCGGGTCCTCACGAGATAGGTGCAAAGAATTGTCATAATCGCCAAGTCAACCCTCACTAGGCTGGATTGGATTACAATATGGTATCAACTTTGTGCGCTATCATTTGTGTGGCAGTCGTTACAATAATGATGCATGGCATGTTTGATTCTATGGAAATGTGCAGCGAATAGTGTGTCTGGGTTATGTAGCTGATGGCTGTTGGCCATTTATTGAACAACCGCAGTATTTTTGAGTTGATGCATTGGGCGGTAAAGGACGACGCTTCCCAGCCATTGCATCTTCCATATTTGTTATACTATTAACTAATTATACACAACCCCTTCAAAGTCGCAGATTGACTGCAGACTGAATCGATGTACAAATGCCTGCACTGCAGACACGATTGATATGTGCTATCAGGTCATCGATACGATATGGCTTGGTGGTGACGCCGTCCTATGTCTGGTGAGTGGGATTATCCTGCTGCACGTTGTATCCAGGAGGGGGACCTACCATTCCAGCCTCGATAGCTGAGCTGACCTGTTCGCTGCGCACATTGGCAGTGACGCCGATAATAGGCACGTGGCCTGGCATCTTGCCCGACAGTTCATGCGAACGGACCTCTTGTGCAAATTCGATGCCTCCCATGATGGGCATTTCTATATCGCATAGAATCACATCGAAGCTCTGTTTCTTTTCCTTGACTGGAAGCATACGGATAGCTGCCAATGCCTCCTGGCCATGGTTTGCAGCTTGAACTACGAATCCCCTGGTGCGGAGCAACTTGCAGAGGACCTTTTGATTAACAAGGTTGTCCTCCACAACGAGAACGTGCCGACAGGTAGCCGAAGCCACGCTCTTATCTGCTGGCTCCACGAGTGCTACATCAATAGCCGCACCGCCCTTCTCCTGACGCGACGGTGGCGGCGGGACGACAAGCGGCGAAGTCATGTTCGTCAAGCTCAACGTCCTGGTCAGCTCTAGAATAGGCTCATTGCTGACCGAGGGACGACGTGGCGGTCCTGTCCTTGGCGTCTTGACGTAAAAGGCAAAAGTGCTGCCTGTTGTGCCAGAACTGCTCATGCCGATTTTGCCACCGAGCATTTCCGTAATCTGGCGAGAGATGAACAACCCAAGACCGGAGCCGCCGTACTCTATGTGAGTCCTCGGAGAAGCTTGCGAGAAACGGTTGAATAGGAGGGCCATTTCGTCGGCTGTGAGCCCCTTTCCCGTGTCACTGACCTTGAAGTACAGGTACATTTCTTCTTGAGATAACATGTCACGACAAAAGTCATCCGTAGGACTGGTTGCTTTGGCTGGCTCGTATCGCTGGGGTACATAATTGACCCCCAGGCTATCATGACTCAATGGACTGGGCGATGCACCTATGGTGATGATTATTTCCTTGGCCGTCGACGTGCGGGTAAATTTGATTGCGTTCGTGACGAGATTGATGACGATCTGTAAGAAGCGGTTCGGATCGAGAAGCACCCAGTTCACTTTCAAATCCTTCAAGGATTGATCCTCAACCACGGAAAGAGTAATGTTGGTCATTTTCACTGCAGTAGTCCACGTTAGCCACTTGCTTCAAATCCTATAACATACTCGCCAACGGTCAACCACGGAGAATAACTTTACATTCTGGTTGAAAAACCTTCAGAGCAGTTCGTACAAGATCCTGGAATAATATCAGCAAAGACTGTCTGCCACCTCGGCAGAGGTAGAAGCGAGCTAGACCTACCATTGGCTGGACAGGAACTGGGGACACCACCAGGAGATCCGCATCAAGTTTTGAGAGCGTGAGAACATCGTCCACTATCTGCTTCTGATGCTGCACACAATACATGATCGTGTTTGCTGCGTCCAGTGCATTTTCAATATGCTGGCGAATGACGGCGCATTCATTTCGTGGTGGCGCGGATGCGTCGGCTGCTGTTGCTGTATTCAAAGCCTTTGAGCTTGCCTTCATGGCACCAACCACTTCCTCACCACAGTGCAATACAGCCGAGAGAGGATTGCGGATTTCATGACTGATCATATCAATGAATCGTTCTTGGTGCGTCTTTAAGCGAATAGCCTCATCCATCTTGTCCGTCAGAATCTTTGCTGCCATCTTCTGGGCGCTGATATCTGCGACAAGTCAGTGTCTTTCTTCATTTGAATCAACTATGTGGAAAAGAAAGATAGCACTGGCTTGTCAAGCGAGGCCTGTCTGATTCATCCGCCAGCATGTTGAGAAATAGGAATTTACCCTACACACTGTTAGCTGTCTTCTTATAAATACCAGATTTATTGAGGATGCTGATTACTAACCACCTGTGACCCAAAAGTCGATGTGATCGACTGTGCCATCGTCCTTGAATTCGGAGAAGCCGGTGATTAGTATATACACACCATTCTCGATGAAGTGATCTCCTTCTTGGACCGTGTGAACCCTGTTCTTCAACTTGAGCTCCATGGTCCTTGGTCCAGGTTCGCGACTGAAGCTTCTGAAGCACTCATCCCATTTTTCCAAACAATTATCAGCAATGAACGGCAGCCAAGGCTGTGCGCCAAATACTTTGCCACGAGTGAATCCGTAGTAAGCGTGCCAGGCATCGTTACCTATTCGAAAACAAGATCAGCATAGAGCGATAGGGATGGTGTCTCCTCTGATTCAGCGCTTCTAGAGCATCGGGTCTGTTGCATTGGAAATTGCCATTGACTGACCGTACTGGACATGGCCTTGTCCGTCTGTTCGCACGATTCCCAGAGGGCAATTCTCTGCATAATTCCTCCATTTACTTTCTGACATTTCGAAAGCCTTGGATCGATCACTGAGTTGTTCTTCATTCCATTTCAGCTCAGAGATATCGACTACCAACCCCATGACCGTTTCAATCTCCTGATTTTCATTAAGATCTGGGTAGACTGTTGAGGATAGTCAGTACCTTCCACACAGAAATGGATCGATTAGCTGGAAGAGCACTTACCAGCGCAGATGGCTGTCCTATAATCCGAGTACATGTGGCCTTGACGAAACGGAATCTTACACCGATACTGGAATTGACCGCCTTTCTTCTCAGTCAGGACCTTGACCCACCACTCTTTGACCAGAGGCAGATCTTCCTCGTACACGGAAGCTAGCCAGTCATCATAATTATTTCTGGTCGGATCTAGTCCAGCAAATCTGTACCAAGCGTCATTGGCATAAATGATGTTGCGGTCGAGTCCCGAGACGGCAAGACCAATAGTAGAGCGTGCCGCAAAGCTTTCAAATCTCTTCTCGCTCTTTTGAAAGTCGGATGTGGCCTTTCGAGCGATCTCTGCACGACGCTGGACTTCTTCGGACAGCTTGATTCTGGCAATATGCGGCCTCATTACCTCAGTCAAGGACCGCAAAAAGTCTTCGTACAGTTGGTTGTATCTCCGATAGGGATTCAGTCCAAAGATGAAAAATGCAACAATCTCGTCGTCCGACTTGAGCGGAAGGATGACGAGTTCATGGCTCGGTGAACCATAGCCTTTCCACTACCACAAATATCAGAGTCAGTCTTTGCTTCTTCTTCTTCTTCTAGCCTGCTTTGAATGATTACATGAACAAGTCAATGGACATGACAGGGCAAAGTGAAAGCATATCCAGAGTAATGGGTCTTGCTTACACCAATTCCACTCAGAAGTGGTTCGAGGCTAGGATCATTCGTTTTCAAGACAAGTGTCTCCTCGGCCGTAAAGGCACTGAGCACCTTGGGCGCAAAACCATCGATATCGTATTGGGCGTCCATGTACTCCTTGGCAGCGATGTGGTCAGAATCCACACCTATGGAACCCTCGAGGCGGCAAGTGTAATGCGGACGGGATGGAGGCGCCGCTAGACCTGTCTGTTCCTGTACCGAGTACAACAACACAAATGGAGTGTCTTTTTCGTTCATGCGCAGGCCAGATAAGGTGTCATCCCAGAGTTCCTTCAGACTCTTGGTCTTGGCGATCTGTCTTGCAATCTGCTTTCTGCAGTCGACCCGACGCGCCGTAATGATGTCGAGTGTCAAATCCGACGGACATCCATATGCGCCCTTGACCTGGCCATCATCGCCAATGACCGGGACCAGTTTCCAGTCAAAGTAAGTCTCTTCGAGAAAACCATGCCGCTCCATGAGGAACATGTCGGCCTCGCCGCGCAGAGTTTCGGCAGTGAGACGTTGACGACTGATGAGCTTGTCAAAATAGGACCAAAACTCGGGAAAGACATTCGGCGCATCTTTGCCCTGCATCGATGGGTGCTTGGCACCAACCAGAGGGATGTATGCCTCATTGTAGATAATGGTAAACTTTGGTCCCCAGTACAGTATCCGCGGTTCCGTATCAGCCATCATCAAGCGAAGGATTTGCTTGAGTTCCGAGGGCCATGTGGCCATTGGGCCAATGGACGAAGTGTTCCAATCGACATGCCGGACGAACTGCTGAAAAGGCGTGAGATTGGCTGGAGGAGGATCACGCGTCCAATCGAAGTTCAAGACGGGTGCTGCCGGTGTCATGATGGTGGCATCACGGCATTCGTCGTCCACGACTGTGCTTGCAGTATTGGCATGCTCGAACATGAGAGGATACAGCTGCGTTCGAATCAAAGAGATTATCGTTGCGCCGCCATGCGCAAAGTTGATTCTGTAATGTGGTTAGAGGGATGTCTCCTTGAGCAGTATGAATGGAGCCCCTCGGAGAATCCCACAAGCATTCCCACGCTATTAGGTGATCGAGACACGACCAAATGGCGCAGCTTCTAGGAAAGATCAACGCGCGTAATCGCCAGGATTGGCACTATCATTCAAAATATCGTGAGAACTGTCGAACCTGGGTGATGATTATTGTCTTCTTTGAGTTGCAAATGTAACTCAAACGATCAAAGGTTGGAAGAAAAAACTCCCAGAGGACCAGAACTGCCTGACCTGCCGCCACAACAAGCGGCAGCACTAGGGCTGAGGGGTCTAGAACCTACCTAGGTTACTACATTCTAGATCTCGCCTAAGCTTGCGGGATAGAGGCATCTGGCATCGAATAAATGTCCAAGTACCTACCTACCTAACCTACCTCACGTAGCCCACCCAGTCTGGCCAGTCCTCGTGCTGTCAGTGACCTGGGCAGTCTCCGAGGTTGAGGGGCAGCCATGTTTGCCATGAAACAGAATCTATTTCTTGTTTGGAAAGTATCTCTTCACTAAGGATGTAGCACGGCGATACCAGTAAATTTCCGGACACGTGGTGATGCCCAGCTATGGTGCATATCGAACTGCAGCACTACCTTGCTTGACCTATGGACCTGTCTAACCCCCGTGCATGCCCCCAGGTTGCCGATTGCAGCGATCCGGCTAGTTTACTCCGGTCAACGATAGCTGCCTTACCTATTGCCTACCTACAAAGTACGTACGAGTGGGCTACATACATGACATGATTACCCACCCAAGCTATCAATCATCCTAGGTTAGACAGTTGTACCCATAGGACTACTTCAGCCCTTACATATACCACAGAGGTCCGATCGCAGATGTCTGGGGGTAGCCTAGAGTCAAGCTGAAAGGGAGAAAGAAAGGAAGAGCAAGGCCTCGGTAGAAAAGAGCACGTTTTCCCATCTGAGATATGTGGCTCCGCGAGTCATTTTTTCCTCGCAGCCCTCTTCTAATCTAGTGTACGTCATGATGAGGTTACGGGCAATGCAAAAGAGTTGAGTGATACAGTGGGGGGAGGCTTTGGGAGGGGCTCGAGGGGGCTTTTCCACTAACAACTTGTCGCAGAAAACGCGCTGCAATGTACATAGTAGGTAGGTTAGGTACCTACATACTCAAGTGCTACTTATCTCACCGCCCGCCGCCATCTGATGCCGACACACTGACTGACTTTGCAATAAGAAAACTGATACGCACGCTTCTTGCCGAGTGAACGTGGAGTCGCAGCGTACTTGCAATGGCACCTCTAACCCAGAACATGCCCTTTACTTGCTGTAGGTAGATGTCTGGTATCTAACTTTGGCATGGCCATGCAGTCCAGCATGACTGTCGATCTCCCGCAACTCGCCTATACCTGCTCTAGCAGGGATCGTACAATAGGGCTGTTGATGCCAAGACTACCTAGGTTACCTACCGCAGTTCTGCAAGACTTGTTGTCCCCCATCTCGACACTTTGTATTGCCAACGGGAGTTGCCAGCCAAGAGAATTTTTCCACAGCATCAAAAATTGACTAGGTTAGACAAAATATAGACGACTTCTACCTCTCTCATGATCGCTTTTCTGTTCTTGATCTCATCCCAATCTTGCCATGACGGTTAAATACCACGCGCAGGTGAGAGGAATGAGGCGATGGTTTACGTACAATCAACTCGTACGCACACTCAGACACTGCGGCACTATCCGTCACGCCTCTAGCTGCGCTGAGCTTGGGCATATTTTCTTGAACCCCTTCAATTTCTTGCTGCGCTTGTCGCGGATGACTCCAGAACTGACGGCGATCCCGTTGGATCCGATTCCCAGTACCGTCAATGCTTTCGATATTCGGGTATAATTTCCCAGGAAACCATGGACTCTGGCATCCATCCCGCTGGTGATGCCGTGGCCCAATGTTGTAGCCCAGGTCCCGCCCATTCGAAGCGTGTGTGCTTGTGCATCGGCGTCAGGTTCCAACAAGATTGAATAGACTGTGCCCGAATAGACCACCGCCCCAGTTGCAACAAGGGCTGGAAAAGTCCACGAGCCTTTGTGTACAATGGGATGGTACGGGGTGATGAGGAGGGACTTGTTAATCCTGCACATGATCACTTCGCGTACTCGGGTCCTCAAGACTACTGCCACCTTGCGACCTCCAGCTGCTGTTTGAACTACAGAGCCCTCTCGCAGAATGCTGACGGCGACGTCCTGGCCCGTGGTCAAGGTGACCATACTCGAGGCTGAGAAGCAAGGGTTGTCACTCCTGTTGTACGAAGACATGGACACGGTCGCTCTGCCGTCGCTGTACTTTCCATCGGCTTGGGATCTGAGACTGGGCTCTGGGGGCCTGACGGACGTGTCAAATGCCGATATCAACTTCTTTTGGCACCCCAGGAAGAGCGGGCTGTCGACATCATACTGTTGGACGCCGGGGTCCTTGAAGGTGTTGCGCATCTGATGAACATGCGCATCCCACAGACTGAGAAAGTAATGCAATCCCCATGTGCAAAGGTAGTCGTTGTCAAAGACTGCCAGCTTGACCTGCCCTTGCAAGTCCTGCATCAATGACTTGTTGTAAGCATCGTCAAAATCCTTGGCTGGGATGTTCTTGCACAGGGCATCGAATCTCTCTCGAGCCGAGACCATGGTTTCCGTGTCCAAGTCCACCGCTTTGCGCTCACCATTTTCCCCGAGCGGGAAAAATGAGGATAGATAGCTGCAGATCATGGCGCGGCTCTGGTGGTAGGATACTTTCCAGTCGGGTAACGAGGTTGCCTCTCGTCCGTTGCGCTGGGCCTTGACTACAAATTGAGCCTGACCCATTCGCAAGTAGGAAAGCTCGGCACTCATAGCCAACTCGCCAGTATGCAACTTATTCCAGTCCACTTTGTGGCTGCTACTGAAATATACAGTCCGAGACTGACCGTAATGTATATTGCCGAGGGGAAGTATCAGACTTCTTTTCTGGGGGCTATTGGACCTGAGCGTGAGACCAGAAGTCAAAGTGGCGAGATCATCCTGTCCCTTGCTTCCAGCTGTCTCTTCCACAGACCCATTTTGTAAGCTCAGCTTCTCGTCACAAGTCAGTTTCAGTATACACCTGTTGGCAAATGTAGACTGAAGGTGCGCCACGGCATTGACGAAAACGGTCCCCTGAGTCTTGTTAACTTTTGAAGCGTGTTTCGAGATCAATATCTTTGTATCTCAAGACATACCACCATTCCAGCATCTGGTATGAACGAATAATTACCACCTCCGACCTCGGCGATGGATTTTAATAGGTCTGACATGATGTCGTTGCCGAAGCCAAAAGTATGAATAGCTGCTGGCAGTGGTGTCATATTTTGAATGCTTTCAACATACCCCTGAAGTGGAACTCTGAGGTAATGTGAGTTTGATATACCCTGAAACACCATGAGGTCGGTATTTGATCATGCTTACTGGCCATTTGGCTGACCATCTGTCAATAGCAAGATCGCTGGATTTCGACCCGAACTCTCTTGGCCTTTGAAGAGATTGATGCCTTTCAAGATACCCTGCCAGAGGTTCGTTGAGTTTTCTACCTCCAGTCCTCTGATGAGATCATCCGCAGCTAGCTTGTTATCCGAGTTCATGAACTCAAGCTCTTGTAGGACCTACCAATGGCTTTAGCTTGATTCCAGAAAGCCAAGATCTATACCAGAAAGCAGAGAAGCAAAATAATAACTCACCTCTGCCTGATCACTGAATTTCACAATGCCCAGTCGATCACTACCATCCAATGTCTCTAGCACTGTCAGTGCAGCGTGTTTCGCTATGTCAAGAACCGAGAACCCTGGATGCTCTCGAGTTACTTGTCCCTTCTTGTCGAAGCCGACGACAGGGGCTGCATCAAACATGCTGTAGCTCACGTCGATGACCAGAACAATATCGCAGGGCACGTGCTCGATACTTTTATTGTTTGGGCGTCGTGGAGGCTTGACCTCGACTAGGACCCCACCACATGATGCAACAGGATTAATCGATAACAGTATGTCATCTGCCAGGATGGAGGTAGATATGATGTTCTGTGATCTTGTTTCGACAGCCGTGGTAGGGTTACGATTATCGTCGGGCACTTCAAGTTCAATTCGAGTCTAGGAAATAATTATTAGAAAGTAAGTGTTCAGGAAATGGCAAAGGGCTTGTACCATCGTTTTTAGTGTTACAGTGGATAAGTAGAGGGCAATTGAATGTTGTCTATTGCGAATAAAGTGTTCCGAGGTAAACAAAGCGAGATAATCTTTGTGCTCAGTTCACGCACAATGGCTGCAAATCACGAAATAGATGCCTGAATCGGCAAGACACACAAAGAATATGTCGGTTCCAAGTTCAATCGATGCGTTCCTGGGTTGGCTCTTATACAGCATAGAAACCACCGCCTATTCCCCATACCTCGATTCCCTTGTACTTGAGCTAGAGGCTTCCTTCAGTAGCCTCAGTCATTCAGCCGGCTCCAACTTTGAATTGAGCTCGGTTCTTTAACTAATGCACTAGTATCGATACCCTAGTTTGCAAGATCCCAGATCGTGGATCTCTACTATGTAGATCAATTCATGTAGCGAGACAAAGCACATCGAATCGTGGCTTCATGCTAGGAGTTGGGAGTGCCCTAGGAATTTGGTCACGCTCTGGAAAGTTTGCCTGTTGCCCAATAATGCGTGGTAAACTCACGCGATACGTAAATAGCAGCATCACATTCCTAGACGGGAGATTTACATTGTGAACGTATAGAAATGGTCCCTCTCCGTGCCGTTTATCGAGTTCACGGACTACATAGCAGGCCTGGTATACTCTTAAAATACGAGACGTCTAGATGATTGACTCGTAAAGACACTTTGGCGCTTTGAGCCGGAAGGATTCCAACACCAACACAGTCTGCCTTACAGCTGGCTTAGTCTCATTTAGACGGCGGACACCGACGCAGTCAGGCGGGCTCTACTTTGGAAAACTAAACAAGATCGTCCTTCGTGATGTGTGGACCAAATATCAGTAATAATCGAGCATCTGAAAGGCGAAACATAGCCGGTATTCAAGCAAAAGAATATCATCTAACATAATCCGCTATGATAGCCGACCAACGAAGTGTATTTACTCCGCACGGCCGGTAGCCGCTTAGGATAGACCAGTGTAGCTGCGCCTCGGCCAAGTACAAAGTATGCCTGGAGAGAGCAGAATTATTTGTTGGTTGTTAGTCATAGTTTAGGTGACAGATATAACCTTACCCACTCCAACGGCAGGCCTCGACAAGTGGCTCGTGTACATGTAGATTCGGGATTGCAAATGTGAATGGTTTCGAGCATGCAAACAACTCATGGTCCTTGAAGCGGCATAATTGAAAGGAATACAAAAGGATACTAAACTCAATTGATTCTGAGTGAAGTGTAACGTAATAGTGTTTCGCCCTTTCGTCGTGTGTATGCAGGTGAGCAGAAAACTCAATTAGCAGGCCCCTCATTTGCGTCATTTATGACTAGTGGACATTATTTGCAATAAGCTCCAATTCTTCAACAAACAAGAATCGGATGTTGTAGTATAGTGGTCAGTACATCACGTTGTGGTGTGAGCACTCACCTGCAACCACGGAACACCTCCGTGAAGACCCCGGTTCGATTCCGGGCAACGTCAAGTCCAGCAGAAATGTCTGTTCTTTTTGGATTTTTTTCGGATAGTCGATTCATCTGTGCGGGGCAATCTCTCGTTTTGCTTTGGTGCAATCCGTGCCGTGGTTGCCTTTAATTTATGGCCATGTATCCATCTTACCTATAATTGAAACTTTTGGGCGACCTAACATGAATGATGTCTCTTACAATCCGGGCTTTCGTTGATCATCAAGACATGTTGGACTGGGCAATTGCTTCTTGTCCGTCTTTTCCCACTTGCCTTTTGGCGTACTTTGAATCTCTTTGCCCAAAGTGATAAGAAGCGCGGGGTTCTTTTGCTTGCCCCGCATCTGTTGTCAGTAAGCATTTCTCGTCAGTGTGTGTGTGTACTACGGGGATTGCATACCTTGAGAGGCTTAATGACGAGAACAGATTAGCAAGAGGATTGGAAAGCTTTCAAGTCGTTTAACGCTGAGAACTGACCCGTTTTGTCTGATTCATATACCGTCTCGAAAGATATCCTTTGATTGTCCTCGTACGAGCCTGAAATCAACCGCGATAGATATTAAGTAGTTGACAGCCCCTCAGAGAGTCTTTGTATCTGGTCTCCTAATAATTGCCTATCTTCAGAAGAGTCAAGCCCAATTCGATCAAATCATAATGATTCACATTAAGCATATCCTTTACCACAGATTGTACACATTAGCAATCATCAACGTCCATGTGCAGTAACAATCAGATCACATATTTATTCATTTTCCATTCTGGCAGCGACGTACTAGCCCAATTGGGAAGTTTCTTACTTGGAGCGCCAGAGCTCCGACCGATTTTTTCTCTCTTGCTTTTTTTCCCCTTCCTTCCAAATTTTTTTTTAAACTCCTGACCGAACCTTTGACTCGACAGCAACTCAAGTATCCAGAGTTTCCTCCACAGATCATCATCATGCCCATCAGCAAGAAGGATAGAGTATGTGATAAAACGCAATCCCGTGCAGTAGGATCAATGCAATTGTGACCTGCTTGCAACAAACGCATACATGCACACACATCAGTTTTACTGACCTTACAACTCGCCACTAGAGAGCCCGTGAGCAGAAGGCCGCCGACAAGGCCGGTACTCGCACCGCCGTCAAGGCAAACGGTCTTCCGGTCAAGGCTCCCAAGCCCACGTCCATCGTAAGGCTTGACTTGGAGAAAAAAACAAAAGCCCTTGACGGGTATATCGCATGCACGTGACTAACCCGGTCGATTCAGTGCCAAAACTGCCGCAAGGAGATTGTCAACACCAACAAGATCCAGCTCGAGGTGCACGCTGGCACCCACGATGCCAAGCTCTGGCCCAAGGAGAAGTGCTGGCCCAACGACTTTTAAGCGATCATGGGTTCAGTTTGGCAGACTTGGTGGTCCCGCAGAATGACCCAATTTTCGTCGTCGGTGGAAATTGAGAATATTCGAACCTGATCTCATCAGAAATGGTCTCTTTGCGCCCAAGTCAGAGAGGCGGCAACGTACACCGCTTGTGGTTACAAGCAAAACGCGCATCAAGAAACATTGGAGTTGTAAGGAGTTCGGCCGAGACAATCAGGGCCAGGAAGTCATTATGGTTGCATTTTAACAAGAAATGAATTCAAGCCACCCAGGAGGCATTCGTGAATCAGGAAATGCATCTTTGAGTGACCATCTACCCTCTTTTTTTTTTTCTCAAGTGCATTGCGGTCTCCGTGAGGGCAGCTGATTTGTGAAGAGACTTGATTGTCATTGATTCACATTTGCGGACAAGAATAATATTTAAAGTCCCATTCCGATTCGGTGTTGGCTTTCCTCATCAACAAGAATATGTTCAAGTACAGTAACAATCCCTCGATAATAAACATAGAGCGTTGGACACTTGAAACCATCAGGATAAAACCTCTGGCTAGGTTCGCAGTCATGGTACAGAAAAAGACGCCTCGGCTCACTCAGGATGGCAAGGTTGCAACTGCGCCTGCACAACCTTTAACAGCAATATCCACAGTTGTAGCATTTGCTCAGACTTTCTTCACCGTCCGAGGCGGAAGCAGCGGCAAGGGTGAGACATCGAAAGAGAAGCCTTCAAGAACCACGAGCAACATGCCGACGAGGACAATGGGAACCAAGCTATTTAGGTTGGAAGGCGAAGAGGAACGAGACGAAAATATGTCAGATATGATAGGGTCAGAAACAGGCGCGGAATAACAAGCCAGTCGAGGGTTATCGGGTGTCGTGAATCAGAATGGTTACGTAGTCTACAATCCCAGCATGAAACCCACCAAGCATCAATGAGGAGATGTAATTGTCGAGACTTTCAATAACTCGGGAACAGTCAACGTGAAATAAGCAAGACTTTTGAAATGTTACTATCGGAGTATATAATCTATGGCATATCATATTTGTCGTTCGGGTATCGATACATTCATTAGGAAACACGGCCACCTCGGCTCCATCAGCTCCTTTAAGAGGAGAAGTGAGGAGCATTGAGGAAGAGACCCATCAGGACACCTCCGAGGGTACCGGCAATGGGAATGGTCATGATCCAGGACAGGACCAAGAGACCAACACGCTGCCAGTTGACAGCCCTGATGTGACCGTTGCACAGACCGACGCCGACGGTCGCTCCCGTAATGCACATGGAAGTCGACACGGGAAGCGAGAACTGAGAAAAGATCAAGACGGTGATGGCAGCACCCATCTCCATGGACGAGCCACGCGAGGGAGAGTGGTAGGTGAGCTTGTTGCCCATAACTAGAGATGGAGTCAGTAAACAGTTAAACAGTAAACGATGCGTAGAGAGTGATGGCTTACCCTTCATGATGTTGTAGCCATAAGTGATCAGACCCAGCGAGATCATGATGGCAAGCACAGCCAGTTGCCAGACGGGGACGGCGGCCTTGGAAGCAGCAGCGCTGCCGGTGGACCAGGCAGAGTAGATGACGGCCCAGGGACCGACAGAGTTACCGATATCGTTGGCGCCGTGAGCAAACGAGGCAGTGCAGGCAGTGATGATCTGGATGAAGGAGAAGGAGTGCTCGACCTCGTTGGGGTACTTCTCGGCGTAGGAGTAGACTCTCTGCATGCGGGCACCCTCGGGAGTTCCCTCGACACCGGTCTGAGCAGTGTGGATGTCATAGTAGAAACCGTAGAGACCACCGGCGACGATCATGGCGGGAATGCGCTTCATCATGATCTTGATGTTGGAGAGCTCGTAAATCTCACCAGGGCCCATGGGTGTATCACGGAGAGTGCGCATGGCCCAGCCCATGGGGCCCTTCTTCTTCAAGAGCTTGGCCTTGTGCCTGCGCTCGCCAGCCTCAGCCAGCTCCTTGTAGGTAAGCTGCTTGGCCTCGGTCTGGACAAGCTTCTTCTCGTTGTCCTCGGTAGATTCGCTGTTGGCCACAACACCGTCGGCAGATTCGGTAAAGGACTTGTCAGAGTGGGCAGAGCTGTGGTGCTCCTCATCTTCCTGAACGACGGCGTAGTTGGGAACCTTGGCCTGCTCAGCACCCTCGACAACGGGGCGCTTGAAGAGAGCAGGGCCGTAGATGAACATCCACCACTTGACGCTGTGGTCCTTGTTGATGACCTTTGCGTAGACGTAAGGGACGAAGAAAATGGCCGAGAGGATAAAGAGTCCAGCACCGACGCCCACGACAACGGCGGCAATGTACCAAGAGGGCTTCTTGTTGAGACCGAGGTTGGGAGATCCCTTGTAGACAATGGACAGGGTGCAGATGGTGCCGGCAATCAGGAAGAAGAACGGCGAAGCCCAGACGGACCAGGGCACGGGGTTCTTGCGCATGTGCACAACGACCTTGATGAGCATGAAAATGGTGGCAGCAAAGCCGGCAGAAATGGCCGGAGCCATGAAGAGACCGGCGAAAATGGCACCGAGACCCTTTCCGCCATACCATCCCCACTGAACCTGGCTGGCACCGACGGTGGCGACACCGACACCAGCAACGGCCGAGATCAGCGAGTATGTCGAAGAAACGTGAGCAGAGTGGCGTGTGCACCACATGACCCAGGTGGAAGCAGCAGCCAGAGCACAGGTGAATGCAAGCATCTGGACACCAGCATCACCGCGGAAGGCCTCGTTGGGAATGATGTTGTTCTTGATCGTATCGGCAGTACGAGCACCGACTAGGATGGCACCAAGGAGTTCGAAAATGGTACCTAGGACCATGGCTTGCCTGTAAGAGATGGATCTTGAAGAGACACTGGTAGCCCAAGCGTTGGCAACATCGTCTATAGAGTTTTATTAGTCTCTTGATCAGGTATCTGGTTATCGTGCCAGCATTTCTCATCGGACGAGCGCGGCCGGGAGCGTCGAGTCCTCGGGAACATGGAAATCTAGAAGAGGTCACTACTTACTTGCACCGTTGTTGTATGCATCAAGCATGGCAAACAACGTGCCGATAACGAACACATAAGTGTACTGTTCGAGCGCCATTTTGATTAAGAAATTGCCGGCGAGCTGGCTTATCCGCAGTACAGTGGTGTGTCTTGCTGGTTTGAATTGCTGACGCCCAGAGTTCAAGCAGACTGACAAGAAGAGCGAGATGGAGAGCTTTTATCTGAACTCTTTCCTCTTGGCTCGGCGCTGCAGTACCACGCAAGGAATGCCTCCATTATGTCTTGGCCGTCTGTCTTTTCGAGTCTTGGCCTTCTTGCAACATCCCACACTTACCTGGATGGGACACCGACGTCCGAGGATGGCGTATAGAACTGGGAGACATTGACTAGATTGATCCACGATATGGGCCAACCCAAGCAGCGATACGGTTGTGCCACCCTATCCTGCGCCTGCGCGTTGCGGCATTGCGATGTGTGATTCGCCAGCACCGCCAAGAATCAAATGGCAACGGGCAAACGCAGTCGACGCCCGTCTGCACCGTCGTCTGCGTGGCCTCGAACTTCCTAGAATTTGCGAAGCTGAAGCCGCTACCGAGATATTCATTCTTGGCAGGTCTCGAAAGGGTGTTTATATCCGCGAAGATGGCTTGGGATGGGTACGGACCGGAGCAGGCCTCTGCCATGGCGGCGCGGATGAGGCTCTTAGCGGGGCTTGGCTGCAGCGTGAGGATTTCCCCGGACTCTCGAATGAGAGCGCGCCAACACCCCACGTGGGTGGTCTTTATGGTCTATATGGACGATCTCCCGCCAAGACCCTGAGAGTTTGCGTGTAAGTCAATCGTCAGAACCATGTCAAATGCATGCTCACTGGACCTACCAGCCATAAGCCCATGGCCTCACGTCCGTGCAACCGAGTTTTTCCACACTTCTCTCGCTCTCATTCGGCATCCCTCTCCATCTTGCAATGTATGCATGGAACCACCAGAACAACTAGAAAGAAGGCTACTAATGTAAGACGCCCGCCCACCCAACACAATGGCACACAATTACAGCACTCGATTGCCGCACGTGTTTTTACTATCCATGAAACCGCGGCTCCCTATTGGCCACAGCTCCCGTCGAGCTCGGTTTCCAAATACTATATGCACTATTCAATAACACTGGAGAACGCAACGGCCTGACCCAAGCCACCGGGTCTGGGCAAAGACGCCGCCGGTTCTCATCGGTCGCCTGGACCTCATCCACTCCGAGCGGAATTTTGTTCTCATGCCTAATACTGGCTGGCTGTTTTGCGACCAAATTCGAGTATCTAGCCATGCAATAGCCACGAAAGCATGTGGTGGTCGTGTTCATTGATATGTTTGGATGTCTGGTCAATGAAGGAGCCGCCACTTGGACGACCTGGATGCTCATCAGCTCGCCGTGGCAAAAACTCTGTTCTGCCAAGACAGATTTACGTTTCCTTCCCAGTCTTTTTCTCCTCAAAGCATTTGACCACTCGGCTTTTCAGCGGCCTTGGCGTATAGTCGATGCTTATATGACATCTTCGATCCTTCTCGTGTCATTGGAGGGCCGATGATCGTCCATCGATTTCTCATTTCTGGCACCCAAGGGATTCTTCCAGTGAGTGGAGAAGATCAATATGTCACTCTGATCCTGTGACGGGTTTGATTCACACGTAGCTCTTGGGACAGATGAAGCACTCTTTTTCAAGACACCGAACTTTAGAGTAAAAGATGATCGTATGTTACCAGTGAATGTCATAACTACTTCATGGACCCGAGCCAAGTCACGCGATCAAGTCTTATTGAGCCCTATTATCAAATATTGACGATCCACGCTTCCAGAAACTTTCTTGTTAGCGTTTCCGTCAGCTCTGCATTGCTGCTACCTGCAGCATGTGCCATGCAGGGCAAGCGGAGATTCCGTTCAAGGGACCCCTTGTTGACGATGGCATACACAGTACGAGCCAAGCGCGCATTGCGAAAGGCCCGGGTATATAACAATGTATTCCGGAGGCCCGCTGATCAGCGAATCAGGTCATGCTAACCTCGTGCTGCCTTCCGAAAATGGATACCGACTCACAGCCACAAGTACGGGTTGACCGATCGCCTATCATGTCCTTGGTCAGCCACAATAGTATACAAGTAATATGCCGTGTGACAACTGCCATGAATTGGCCTGATTTGATATGTACGAGGACGTGACGGTCCGAAATATCTTTGGCAAATCGTATTATAACATTACATCTAATAACTACCAGATGAAATGGGGAAGCATGTTAAGTTTCTCCATTACACCGATCATTATTTTAAACTTCGCTTGTTATCTCAGGTCATATATGAAACTGATCAGCAGTATTTTCGTTGTAGTGAAATTGTTATTACAAATAACATGTGCACTTAGCTCTTAATACACTGTTATATAAATAGTCCTGATTGAGCTTCCTGTAACTACGTATCTATAGATAGAGTCACTCTTCTATCCTAGGAAGAACTGCTAAAAGAGCAAATATAAAGGATTGATAGATACTGCCATTTTCCATATTCTCTGACTCGTAATACAATAGGCTCATCCCATATTAATAGATTCTTACCAGAGAGTGGACTGGACAATTGACATTATTAACACGGCTCTCGTCGTTAATTAAATTGCCACGCATATATGATAATTCAGGAACACAGCACAACGTCCATTCATATTTGATAATGCAAAAAAATATTATATATGATGCTGGGTACAAGATAAAAAATTGCGATTTTATATCAAGAAGCAAAAATGATCGAACCCAGGCTCGAACTGGGGACCTCTTGTGAACATCTTTGTTGTGAGACAAGCGTGATAACCACTACACCACTCGACCACGATAAAACTCATGAGGCTTATGTCAATTCACAATAGCTTTGTTTCTCCGCAGCTTCAAGCGCTGTGTATTTCAGCAATTAGTAATATATCGAGTTGGGCGACGAGTTCAGCGGACGTTTGTTTTGACTGGGGCGATGCTGGATTGAGGCCGTCCTTCTAGCGACTTGGGCATGTTTATAATGAGGAGATTGTTCTTTCGACAGATCCCTCCAGCAAACAGTCATCGATTGCAGCACTAGCTGGAAGAGATTGAGTGAACGAAGTGAAGCTTCAGTTAATCATTCTGGGATTTCAGTGAGTCTCGTGGCAATATGCAATGAACTCACCATCGGTCCGCTTCGGAGTCCTCGTTTTCATAATGTATACTTCGAGGCATCGCATAATAACTATTTCCCCTGCCGTACTGTTTATTGCTGGAGAGTCTGGAATGCACCGAGCGAATTCTTATCTCCCAATGACATGAAATGCGACGACGCCTAGATTGGCGAACGGCGAATATTATTGATCTCAAGGGTTCGGAGGAGAAATCCTCGGTGGCCAGTATTTTGCGTATTCCAAAAATGCAAAAATGCAAAAACATACAACACCGGGGATTCCCCAGCCGTCACCGATCTGAGTACTAATCCAGCGGTTACTAGTTTATCTAGGGCAGAGCGGACGGGATGCCGAGTTCTCTAGTACCTATGGTCGTATGTGCTTGATTTGTCAAGTATTATAAAATATATTCCAAGTAGAAAAGAGGTGGGCGACGAAATCGTATGATGGGGTGCCCCCTGTTTGTAGTGATTGGCCGCTTGCCAACCCCAACTTGAATCATCGGAAAGTAGCCTGATTGATTGTAAGAAATATGAAACTGAATGAGTCTTCATTGCTTCACTTTCTTATTTCCCCCCTATAGTCTTCCTCAGTTTATTTGACAAAAGGTTACGTCTTGTCAATTAGTACTAGGGACGCATTGAACCGACCTGTGCTTATCGTAGACCATTGATCCTCTGCCTCAGCAAAACATCAGATAAACGTAATAGTCCTCGTCCCGCGTCATAGCTTTCAAAGAATTGTAAGATGATAAGCACCTGTGGCAAGTAAAACGTTGTGGCAGAGACATATTTCCTTTGCTGCTCATGATCACCTCGTCGGTCTTGGCAGTATCAAAGCAGCTTCAGCCCAACTAATATTTAAGTGATTCATGTTCTGCAACGCAGGCAGGAGCAAAACAAAACAATACAAAACGCTTAGTCTGGATGGATGTTATAGAGAATAATGGCGAACACTCTTGTATAAAGGGATAATTGACCATGTATCGATTATGTTACCAAGTTGTGAAGTCTAATAGCAATATTGACAAGGACATCAATTATCAATGTGGCTCAAATCTGGAGTGAGCTAATGTGCCATAAAAGTACCTAGATATTGAAAGGTTGAAAAACCCCTGGCCTTATCTGAAGCTGCAGTACAGGTACCCTGCATAATGCGACATGAGAATCTACTTGCAGAGTGCCCAAGGTTAGAAGGGTGTATGAATGTGCAGCACTTTTGAGACTGAAGCTTCCAAAAGCTCCCCAAAGGAGGTGCAGCCTCTGAGTCTGAGTGCTGGAGCTTGGTTGCTTGGCTCGGGGTCGGACCCGCCAAGTCTGGGGGAGCTTCCCTAGTTAGCCGTCCGGGGCTAGGTTGTGTGTTTCGTGTTCAATTGCCAGCTCACTGCTCGACCTCGGGGTTTCAACACCACAAACCTCTTTCCATCGTCGACCACGATTGAGGTTGCACTCACACGATAAAGAAAATGAAGCAAGCACAGGCTTTGGTGCTTCTGGGCACTGCTGCTGTCAACAGCGGGCTCGTGGCTGCTGGTTCAGTCCCAAGGGGCGTTGGTCCCGAGTGTAAGTGGCACCCTCTGGGTTCACCTACCTAGACATTGTCATCACCGCCATCGCTCTACTCCCATGCACCAGCCAGATAACATTGATACAATGGCGACAGCTGAAGCTGGAATGGCATTCTTCAACATGCCCGCTACTGCTCTAAACCTCCAAACCCTCGCTCGGCCTTGCTGATTTACTTGATCTACCGCGCTAATCACCTGGGCCATACAGTTGCCCGATTCTACGAACTGGACAAGTTCACCTGCATTGGGCATCCCTCGATCACAATTGCAAAGTCTCGCGTAAACGACAACACTTGCGACTGTCCAGACGGTTCGGACGAGCCCGGCACGGCCGCTTGTGCATACCTCGACCACCTCTCACCCTCTCAGCCGCTGCCCGCCTCCCTCTCAGGCTCCACCAACACCACCAATGCACTACCCGGTTTCTGGTGTGCTAATGAGGGTCACGTTGGCGCCTATGTGCCATTCATGTTCGTCAACGATGGCGTCTGCGACTACGATTTGTGCTGCGATGGTAGCGAAGAGTACAAGAAGATTGGAGGCGTCAAGTGCCAGAACCGATGTGCAGAGATTGGCAAGGAGTGGCGTCGGGTTGAGAAGGAGCGCACAGATAACCTCGAAAAGGCCAACAAGAAGCGCCGCACCATGGCCAAGGAGTCCAAGGAGCTCAGGCGGCAGGTCGAGGCCAAGATTGAAAAGCTTACCACTGAGATCAAGGAGCTGGAGCACAAGAGAGACGACTTGAAGAAGAAGTATGATGAGGTTGAGCGCAGCGAACGTGGCAAGGTTGTCAAGGACGCCGGAACTGGAAAGCTGGGCCAATTGGTTGTGCTGGCTCGGGGCAGAATCAACGAGCTTCGCGATGCTCTTGGCCTTGTCATCAACCAACGAGACGAGTTGAAGGTCAAGGTTGCCGAGCTGGAGGGTATTTTGGCCGCCTTCAAGGAAGAGTATAACCCCAACTTTAACGATGAGGGTGTCAAGAAGGCCGTCAGAGCATTCGAAGACTATGCTGCCAAGGTGGTTGACAAGGCGGACGAGGCCGAGGATGACGTCACCGAGGTTCTCGAGGAGGACAGCGAAAGTAATGGCATCAACTGGGCCGAGTACGACGATGTCGAGGTTACAGACACCGATATCCGTAAGTTAATTTCCCCGATTCACCGCTGCTCCTGTTTCCACCAACTACCGAGAGTTCTAATAACTGACTATGATACAGTCTACAATCTAGAAGCCTATCTGCCTGGCCCTGTCCGGGACTTTGTCCATGACAAGATCAACTTCTTGCGTATCTGGCTTATCGAAAATGGAATGCTTGCCGACAGCCCCGCAGGAAAGGGTGAATCGCGTCTGGTTGCTGCTGCTCGCGAGGCTTACCAATCCGTCGAATCCGACATCAAGGGAAAGCAGCGTGAGGCTGATGACAAGAAGAAGGACCTGGACAAGGACTACGGCCGCGATGATATCTTCCGATACCTCAAAGACAAGTGCGTTAGCACTGACAGCGGAGAGTACACATATGAACTCTGCTGGATGGGCAAGACTTCGCAAAAGTCCAAGAAGGGAGGTGGCTCTACCAATATGGGCAACTTTGAGCGCATTGACACTGAGGAGAGCGACGAGGAGGACAGACACGATGGCAAGGGCCTGGGTAGAGGCAAGCGTGTCGTCTTGAGATATGAGAACGGCCAGCACTGCTGGAACGGCCCGAACCGCCGTACCGATGTCTGGCTGGGCTGCGCCGAAACTGAGGAGCTTTGGAGGGTATCTGAACAAGAAAAGTGTGTTTACAAGATGGAGGTGGGCACACCCTCTGCCTGTGAGGAGGCGGTTGAGCCTGGCACGCGTGGACGAGATGAGCTGTAATCAAACAAAAGAGATGAGCTTGGCCAAGAGCCTCGAACGATGTTTTGATACAATATAGAAAGAATACAGTAGACATGTCGATAGCATTTTTCGATTCAAAAAGATCGAAGCACACCATGAAATTCAGCATACTCATGACACGAATACTTTTCTGGGTGCTTCTATCATTCACGAAGTATGAAGTATGAAGTGATCGCTGAATCCTGATTACCGTTCCAAACAGACCTGCATATTTAGTTCGCTCGAAGGCAAGTCATAGCTGCCCCGCCAACGGAACCCTACCCAAGCAAAGTGATTATATTGCAGATACAAGTCTTGCTCATGTGGTATGTCTGATATCTGGCTCGGGCTTTGCATGATGCCTCACCTGACGGTTTCTCTCTTGAGGCTTTCGTTGATTTTTCGCCGCTTGTTGTTCTCTTCTTGCTCAGCCAACACCCGCGCGGTCAATGACGCTGTCATGGCATTGTTGATACGACTGTCGATGCCATTCGAACCCTTGTCCTTCTTCTTTTCCTTCTTGTTCTTGGCGCCATCTTCAGCATCACCGTTGGTGACATCCTCTGCTTTGCGCTTCTTTTTGTCTTTTGTCTTGTCCTTTTTGAGGCTATGCGATAACCCCTGGGCTTTTAAACTCTCCAATCTCTGCTTTAATTTCGCATGCTCTTCCTCTGACGTGGGTAGGATCGGTATCAAGTTGCTTTCCTCAAAGGTTTCACTGCACTCGGGGCAATGCTGCTCGCCGGACCCTTTGGTTTCCGAGCCGGATATCTCCTTCATTGCCACTTCTGCGAAAGCATGGCCGCAGGGAACAATGTATGTTGCTTTTGTCGAGGCACCAAGCTCCTTGAGACTGATCGGACATGCCCTGAACTCCCGTCCCTTCTCATCCTTGCGCACTGTGAACTTGACCCTTACAACGTCCTTGAGGCTCTTGATGCCTGATTCCCGATATGCTTCTAGCTGAGCCTCTGGCACACTTCCGTCTTCGCTTGGGAGCAAGCACTGTAAGATCGACTCGTAGTTGTATAGCCGCCCTCTCCCGTCAGAGACAGTATTGGAGTAGTCGAGAGGCAGTGATGATAGGGGACAGAAGTTCCATAGATGCGTTAGAGACTCGAGCAACGTCTCTTTTAATTCCGTGGCCGTAGGAGCCCGCGCCGCGTTTTTGACCAGCTCGCGGCGCTTTGGAATGGAGCCACCATCATTTCCCATGGTCGCGCCTAGTATCGAAAGGTTCTGAAGTCTTGCTGTCGTGGCGACCAGACAGTGGGTAGTCGGCTTTCTGGAGGTTGCGGACTTGATGGCAGACTGCTGCTGTTCGAGGTTTGGCTCCAAATTCCAACGTTGTCGCGAACTCGAAGGAACTTTATGTGAAAGTGCCGGTGTTTTCCAGAGGCTATAATACTTGAATTGGCTGATGGCGTCAAGCAAATAATGTTCGTTTCTATCGAAATAAGTGCAGAATTTGAAGAAGTAGGGAATTGGTTGTATGGGATGTGAATGAGCATCAATCAATGCAAAGCGACACACAGAGTGGCGGTTCGCGCTATGGACTGACTGGCTACTACGTTAGCTGAATTGGTTGTTGCAGCTTTAGATGCGACTGGCCAATCATGGATGAGCCTCTTCAGGTCCGTCTTGACTCTCCAGGCTTCAGCAAGTACCTCAGTACCTGGGGTTAGCGCGTTTGTCAAGTGATGCATGTGTTTATTGAAGCAGCCGTTTGACAGAACCTAAGTGCGATTGCTGGAGTCATACCAAAAAGTTTCATTTCAATTGATGCCTACAACAAAGAACCAGTATCCTTCGTTCAACCTTGTCTAGAAACATCTCCATCCGTCGCCGCCTGACCAACAGTCAAGAACAGTTTCAATCAACCATAAGCTCCAGAGCTGACTCGGAGCGGTTAGCCGCGCTTCAAGCATCAGTCACGTCCCGATAACGATAAGAGCTTGAGAGTCCCCACGCCAAAGTACCCCCGCTCTACCGTTAGTCAACATCACACTGTGCATCTCCACGCTTCTACATACCAAAGTCACAGTTCAAAGTCATTCACGCACTCGTGACGGTAGTCTGACAAGTACTTCCCATCAAAAGTTCCATCACCTGGACCGAGCAGGCGGAGCATCACTAGGTTTGGTGGCATGGGCATTGTACCCGGCGAAGCTTGGCGCAACGACCCGACCTAACCTCTGATGCAAGCAACCAAGCAAGCCCATCTCTTGCCTTGGTGAGCTCCTGAACCCCAGACGACAACGACTACGACGGGTGTCGAACGACTCTCAGTACAAATAATCCCCTTTCGCGACCTTTCGCCAAACCTCGAATCGCTACATCAACCAATTCACCGGTCTGGGACGCCTCTGCAGACGTCAACGAATGTGCAACTCGAACAGAGACACGACCATCTGCTGATCGAATGAAGCCGCGCGCGCCCTCGTTGGTCTCTGCTGCCCTCTGCTGAAGCTACTGCAGCGCGGCCGAGGGCACAGAAGATCTTGAGGAAGACACGATCGCAACCCGCGCAGCGCTGTCAGACCAGAGGCAAGGACATCAAAGGCAGAAACACAAACGCCTCCGTCATTGCCCTCTCTCTTTATAGACTGGTCTTCATCTGTGAACGTTCCGCCTCGATAGACGGAACCCGCTTCTTGGATTCTCACGACATCATCACTAATTCTTAGACCTCGGCGGAAACCCCCCACGAGCCCGAGTCGCGATACCCCAATTCCCTCTATGCTATACCCTCTAGACGAACTTAGTCATCCGCAATCGGCCTCGAACTCGAACACGATTCACCCCAGATTCGTCTGGGACGACAACCCCTCCATATCCCCCACCCACGATGGCCCAACCGTATAGCAACCAGCTCGCCCTCGAGGCACTGGACAACATCACCAAGGATCTCAGAGCCAAGTTAGCAGATCCCTCCCTACCCTGTCAACACAAAGATCTGCAAAACCTCATCTGGAATTTCGCCAATCCTTTTCGTAGAAATGCTGAGACTAACACTTGTTCCCTGTGGCTTAGGGTCACCGACGATACCAGGAAACATGCCGCCCAACGATTACGGGAGCTCGTTGCGAGCACCTGTCGAGGTATGTCTTTATTCTCTCATGCTCCACACAGCTGAGTTCCTCGTGGACGCCGCGGCGCAGCTTCTGAGCAGCAACATGGCTATGGTGGTCGCTGTCTTGAATGCCGACGTATTGAACATGCCTCGGGTTGAAAGCGCATGATTTGTGCTTTTCCAGGATCGATACTGTCTTCACAGCTTCAGTCGCACTGGTCACCAATTGTCATGTCTAGAGTGCTCACTTACGGCGAAGCGCTCTTCATGTTTTCTTTTCCTTTATCATCCACAACTTGCTAACCGTGTTCTATAGACCAACCCGGCGACACATTTACCGCCTTCTACAATCAAGTCAATAGCAAAATTACGAGCCTTGTGCACAGCAACATATCTGCGGATCGCCTCGGTGGCGTGTACGCCATGGATGCGTTGGCTGACTTTGATGGTGTAGACGTTACGCTCAAGTATACTCGCTTCACTAACAACCTCAAGGGAATCCTGCGAGGACAGGACATCGTACCCATGCAACCAGCCGCCGTTGCATTGGGAAAGCTCTGCAGACCTGGAGGCTCTCTCATCTCGGAGCTGGTGGAGTCTGAAGTCAAAACGTCACTCGAATGGCTGCAGTCAGAACGAGTTGAGGAGAAGAGATATAGTGCTGTCCTTGTCCTGCGCGAACTGGCTAGAAACGCCCCCACCCTCATGTACTCCTACGTCAGTCTGATCTTTGATCTCATCTGGGTTGGCCTCCGAGATTCTAGGCAACTCATCCGAGCCACCTCTGGTGAGACAGTTAGTGCCTGTTTCCGCATCATTCGGGAACGAGATCAAGAAATGAAGGCAGCATGGATGACCAAGATGTATAACGAACTCATCGTTGGACTTCGCATTAACACTGTCGAGTCTATTCATGGCTCGCTCTTGGTGCTTAGGGAGTTGCTCGAGAATGGTGGCATGTTCATGCAAGACCATTACCAAGACGCTTGTGAGATCGTCTTCCGCCACAAGGATCACAAAGACCCCATCATAAGGAAAACTGTCGTCTTGTTGATACCGAACCTCGCCAACTACGCTCCCGCCGACTTTGCGCACTCATACCTTCATAAGTTCATGCTTTATCTCTCCGGCATGTTGAAGAAAGACAAGGAGCGTAATGACGCCTTCCTCGCCATCGGTAACATTGCCAATTCAGTGAAGAGCGCTATTGCGCCTTATCTGGACGGCGTTCTTATTTACGTCAGAGAGGGTCTGAGTATTCAATCAAGAAGAAGAGGCTCCGTGGACCCTGTCTTTGACTGTATAAGCAGATTGGCCGTAGCCGTTGGCCAAACACTCAGCAAATACATGGAGGCTCTGTTGGATCCAATCTTTGCTTGCGAGCTTACGCCAAAGCTTACGCAAGCGCTGGTCGACATGGCATTTTACATCCCGCCAGTCAAGGCAACTATCCAAGAAAGACTTCTTGATATGCTCAGTAAAGTCCTCTGTGGTGAGCCTTTTAAGCCTCTTGGAGCACCAACTCCAAACACACTGTCCTCAGTGCCCATTATCCCGAAGGACACAAAAGACCCGCATGCCTATGAGCATCGCAAAGCTGAGATTAAGCTGGCACTCAACACACTTGGCAGCTTCGACTTTTCTGGTACGTCTTCCACAGTGCACGCCGTTTCAATTCCGGAAGAATTGCTGCGTGATGAGCAGCGCTTCCTCACTGATGATAATTGAATCATTATGCTGACTGATATCCTAGGTCATGTATTGAACGAATTCGTTCGCGACGTAGCCATCAAATATGTCGAAGATGACGACCCTCAGATTCGGGAGGCTGCCGCCTTGACATGTTGTCAGCTATACGTCCGAGACCCTATTGTCAACCAGACTAGCTATCATGCTTTACAAGTGGTTGGAGACGTGATTGAAAAATTGTTGACCGTGGGTGTGGCTGATCCGGAAGCTGACATTCGACGAACCGTGCTTGCGGCATTGGACGAGAGATTCGACCATCATCTCTCCAAGGCTGAAAATATTCGGACACTTTTCTTTGCACTCAATGACGAGGACTTCTCGATACGTGAAGTGGCAATTTCGATTATCGGTCGCCTTGCCCGGTACAATCCTGCCTATGTCATACCATCGCTGAGAAAGACATTGATCCAGATGCTCACCGAGCTGGAATACACCGACGTAGCACGCAACAAGGAAGAGAGTGCGAAGTTATTAAGCCTTTTGGTACAGAACGCTCAGGCCCTGATCAAACCTTATGTCGAACCTATAATGGCCGTCCTTTTGCCCAAGGCGCGGGATCCCAGCTCAGCTGTTGCGGCTACTATCCTCAAAGCTATTGGAGAGCTTTGCACTGTTGGAGGCGAAGATATGCTCAAACACAAGGATGAGCTGATGCCGATAATTATTGATGCTCTGCAAGATCAGAGCTCAACACCGAAACGTCTCGCAGCTCTCCATACCCTCGGACAACTCGCGAGCAATAGCGGATATGTAATTGATCCGTACCTCGAATATCCCCAGCTGCTCGAGTTATTACAAAATATTATCCGTGCCGAGCCTCAACGCGGACCTTTGCGCCAGGAGACTATTAAGCTCATGGGTATCCTTGGTGCGCTAGATCCGTACAGACACCAACAAGTTGAGGAGCGAACACCCGACGCCGCCAAGAATGCCGAATCTACACGAATGACTGATATCTCTCTTATGATGACCGGCCTAACGCCATCGAGCAAGGAGTACTACCCGACTGTCGCTATCAATGCGCTTCTGAATATTCTCAAAGACCAGTCACTTCAACAACACCATGCTAGTGTTATCGAAGCAATAATGGCCATCTTCCGAACCCTGGGTCTGGAATGTGTTTCTTTCCTAGATCGCATCATTCCCGCTTTCCTTCAGGTCATCAAAACATCGCCTCTGAATAGGCTGGAGTCTTATTTCAACCAGCTTGCAACATTGGTAAGCATTGTACGCCAACACATTCGAAACTTCCTACCAGAGATTGTGGAAACATTAAGAGAATACTGGGGACGCGCATCAGGATCCTTACAATCCACCATCCTATCTTTGGTGGAAGCCATTTCGCGGTCTCTCGAAGGAGAATTCAAGGTCTACTTGGCGGGGCTTTTGCCAATGATGCTGAGTGTCCTTGACAAAGATGCATCTACCAAGAGAATCCCATCCGAGAGAGTCTTGCATGCTTTCTTGGTGTTCGGCGCCAGTGCCGAAGAATATATGCATCTCATTGTACCAGTTATTGTTCAGACTTTTGAGAAGCCCGGACAACCTACATTCCTTCGAAAGTCAGCAATCGAGACTATCGGCAAGATCTCACGTCAAGTCAATCTGAATGACTACGCTGCCAAGATCATCCATCCACTGGCTCGTGTTCTCTCGACAAGCGGCGAGTCTTCGCTTCGTCTGGCAGCCCTCGACACTCTGTGTGCTCTCATCCAGCAGCTGGGTAAGGATTACCTCCACTTCATGGGTACCGTCAACAAGGTGCTTCAGATCTACCCAATTCAACATCAGAACTACGATCTACTTATCAGCAAATTGCAAAAGGGTGAGGTGCTACCCCAAGATCTTAGCTCACAAGCTGGATTCTCCGACCAGCCAGATGAACCATCATTTGCCGAGCTGGGAGGAAAGAAGCTCGAGATGAATGCCATTCACCTGAAAAGTGCATGGGATACCAAGGGCAAATCCACCAAAGAGGATTGGCAAGAGTGGCTCCGACGCTTCAGCACGACGCTTCTGACCGAATCTCCCAACCACGCGCTTCGTGCGTGTGCCGTGCTTGCCAGTGTTTACCTGCCGCTGGCGCGTGAACTATTCAACTCTGCTTTTGTGAGCTGCTGGAGCGAGCTCTACGAGCAGTTCCAAGACGAGTTGATTGCAAACATTGAGAACGCAATCAGGTCCGAAAACGTTCCACCCGATTTGCTGGGTTTGCTCCTAAACCTTGCCGAGTTTATGGAGCACGATGACAAGGCTCTGCCCATCGATATCAGGGTATTGGGACGGGAGGCCGCGCGTTGTCATGCGTACGCAAAGGCACTTCATTACAAGGAGTTGGAATTTTTGCAAGATCAGAGTGGACCTGCTGTCGAAGCATTGATCGTTATCAACAATCAACTTCAGCAATACGATGCTGCTATTGGCATTCTCCGTAAGGCACAGTTGTACAAGGACGGCATCCAACTCCGAGAGACTTGGTTTGAGAAGCTAGAAAGGTGGGACGAGGCTCTCGCCTTCTACAACAAGCGCGAAAAAGAGGTGCCGCCTGACCAGGCTGTTCCTATTGATATCGTCATGGGAAAGATGCGCTGTCTGCACGCCCTGGGCGAGTGGGACGCGTTGGCCAATATTGCTGGCAACGCGTGGTCAAACTCGGCCCCGGAGATTCAGCGCCGAATTGCAGGCCTCGCAACTGCTGCTGCTTGGGGCCAAGGTAAATGGGATTCCATGGACAAGTACTTGCAATCCATGAAACATCAATCACCAGACCGCTCGTTCTTTGGTGCGATTTTGGCACTGCACCGGAATCAATTCCAGAAGGCAGCAGATTGCATTCAGCAGACTCGCGAAGGTCTCGACACGGAGCTTAGTGCGCTCGTGAGCGAGTCTTATAACAGAGCCTATCAAGTTGTTGTTCGTGTGCAAATGCTGGCAGAGCTCGAAGAACTTATCGTATACAAGCAAGCAGACCACGAGAAGAAGGATACCATCCGAAGAACTTGGGAGGCGCGTTTGAAGGGATGCCAACGTAATGTGGAGGTATGGTCCCGGATGCTTAGGTTGCGAAACCTGGTCATTACACCACAGGAGAATATGAACATGTGGATCAAATTTGCGAACCTCTGCCGCAAGTCCAACCGCATGGGCCTGGCCGAAAAGTCGCTCATGCAGCTGATTGGCATCGAGCAACCGCTTGAGTCTGTTATCCCCTACTGGGGCGATGCTGAACTGGGTATGCCGAGGCAACCCGGTCGACCACACGTTGGTCATGGCATTCCGCCGCAAGTCATTTATGCGGTCCTGAAGTATCAGTGGGAGCTTGGTCAGGGGCCCAAGTTGCGGAATACCGGATACGATGAGAAGATTCTGGCATGCCTCCGACAGTTCACAGAAGATACGGCCTTGGCCTTTGAGATGAATCGAACAAGCATCGCTGCCGAGCTGCCAAATATGCAAAACGGCCAGAACCTGGACATGCATCTGGCCATGCACTCTCGCAAAGCTCCACAACACGCACTTGAAGCGCTGCAAGAGCAGACAGAGTTGCTCGCCAAGTGCTATCTCAGACAGGGAGAGTGGCAAGTTGCATTGAACAAGAATGCATGGCAGTACAGTAATGTTCAGGATATCTTGGCAGCTTATTCTCAAGCAACCAAGTACAGCCCCAAGTCCTACAAGGCATGGCATGCCTGGGCACTGGCCAACTTTGAGATTGTCCAGGCGCTCACCTCGTCGCAAAATGACCGGGCGATCCCGCGACCAGACGCGGCTGTGATTGTCAATCACGTCGTGCCGGCTGTTCAGGGCTTCTTCAAATCTATTGCTTTATCCTCCGGTAGCTCCCTACAGGACACCCTTAGGCTGCTAACCCTGTGGTTTGCTCATGGAGGTAGCAATGAAGTCAATAGCGCGGTGGTCTCAGGGTTTGCTACCGTCAGCGTCGACACGTGGCTTGAAGTCATCCCACAGCTGATTGCTAGAATCAACCAGCGCAATGTTCGGGTTAGACAGTCGATTCACAACCTATTGGCTGACGTCGGGCGTAACCATCCCCAAGCCTTGGTGTATCCACTTACAGTTGCAATGAAGTCAGCTCAAAGCTCGCGCAGATCACAGTCGGCTGCGCAGATCATGGATAGTATGCGTGCTCACAGCCCTAAGCTGGTCGAACAGGCCGACATTGTCAGTCACGAGCTGATCAGGGTTGCTGTCCTTTGGCATGAACAATGGCACGAAGGCCTGGAAGAGGCTAGTCGTCTCTACTTTGGTGACCACAACATCCAGGGCATGTTCGCCACCCTAGGACCGCTTCACGATCAACTCGAGGCAGGACCAGAGACCCTCCGAGAGGTCAGTTTTGCGCAAACTTTTGGCCGCGATCTGGCAGAGGCTCGCGACTGGTGCCGCCAATACGAGCAGAGCCAGGACGTGAATGATCTGAACCAGGCATGGGATCTGTACTACCAGGTGTTCAGGCGGATTGGACGTCAACTGCCACAAATGACATCCCTTGAGCTCATGTACTGCTCTCCCAAATTGCAGCACTCCAACAATCTTGATCTGGCTGTTCCCGGCACTTACAAGAGCGGCGCGCCTGTCGTGCGCATCATCAAATTCGACTCGACATTCAGCGTTATCAACTCCAAGCAGCGGCCACGAAAGTTGAATGTCACAGGCAGTGACGGCACGTCGTACGCTTTCCTGCTCAAGGGCCATGAAGATATCCGACAGGATGAACGATGCATGCAGCTCTTTGGACTATGCAACACGCTGTTGGCAAACGATTCAGAATGTTACAAGCGCCATCTTGGAATCCAACGCTATCCCGCTATTCCCCTGAGTCAAAACTCTGGTCTGCTTGGTTGGGTACCCAACAGTGATACCCTTCACGTGCTGATCAGAGAATATCGCGAGAGCAGAAAGATTCTTCTCAACATTGAGCACCGCATCATGTTGCAGATGGCACCGGACTACGACAATTTGACACTGATGCAAAAAGTGGAGGTATTTGGCTATGCGCTGGATAACACAACTGGTCAGGACTTGTACCGTGTCCTCTGGCTCAAGAGCAAGTCATCCGAGGCCTGGCTGGAGCGACGAACCAACTACACCCGCTCACTCGGTGTGATGAGCATCGTTGGTTATATCCTGGGTCTGGGAGATCGTCACCCCAGCAATCTCATGCTTGACCGCATTACAGGAAAGATCATCCACATTGATTTTGGTGATTGTTTCGAGGTTGCTTGCAAACGTGACAAGTACCCCGAGCAAGTACCGTTCCGTCTCACGCGAATGCTTACCTACGCCATGGAAGTTAGCAACATCGAAGGCAGCTTCCGCATCACCTGTGAGCACGTTATGCGCGTCCTCCGTGAGAACAAGGAGAGTGTCATGGCTGTGCTTGAAGCTGTAAGTTTATTTCCTCTCCTCCCATATTCCCTTCGTGCTCCGAGCTGTCGGTCCCCGTAAGTGGATGATTACTGACACGCGAATAACAGTTCATTCACGATCCCCTCCTGACCTGGCGTCTTACGAAGACTGCCTCACCAGCGGGACCGAACTTTACGACTGATAACGGCCACGGCCCGCGAGCGCGTCGCCCGTCGATACTGGATGCTGAGCACCCTCCCTCAGAGTATCTCGCCGCCCAGCAACATGCGCCCGACGCTTCAGTCACAGCTGGCGGACCTCCTCGTCCACGTGCTCGCACCAACTCGAGCGTGATGCCCAACGGTATCGACGGAGCGATGGAAGCAGATCCGCAGAACGCACGTGCTCTTGAGGTTCTTGACAGAGTATCTCAAAAGCTACACGGCCGTGATTTCAAGCCGGGCGAGGAGCTGGAGGTTAATGCCCAGGTGAACAAACTCATTATGGAGGCTACCAGACTGGAGAACCTGTGTCAGCATTACATAGGTTGGTGCTCGTTCTGGTAGATCCAATCCGTCTCTGGTACGCGGGGGTATACGATAGCTCTCGCGGTTGATATCTCGTACAATGGGGTCCTGTCTTCGTATGACAATTCGGTTGAATCTTTTCGCAGGCGTGTTGGAGTATCTATGGCTTGGCGTCCGATGTAGATAAGGAAAAGGCGTTATACCTTTGGAGATAAGCGATGATTTGGAGGGAAGCTGAGGAGTCCCGTCTGTGGTATGTACGTATCTAATGCGAGGCTGGAAGCCTGGTAGGTACAATCAACTTGAGAATCATTGCTCAAGTCATACTAAAAAGTCTTGACAAGGATTTCTACCGACAAAGATGCGCATGTTACATAGCTCGCAAAAAGGTTCATGACATAATATCCCGATGCCTTCCTGATTGGCCACCATTCCGTGCTCCTAATGTACATTGATGACTTTACCTACAGCTCTCAAAAGGATTTCTGAACCAAGGCTAACAGAGCCTGGTTTACCTCGACAGGGTTCGAAGCGCTCAGATAATGGGCTCCACCCTCAATGAAGTTGACATGAGCATCGCGAGAAGAAGTGAATAGCGCAATCTGTTCAGTGGCAATCTGTGTCGAATAGACGACATCTTCGGTGCCCTGGTGATCATACTCGTTAATACTCTTCAAGTTCTGTCGATGCAGGGAAGTCTGACATACCTGGAGCCAGTGTACCGGGCACGTAATATACTCGAGCCTGAGTAGGAGACTATCTCTCTCGGCCAGACAGATGGTGGCCATCTTGAGCTTTCGCCTACCCTCATCGCCCTTGTATACCTCGCTAATGCTGCGGTTCCAAAAGTCCGTGTTCTCTGCAGTGCCTGCGGATCCAAACCCAAGGCCGGTGCAGGCTCCGAGCCAGTCTTGACTGGGAACAAAATCCGGCGTGGGTTCAGCGCTGGTCCACGACTGTATAAAGGGCTTGAAGAAAGGCACGGGGTCCCAGCAGCCCTTGGTACGCGAGTCGGCCGACTCACAGTCCATGGAAGTGCCCAACAGGAGAAGGCCCTGAATCTATAGACAGAAGAGAAGCGTCAGTCCTCGGTCGAGGTTGCACGTGGCTTTGATCAGGTGAAGCAACGTACTCTGTTGGGAGCCAGCAGAGCCAGGCGTGTCACCATCCAGCCACCCTGGCTCGTTCCAAGAGCAAAAAACTTGTCAATTTTTAGGTGGTCCAAGACGAGTAGCGCCATTCTGGCCGAGTCCCAGTAGGTGAACTGCTGAGAGGCGCATGTGGTTGCGCCATGGCCGAGGGGCTCAATGGCAACGAGGTTCATCACCTTTGCGAGCGCTTCATCCTCGAATTGTGGCCGAAAGAGAGCCGAGGTCATGCACATGGAGTTTATGAGCATGCACGTCGGCTTCGAAGGATCAAATGTCTTTTCGTCCAAGGCGTAGCCGGCACGGATGCCCAGAAAGGGCAAATCTACGGTCCGCACAGCCACCATGATAAACAGTCAGAAGGATGCGAATGAAAACGAGAATTGACAAGATAGGTTTGAGCTTCGTTCGTAAACAGAAACGTATACACAACAGGACTTTTGTGTCACTTCACAGATCGATTGCAGGGAGGCTCCTCTAAAAGTTTTCTCAGGGCCCGTCCGGGAGACTGCGGGGTTATACGTTCTTGTGCGGTGAAGGAGTATACACCAATATACCTCATCGTATCACGTATCTATCCTAGGTAGCGAGTAAACTAGTACGTAGATCAGATGGAGGCTTCTCCACTTACAGTGAAGAGGCCCCCCAAAGCCAAGACCCCTTGCCAGGTTGCCTGGCAAGGAGCTGAATCCTTAGTGTAGTTCAGTTCTCCGTTGAGCCGGCAATGACCTTTGCCACTTGACCGGGTTCACGGTAGTATATACGATGATGTCGTTGAGTGAAAATGGTAAATGATCCATTCAATCATGACTGTCGTCGCGCATGTGGGAGTTTCATCTTTTCTGAGAACAGGTGTGATGGAAAGAATATTCATGGTGATGGTTCATGGTACATATCTCAGTTCCGCTCTCCATCTTTGCCTTCCCAAGAAACCTCGTTCGGATTGTGGCAGAAAAGATCTATACACTTATTGTGGCCGTATCTTGCTGGGCATCTCCGCGGCATGGAATAAGACGATTCTGGGTGCCTTTCTCGATGCCTTTGTGATCCAAGAGTAACGAGATGAGAGCCAGAAAGCGCAGCTTGGAAGTTTCACTTAGAGGCACTTGGAAAGATTTACCAATCATAGAGTGCCTTCTTGAGAGGGACTCAATATCAGACCGGATTCTTGTTGCCGCGTATAATGCAGTAGATTGTTGAACAATTGTGTATTTCTTGCCCTTTTTGATATACAGTCCTATAATGCGGAAACACATAGCATGCATGTACAATTGGATTCAAGTGCTAACGGCAATTCCCTGATAGCCAACGAGAGAGTATAGTTATTTCGTATTTGGATTTGTCTTGGCCACCAGTACCACAAGGTCAGGACGTGATGGGATGACAAGAGATCGTATGGCGATCGTACAACAAGCCGGGTTCGACTTCTGATGCTGAATCCCATTCAAGTCAATTCTCCATCCGGCGCACAGCGACATATCCCCCAAGGATGTGTCGGGGTGATCTTCTTTTGAGAGTAAGTTATTCGACCTACTAGATCTTGAGGTTGTATTTACACTGCTTTTGACAATTTAGACAAGCCGCCAGATTTTGGGGCTTTCTTGGTGTAACTGGATGACCGCGTCTGACGTTACAAAACGTCCCATGAAGTCTCGGCGAGCTACGTGTGCACGGAAACACGACATCGGCAGTGCAAATCCATCTCAATCTGGCTCACAAAGATCATGGAATATCGACTGACAAGGACTTCAAGATCTTTTGAGGATGAGATGTTACTAAAATGCCCAAGATGCTATCTAGAAACATGACCAATCACAAGAAAATATGGAGGTGTGAACAAGGGGATTGCACGATAAACTAGGGCTTGTTAGACACAAACGTACTACTGTCAAGTACGCTGAATCCTGATCAATGCTTGAAAGGGGTGGTTGCATAAATGGTCCATAATTTATCCGTCTCGTAAACGAATTGACTTGGCTCTGACTTAGAAATGGTCGATAGCATACCTAATCGAAACAAAACGGCTTACCATTCTAGACCATGAACGCGAGATTGATTCTTCCCGCATTGGACCTGACAGTACACCAACGTCGTACATGGCTGGCTACCTATCCAAACAGTCTGAGAAGAGGGTCTCGATCCCGAACGGCCCAGGTGACGTCTCGGCAACAGCGACAAGCGCAGGATCGACGACGGAGCCGGCGCACAGCATTCTGAAACCGACGAGAGCTAAAGTTTCTGATGCCATTGTATGTTCCTCACTGTGAGCCCGCATTTGTCACATCGAGGCCATGATCTAGCAGATTGCCATCAGAGTGAAATCGACGGCATTGTACAGCATTGTGGATCGGCACCGACAGTCTTGCTCCCTTAGACCGTTGCCAACGTGCCACCTTCAAACGCAGGTAGACCAAAAGGGAAATCCTCGGGTAGTGAGTGGTTAAGATGGGGGATGGGCGATTCATTAGACAATCTGATATAGATCAAGGGATCGTGATAAAAAGACCGGGTGAGGATCAACATTCTAAGCCGCGAGAGTTATCAACTCAATACACAGCTTCTCCAAGCGCAGGGTCTAAGAAAGAGGCCGAATCCGCCGGCAACTCACGTCACCTCGATCCAAGGTATGTACAAGATGGACAACCGTGGCCCCCGACGGGGGCCAGATGTTACACTTCGGACTGCGATACATGACCTTCTTTTCATGATTTTTTGCTACAAGTCGTGGAGTGATTTTCTAACTGATATCGGGCCCGGACACAGAGATCCCAACTAGACCCGAGTCCCTTCACCGCTTGCACTTGCAAGCCCGAGAGAAGATGTGCTATTGTGTAAAACTACAATCCATCTGCCCGACTTGCGATAGCTCCATCTCGGAGAGCTGTAGACAGAGCATGTGCCGTGAAGCCAGACGAAAAGGTCTTGGATTTGGACGTTGCTCTGTTGGCTGTCGTGAGGAGGAAAAGGAGTTCCGTGGCGAGGAATGTCAAGGGTGTGCCCAGGGCTCCGATCTTCAGATGCACAGTTGGGAAATGGCTGATTTTAAACGAGGCTGGCGAACATCGAGGTCCGGCAAAGAGAGAGATAGCGGAGGATTCTATACCTGGTGACTGGAAACGGAAAGAGAAGCTTGCTTCGGGATTACGATACCGTGACTATTCGCGACTTGGCGGTGCTGTACTCCATCCACGGCCGCCAGATTCATATGAGGAGAGCATTTAGGAATTGTGGCTCGAACATTTGCACAGTGAAGACAAGACAAAGTCTGACAACATAATTTGGATTAATAATTTGATGATTTACAGTTTCCTATCTATAACTACTTTGATGAAAGCATGGTTTGAATCCAATTGCGATGCCAAGCAGTGCGCCAAATATGCGCATGTTGCTGAAATTATTAGAACCATGGACTGGACGGGTGACCCTGGGATTTCGAATGGGTTTCACTCTTTTCCTTCACAGCCATATGTATAAGTCCTTGTTTGTTTGCTTTCTTTTTCTCATTTCTTCTTTTCATACCCCAGCTTGGAGGCAGTCGCTGCCTAAGTACGAAGTAATGCAACCCTATTACTGTAGCAAATGCCTTGACTGTGCAAAATTCCTCGTTTTCTAAGAAAAAAAGAAAGGGCAAAATGTGCCAAAGATTCGTGTGAACTCGAGTGATGTGTTAAGATGCTAACAACTGGGGTACAGATACTGATGCGTATATTTGTTTGAATAGCAAGCAATGCAAAGTATGCCCATAGCTCATGGGGTTCGCCTACAAACGCGTTCATGTCTGTCCATGTGGCTAACCATATGACCACACTCGCGTGTTAGTCGAGATTACAGCTCAATAAGATCTTTTCTCAGCATACACGTGTGAAATATCGTAAAAATCAGTCAAGATCACAATTGATTGATATTGAACTACATAGACCTAGATAGTTATTTGCCAATGTGCTCACAGAAAGGTGTAGGGAATGCACATGCAGTCGGTTGTCTTTTCTTTGATAAAAGTCCAGGTAGGCAGGGGCAACCAACCAGAGGGGTAGAAAATTGCTTTAGCGTGGGCCACACCTAAGAAACCTGCCCAGCTAGCTAGCTTCTCACCCAGCAACCCTTCGCCTACATGATCTCAAACTACAGCTCTGGTTGTCTGGTTAGGGGGGCCCATTCAATGTTATCCTTTTGAATGCGCCAGCAGCTCTTCTCACATTTTAATGACAACTCTGTTTTGTTTCTCGCGCCCTTCACTTCCGCCCAGACTCAGTTATCACCGCGACGCGTTTGAGTATCTTTGACAGACGAAGGCAGGCATGAAAGCGGCAATGCCCTCTCCATCATCCTCTTGAGAAGTCTTAAGCTACACAAAAGTATTCCATCACAACATAATCGAGTGCCTGCGTAGCTACAGGCTACACATATACTCCCTTTCCCCTCCAGTCACTCACCAACCATCCACCTCAACTGCAAGTGGTCGCAGCAACAAATTTCATCTCGGCGAAGGCGCACTGCCTACCCATCTGCCCATCTGCCCATCTGCCCATCTGCCTATCTGCCCACCATGGGCCAAAAGATCACGGCCGAACAGGCTGAACAGGCCCAGGTGCAGCCGCCTCTAGACGAGGAGCTACGGACCTTGAAAATTCAGCGAAAACGGGAAAGAGACAATGTGATACTCAAACACATGCGTCAAACGGCTGAGCTGACCACGTCTGAGCCTGATCTGGAACGATATTCACAACTGGAAGAAGCCAAGAACAAGAAACTGAAGCGAATCAATACCCTCTATGATGCCAAGGAACGGGCCTTGAAGGACAACTCCTCTCCAGCTCCGAAGCCAAAGGAGAAAGAAGCACGATTCTCTTCCATCCCTCCCCCCACCCTCAAACCTAGTTCAGACGAGCGTCACTCTCCAGCTACCCACATTCACAAGGTGAAGAAAGTGGCAGATTCAGCAGCCCTTGCTTCGTCTGCCTCGCCCAACATCTCTCAAAATCCTTATCCTCAAACATCCCAGCCTCATGCTCCGCCCGTCGCCTCAACAGCGAGCGATCGAGATTCGAGTTTACCTTTGGTGGCCAAGGCCCCATCTGTTCAGGTACGATCGCAGCTTCTTGACGCCCAAAATAGGCTCATGGTGACATTCAGCGTCCGTGGCTTACCTCAACACCAGAAACGAAGAGCTCCCTCAGTCGAATCGGCTCCGCCTGACCATGCTAAGCGTCCCAGACTTGACGACGGTGAGGGAAAGCAGCAGACTGAATGTGGTACCATAACTTACCAGGAAGTCCGCCGTCGTGCCACGCAAGAAAGTTTCTGGGACACAATTGTCGAATGGCCTAACAACTCAAGCGTCTTTTATGTCCTGTACTGCGAGGAGCACGGTGTCAACTTTAAGAAGTTTGCCGTACAAGCGGCCGCCAAGCACATGAATAGTAACTCACACAATATTCCCAACCGAGATCAGGCCCTTGCCATAGAGAAATTCGGTCGCCGTGTGTTGGATTGCAACAACCACCTCATGACTCAACATAATGACGAGGTCGAGCAAGCCTACAAGAAAGGCTACATCCCTCGAAACAATGTGAATCATGGTGGCAAAGGTGGAAAGAAGGTCAAATATCCCTTCAATGACGACGACGCAGAATTCCAACCACATCCATCGTCGGAAGAGCTGTTCCAAGAGTCTTCACTGACCACGAATATCGTCCAAAGACAAGCATCAAAATCCAAGGCCAAGATCATTGACCTCCCACTCCCCAAGAAGCACTGTATGACTAACGTCAAGCCTTTTCACATTTACAATTGCAACTATAATGAAGGCGACGATGATGAAAGCGGCGCCAAGAAAATCACAGTATGGCCAGTCGTTATCCTGGGATGGGATGATCTCACACCTGGTGCTATGCGAGAAGATAGCCTAGTCGATACTGGCCTCCTCAACCAATCCTCCAAACCTCCTGGATGTTATGTCTACAGCGATCGGAACGACAAAATTCTTGGTTGGAAGACGGGACCCGATGGCAAACCGAAAACCAGAGACTCTGCGAAAAAGTATCCGGTCATGTTTTTCGATGAAGAATATTCCTATTCCTGGGTACCGGCCACGGACTTGTCGAGATTCGAGCTCTATAGAAAGAATGCACCAAAGATTAGAGGCTATAAGGAGAAAGCTTTCAACGAAGCCAGAGACTTCATCGCTCGACGTGAGGGATACGAATGCTGGCAAGCGCGCGAGACTGCCAGGGCTTCTGGACAGTGGAGTAAGTGCAGATCCGTACTTCTTACACTTCATGACTGACGTGGAATCTAGAAGAATGGTATCCCGGCATGCCCAGAGCAGCTTCATCGCTCCCCGTGTGGTCAGATATGGACCACACAGAGGAAGAAGCCGATGAATCGCAAGACTCACCAGATGGGGCCGTCAATCAAATCGCTACCGACATGACTACTTCGACTATTAGTGAAAGTCACCATGCAAAAGACATGAGTGCAGCCAGGCAGTTGGCCGATGAAGCGGCATCGCCAGAGTTTCCCAATAATGAGTCAGCAGATCCTCATTTCCCACTGAACGGTTCGAAAATAGATGACGGCGGCAAGGCACAAGCGGCAGGACAGGAAGAGACGTCACTCCCGATGTTTGAGCTGCGACCAGTAGGACGAAAACTGACAGCAAAGCGAACAATGAAGCGACCTCTGAATCCAGAGACGGCCTTGGCGCCTATCAATCCTAATGCCACTACTCCTGCAGAGATTCTGACGCCGACAGAAACTCCCGCAATGTCACCTGACAAGCCTGTTGTAGAGGTCAGCACAGCTGTGAACAATCCAGATGCCAATCCTTTGTTTGAGTTGTCATCTTATCACGCAGATGATGGTAGTCATTGGGACTGGGAGAATGCGGATGCGGGTGGCATTAAGCTCTTTCAAGAAGCTTTGCCCAGCCAATTACGATCTCATGGAGGATCAACCATCGATATTAATATCGATGCTGCGGTATGGGAATGCCTCGAAGTGCAAAAGATCCCAGGAAATACTCAGATCACATTGTGCACAAAGGACAAGAAGGTTCGATTGGTGTTTGATCGAAAGCATGGCGATCTCACGATGCCACATGGCAAACGACAGGCTCGCAGCTTCATTGACTGGATCCGCACGAAACGCAATGAGCTGGGGCTGCAACTTCAGACAAGGAGCGGCTGATAATGCCCTCGTTGCGAACGAATGGGGGATGTGTCCCCCAACTCTCTCCCCCTCGACGGATTGTAGTATGCGCTGTGATGCTTTTCACCACAACTTTGTGGTGTGGACTCTTGATACCCTTTGTTTCAGCAAGCTTTAGTTTTCCTTTGAAGACAGTGCTACAGTGGTAGGTATATAAATGAGGGAGAGATGGAGGGACAAGCGCAGAAAGATGTGCTCAAGTTGAAGCAAGGAAGAAGGAAGCAAGGCAATATGAAGAGGTGAGAATGTGAGAAAGTGATAGTGTAAGGTCTAAAGTAAATACTCGGAGACGGGTCGCACGGAGCTTGGCTATGTTGATGAGTTGGCTCACGTGTCACTCATAGGTACGGAATCAGACCCAGAGATGAATAATGTAATAGCCCCCTCCTTTTCTATAATCAATGGTGCATGAGCGACTCGGCCAGCATTCGAGTCAATCAAAACCCGCTCGCACGGTGACTTTCCAATGTAATATGCTTGAGCGTGAATCGTCCATGTATAGAGTAGGCAAATGTGGGAATAAGAAAGCGAGGATCTCCCTTTCTATAGTTGCTAAGGGGTTTAGTTTGTTCGTCAATGGCCATACCATACCAACCCAACCCCCAAAGGCAAGCAAGCATCTGATGCATGTGAAAGCCGAGGCGAACCTTGGGAGTCGCGTGGCCCCCGCCATGGGTGCTGCAACGGCGAATGAAAATTAGTGATTAGATAGCGCTGGAGAGCTAGACTAGCCTGCCTCCGGTATGACCTTACCGACCCGAGCTTCTAATAACCCCTACCCAAGGATCCAGCTGACAGCGCAACCGTTCCACGCCCGTTCCTCTTCTTTTTCTCCTTTTGATATGAACGAGAATTGTTTGTCTCACATTGAAGAAATAATATCCACATTTTTATTTATTCTAAACAATCTCCGGGGCTAAATACGCATACTTTAAAGGGACGTCAAGAACAGTATTGACAAGGTTGAACGATACACGACCAACCTACACTTATTACACACATTATTATACCTCAACCTCACAGTGGACCGGACCTCCCCTGCTCTGTTGGAAGTGCCCCAATCTTTCCCGCCAGTGGCCGCCCGCCCCTCGATGACGTTGCGACACGGTTGGGAGGGGGGATTTTTTTTGGCAGCCAAGATCAGTGGGTAAGGCAGAGAGGTAGGCAGCTACCTAGTTCCCTGAGGGTGGGCTTTCTTCCTTTACACGTCCCGGTGAAGCAGCTTTGACTTGCTTCATGGCTGCCTTGGTGAGTGCAAGTTTCAATTATTTATTTATTTCCTGGTTTTACTGCAAAGGGCCAATACCTGGGTCGGACCCAGTGCCCCTACGAAGTACTTGCTCTTTCATCTCCTCGCGGTCAGTGGGTGGTTGGTTTCCTTTGCATACATGTCCCAAGCAAGCTTCGTTCCCTGGTCCGTGATAGTACAACGGCCGGCGCCAGTGCACGACTGGAGGCCACCAGCAGCAGCTTGTTCTCTTGCACCTCTTGGAAAAAGAAGGGGGGTATATCTATTCACATAGACAAACAATGTGACTTCTGGCCCTCGACACTTTCCTCTATATCGTCTGTCTCATCGATATGATGATTGCATAGGCAGGCACCAGAAATATTAATCCGCAAAACAGGACACGCCCTGGATGACCCAGATGTCGACACCCAGATCCGCGTCCCGCGGCGTCGGCAGCAGCGGCGACCTCGACGGCGCCGGTGGCAGCAGCACGCCTGCCCTCGAAAACACCAACAGCCCCTATGGCACCGCGCCCCAGCCCACGTATGCCGCCTTTTCATCCTCGAACCTTTCCACGGCCAAGCGCCAGTCGACGGTGCTGGTGCACCAGAAGTCGCCTCTGCTCCTCGCTACGCCGCCCCAAGTCACGAGAGCTCTTGCATATAGCCATCCATTCCTGCTGCCACTAAACAGGTTGGCGGGTCTTTTGAGTTGGACGACGGGCGATCCGTGGGAGAGCTTCTTGTTACTGGTCGTCTTTTGGGCTGCCGTACAATATGGCGATGCTGTCCTGCGCTGGGCCGGCCCCATTATAACTGTTGCCGGCATCATCGCAGGCATGTACGGGCGGCGGTATAGTCCTCTGAGCAGCAGCGGCTGGGCCGACCATCCGAGCTGGACCAGCAACAATAGCACGGCGAGCAAGAAGGCCAAGGGCAGCGCCTCGGCGCAAAGCGGAAGCGGCGGCGGTAATGCGGGGGCGCACCAGAGGAATACGAGTGAAATCACGAGCACGAGACACCAAAAGACGCTGGACGAAATCGTCGAGACGTTAAAGATCTTCACTACGAGGTGCAATATTCTGCTGGAACCGTTACTGGTCATGACCGACTTCCTCAGCACGCAGCGCACAGCAACGAGTGCAACCACGAGACCTGCACTTACGACCTTGTTTGTGCGAATCTTAGCCATCACACCCTTTTGGATCGCATTAACTCTACCGCCGTGGCGCATCATCACCACGAAACGAGTCGTCATCGTATTTGGGACCTTGGTTTTAACATGGCACTCCAAGGTTTCGAGGGTGACGCGAACGCTCTTGTGGCGCAGCGCCGCCGTGCGCAAGATGGCTAGATTTGTCACGGGCCTCGAATTTGAAGGACCAAAGAAGCCTACACCCGCCGGCCAGGAGAAAAAAGTTGGAACGCTGCAAAAATCACAGTCACACTCGGCCTTGACAGCGGCCCTCAGGCGAAACTTGGGATCGTACTCGGGCAAGGAGACCGGAGTTAAGTTTACCTTTATCATATATGAGAATCAGAGGCGGTGGGTTGGCTTGGGCTGGACAAACAGTCTATTCGCATACGAACGGCCGTCATGGACAGATGAGCACAATAACGCCGTGCCACCCAAAGACCAGTTTGAGCTTCCCGAGGTCGACGATGGTGTGGCCAAGTGGAGGTGGGCCAAGAACAGTATGTGGCGTGTGGACGGTGTTGTTGGGGATGTTAAGGACGAGACCGAGTTCGACGGCGACGCGGGCAAGAATGGATGGATATACTACGACAATAAGGTGAGTCTTTCTTGGTTATGCTAATCCCGCGTCTCCGAACTAGAACAAGCGATGCTAACATGTGATCAAGTGGAATGGTGGCCGGAGAGGTCAAGATGGTTGGGGCAAGTGGACACGTCGCCGCAAATGGTATCGCGATGCCGAGTTGGTGGAGATTGACAAGGACGCAGTCGAGCAGGAGCAGTCGGCAGCAAATGAAGCTGTTGTCGACGAGCCGTCGACATCTCCGTCACCCCCGAAGCTGCCACCTCGAACGAATGCTTCTGCCCAGCAAGCGGCAGAGGCTTCCAATGTATACTCATCCTCAATTCCCAACTCAATGCGATCGACCAATTCGGACCCTTTTCAAGACGAAGATGCTGACAGCGTCTCCGTACTCTCAAGTTCTTCCAAGTCAAATAGTAGATGGAGGTTCTCGGGTGTGGGAAGCAGCGCAACGTCGAAACCACCACCGCTTCGTAGGAGGAAGACGGGCGAGTCGACGACGGCGTCAGAGAAGAGGAAAAGCAGAAGAACGAGCGAGGCGAGTAGTATTCGAGATGGCGAGGGCAATCTAGAGCCAGCTCTCGAACTGGAAATACATGGGAGCCGACGGGAACAGGAGAGCTGGGGGATTGGCGATGATGTTGCCATGGGGCTCGAATAAATATCAATTCCACTCACCAAAGCGGTTACATTTTATGCCTTGGACAAGGCTAGAGTTTACGCCATTATTTACATATTTTACACTGCCTAAAGAAAGTACAATGGGATCACCGTAGCCGCCAGAATTGGATTTGCACAAGTCAGGTGCTCATGGTCGTGATATTAGGTTCGTGAGCTATGTACAACGGCGCAAAGGCTTAAGTCAAGGCTCCTGATCGTTGAACTGCATTTATTCAGATATCTTCAATTAGTCTGTCGTCTAGACCGAGACCTTCAATGGTTGGCGACATTGCTTACTACTCTGTACCTGTCTCTCGTGCTAGGTTTTGCCAGGGTTAGGGTCACGGCATAGTTTGTGTTCTATGGCTAGTGAGGGTTGTCACTTCAACAATGGCTAGGCTTGTTTTGAAATATCGAGCGACAAGTGAGAGTCATTATGTTTAAACAAATATATTGAAGAAGAGAAATTTAAGGACAGTCCACAAAGATACCTAGTCAAACTCAAAACCCACCATATCATCAGTGGTGAAGCTAAAATCATTCAACCCAACGACCAAAATGTCCCGCGTCCATGCCACCATTCCAAGGCGCAACATCTTCCCGTTACTGGCTAGGTCCATCTTCAAGTTTCTGATTTTTAGATGAAGAATAATCTGTAGATCGCCAATGCGCATCTGATGGACAATACGAAACTCAGTAAAGTCCAACCAGGATGTCACCGCGAACCCTTGCCGTGAGGTGAACTTCGGCCTCAAGGTCAAGCTTGACACCAACCATGAGGGCTGCGTTCTTGAGCTTTCCATTGTCATCAACGGGGCCTCTGAGTAGGTTTCCTGAAAATTTTCTTTAGATTAGCATTAATTCCATGCTACTTCGTCGGAAGGGGGGGGGGGGGGTTTCGCAAACGACTCACCGACCGGACCATTGGCTTTGCCGGACAGCCCGGGCATGGGGAGCGAGGCGCCGTGGGTGCCGGCAGCGCCATGTCCGTGGTCGCCGCCCCCAAAGGAGCCGAGCTTGCCAGTGTCCGAAGTGGTGTGGGAACCGAGCTTGGAAGCGTCCGAGTTGGTCTTGGTCGGGGCCAAGGGATCGTTCTTGACCCTGTAAAGTTTTGGTTAGTATACCGTATGTACCCTTCAAACATTTGCTGTTCATTCATGAGGTTTATTTGACCCTTACGGGGAAGACATGTCGAAGATTCGGGGTAGTATAGATGCCAAGTCTTCAGTATCTGACTCTTCGGATCCAATGAGTTGACGTCGAAGGCTCGATGTCTGCGACTTCTTGCGATGAAGTTGGGACGAGGTGGAAGACGAAGAGTCTGAGCGGCGTGGGCGGCTGCCGGTTATGTGTGATTTCTGATGGGAGGACAGATTGCCTGGTGCTGAAGAAGCTGAGGGCTCCTGAATAGCGATGGGGGTGGTAGGACGGGACGACTTGGATAAACCAGAGTCTGATTGCGAAGACGTGTTGGGAAGTTGATGATCTTTCTCTGAGTTTGGAGTGGGTTCTTTGCGTTGACTGCCTTTTTGCTCTGCTTTGGCAAGATCATCCATTTTCAAGGTTGACATGATGCTCTATATATACACCTATTCCAGAAGAAGAATCGAACCATATAATAGAGTATTGGTCTGCTCGTCTTCGCGGGTTACTACCGATCTCCACTGACGGGAAATATTCTGTCCTCAGTTGTTCAAGCCATAAGCAAGGGTCAGTGAAGGACGTACATTGAAGCTGAAGTATACAGACGCTCGTATGCATGGAGAATAGTCGAGACCCGGAGGGCGGCGGTCGTGGAACTAGGATGTTCGTGGTCGTGTCGTGCAACGTCGGGCAGGACCCGTTGCATAGACAATGTGTGACCCTTCAACTCAAGGGAGGCTACGCTGACTCGGGAGATTCGTACTTGATCCTCCGTCTCGCCTTGTGACCATGATCTCCGTAGTCGGTGTGAGTGGAAAAAACTCTGGAAATGGCGTGGCGGCTGAACAAATCCGCAATTCCTATTTCGAGAGTATAACAGTGCGGATGTCAAAGACTGAACTGGATCGGGCTCGAAGCCTGGCCCATGAGAGCTGAAACGCATCGTTCTGTTTTAAGTCTGCCTTATAGTGGGTTAAGTCAAAGGAAAAGCAAGATCCGGGGTTCTGTCCTTAATCACTCTGGTTCTGGACTATATCTTTCAGCATTACGATTCTTTCTCGACTAGTCACGAGGCAAGATTTCACAAAGACACTAGCAAACATGACAACCTTCATCGTCGCCTTCTCCGCGGTCTTTGGAACTGCAGAGGCTATCCGGCATACTCAGTCTCGTGCACGAAGAGATGAACACCGAAGCAGAAAGAACAACCTCATTATTCACTGTCCTAAGTCCTCAGAACACAGTCGTGTTCTGGAAGGTCGTAGGGTCGTCCTCTCTGGAGACAAGGTAAGAAATGCCTGTGTTGTCAAGTCCTCTCATATTTTCTTACTGACTATGGAATTCAACAGCTCTACATTGACACTGGACTGGCTCATGATGTACCTTTTGGCTACCCATTCGCTGGCTATTTCCTGGCATTCCCAGACACCAAATACTCTGGTCTGGTGTCCCAAATCTGTGACGAGCCCCCAATCATGAACTGGATCTATGTGGACAGAGACACCTATGAGGTCAAATTCGGGACACGACCCTATGCAGAACCTAATTATACGGGTCCTTATGACTGTACGCGACAAGATCGACGCCTGACCTTTGGTGGCTGGGAAGGATTCTTGGCAGTCAAGGAGGGAGACTTTTGGGCATTGTACTTTGACCTGGAGCAAGACGGCCTCAAATCAAAATTGCAGCAAGAAGGGACCCCGGTCTTGGAGGTGGAACTGCTGAGGACTGAGATGCGGGTACAGCCGCCGCCGAAGCCGAGCGAGGAGGAGAAGCCGGACGAAGGGCAGCCGCAAGCCGACGATGCTACTGCTGCAAGCCAGGGAGAGGTTCCTGGTGACAAGCAGCAAGAGGCTCCAACGGGGTCGTCGGAGACCAGTGTTAGTGCCGATGAACACGGCGCTGTTCTAGAATCCCCTGATGTAGATTAGAGGCTCTCTACGAATACCCATGTAGTAATGTACTCGTGCCTGACTGTACCCTTGTGCCGATCGCTGCCCGCCGAGATCTTCCCGCATGTGCATATATCTCCGAATCCAGCAAGTCCAAGAAGGTGGGTAATGCCATGGCTAACCGCGTACCTACCCAAGTATTCAAAGTACGGTTGTCACGAGCAGTCGAAGAGGACTCGTACTGAGCCAAGCCAAGCCAGTAAGACAGAGGTGGAAACCTGTGCAGATCGCAGTCGGACCGCCCATTCGCCTAAGAATCCTGTGCAGCCCTGCCTTGCCTACGTCTCGGTGAGGGATTCAGGTTCTCCACCAGCGAAAGTTGCTTTTTGTGACCAGCAAGCGCTGGATTTTGCGTGCGGATGACCATTATCTCCGCCTGCAGTTTATTGTCAGCGCTGCCTAATGCTTGGAGAGAGCAATGAATAAGAAGCATTCTGGTGGGTAGTCATCATACGATATGGCACGATTCCATCAGCCACAAGTTGGGATTCGCGTTACGCGGCTGACGCGCTGAGTAACAACTCCATGTGAACCTAAGCGCTTGCGAAATGATCCTGAGCTGGCAAGACATCACACCACTGAGGCGGGACAGAGCATCAAACACTGGTGGGCTAGATTTTGAACATTGGAAATGAAGGTCTCTCGGTTGGAAATACCAGAGATGATTGAGAGAAAAGGCCTTTTTTCTTTTTTCTCTCTCCTCCCACGTGGTCTGGTGGAGATACAATCAAAGTGCTTCCAAATTTCGAGCACTCAGGAAAACGACCACTGGATGAATACAAGAGGTCTTTCGATTTTAGAAGTGTTGAGACGAGGCAATGGTTGTTTCTCATGGTAAAATTACGTGATCGCATAATGTGTTTAGCGACGGATTGTCCAGATCGTCAAGGAATGACTATCCATCATCTACATGGTACGCAATGGCGATCTCGCTCTGCCCTTCATTCTCATGACTGTTCTGTCTATTCAGGACCTTTGAAAATACATCATCGATATCCTCCAGCGCCCGACCCTGGGAAAGACAAACGTGAGTATATATGATATCAAGCATCATTGTTCATTGGCAACAAAGGAGGAACGAACCTTGGTCTCGGGATAGAACAAGAAAATGATCTAAAAGAGTGTCAGCGGAGATACATCCTTCATAGAGCTGAAGGAGCCATGACCAAAAGCTTACTGGAATGCAGATGACGTTGATTGCGAAAAAGAAAAAGTAAATGCGCGAACCGATTCTGTCGATTCCGACCGGCCAAACCTGGGCAACAACTATCGAACCAATGGCGCCGCCAGATGCCGAAAGGTTCAGACCACGAGCCCGAACTGCGGTGGGAAAGATCTATACGAGTGAGTCTGAGAACAATGTAGGCTCTTTTTGGCCAAGCATAAATGCTTACCTCTGAGCCGTAAACCCAACTCGCAGGCCCAAAACCCATGCTGTATCCCAAAGCATATATGAAAACAAAGACGATACATGCGATATCAGCCGCACGATTCTGGTTATCGGGATATATCTCGCCGAGAACTGCATTCATCTGGTACCTTTTAGTGAGCGCAGTGATTCCGGTATCCATCATGAATTCACGTACAAGCATGCCAATTCCCATGGCGGTTGAGCCCGCGACTAGAGTAGTTCTCCGCCCAACTCTGTCAATGATGAGCATCTCCACGACAGTCATGGCGATTTTCGAAGTCGACTCAATACCGCCAATCAGAAGCGTAACGCGAGTCGGTACTCCCAGTTTTCCAAGTAGCGTTGGAAGATAGTACTTCATGGCCGTAGCTCCGCACATCTGTGACATGAATTGAAGCAAAGACGCGCGCCACAGACGGTCGAATAGATCGCGATGCGTAAAGAGTGACAACCAGACGGGCCTTGAAGCAAGTTGGTCCTGGATAGAGACTTGAATCTTGGCGAGTTCCGCCTTGATCTCGTCCTCGGTGTGGCTGCCCTCGCGGAACCAGCATAAAGACCACTGAGCACGGTGATAATGACCATGCTCCACCAGCCATCGCGGACTACGCAGAGTCAATGACATGAATTACAATCGATGCAGAACTGAAAGGGAATGTTTGCAACACTCACGTTTCCGGGAGGAAAGGCAGCCCACTTGCAAAGATGATACAAGGGACAAGAATTATGGCAATCGAGAAGCGCCAGGACACGTAAATCTGATGGGCATTATTTTCCCAAAACGTGACAGCATATCCAACCCTACCTCTCATGTTATCAAACAGTACAATATGAACTTTATCTAGAATGAGTAAACACTTACCAGAACCCTGCAGCAAGTCCAACGACAAACCCAACATGGTTCAGAACTACGTAGCGGCCACGTTGTGCTGCTGGTGAAACCTCACTTGCATCGTGATCAGCTCAAGAACAACAACAGTCAAATATGCTTTCTATGACCAAACATACCTTTGGTAAAGAGGAACAGAAGTGGACAGGATCGCCACACCTATCCCGCTGATGATGCGCCCGACAACGAACAAACCATAGGCGCTGGGAGCGCTTGCGCCGGCTTCGAAGCCCGTGCCGACGGCGACAATGGCCGTTCCCGCGAGTGCCGCATATCGCCGACCGAGGGCATCGGCAAGCGGAGAGGAGAGAAACACATAGCTGAACCAGGTTCCGAGGTAGTATATCGCCGTTACTAAACCTTTCTGCGCCGCCGTGGGGTGACCCAAGGCTTCAGTGAACCCTGGATGGACCAACACGGATGAGAGAACGCCGACATGGTAGCTAGATGATAGGATTTCGATGTTAGGATTTCACTGCACTTTGCTTCAAAAGTACTCCTGGTCCAAACTTCTCAAATTATACGGGCGGGTAAGGGTGGACGCATTCTGTGACTTACCCCCATACAAAGGAACCGATAGCGAAGAATGCACAAACCAGATGCAGCCTCACGGTCGATTTTGCAAATGTCACCATGACAAGTATGCTGCTCGCTCAGCGGGTGAAGATGGAATTTGATTAGCCAGAATTACCAGAAATATGAAAGATCACAATGTAGGTTGGGTGTCTACTAAAAGTCTAGACAGACAAGAAAGGACACCATCGTATGTCTCACTGCAAAGTCCACAGCCAGCAACGCTTGAACGCGCGACATAGCCAAAGACATGCTTCTGCCCCAATTTTGGATACATATGCAATTGCCGCCCCCTAAAACCCCTCCATGACAATATGTAACATCTTTCTTGACAAGCAGCGCTGCTTTTTCTCTCTCCGTTTCTCTCTTCCCCCACACTGATGCCACAACATTGTCGCTCCGCATTTTGCAAATGCGGAGGGGTCGAGACGTTACCGCTTCCCATTCGCCAGGGTTCTGCCGTCTGGCACGCACATCATCAATATGTTACATTACAAGGTAGGTAAGCTGCATGCGCCGCGGGTTGGTCTCCGAATGGCTTGGCTCTGCAGACGGTGAAGCGACCATGGGGCTGTTTGGGCTGCTGTGCAATGTCAAAGGACTTTATTGTTCATATGTGTACGGTCAACCTGAATGCGCCTTACGTGTCAGATCTGCACATCAAGTTGGCAGATTGTCATTTCCAATTGCTTCGGTCCATGCTAAAAAGGAACATCGAACATGAAAATGGTCCATGCAGTATGAATCCAGGGATGTCGAGAATTACAAAACAGCCAAACTTCGGAGAGAAAGACTTGCTTTGAGCGGCGAGGTGCGACATTGAAATCGAATCATACACTTTTGTCCTGATTGTAGTGTTCTACAAGTAGGATTTGGATCGTGTTATATCAATATGAAAAGAAGAGTAATGCGACATCGGGTCCCTCGAATGTGTTCAATGCATGTCTCATAACCCCTATACTAGAATCATTTGCCATAAAGGTAAATGACGTCCAATCATCTCGGCTGATCTCGCCAGATACATGAAATCATTCTCCCATTCGTTCCACAATATCTTATATACCTCAATCAAATGTGTAGAACCCAAGTCCTTATATGATCATTTCGTGTCGGATAATGATATCTAAGCAGCATTGGTACTAAGCGCAGTGTCAACTCGCTGATCTCGAGAATAGGAGGAATGAATGTCAACAGTTCTCATCGTCTGCAATACAATTTTGAGGACTTGAAAATATAGGTCCAGTATGAAATTTACGGTCACGAAGTGTGCAAAACTGGAATTCGATGGATGCGCCCTTTTCCTTAGTCCAGCTCAGCTGTTGCAACTCATGAGAACATTCCATGAGTTTGCGTTCCTCCAATTCAGTTGCCCCTAATGCGTCAATATTCACCTCTGAGAGGGCTTGACAAAGCGTGTGCCGAGTTGCAAACCGCATAATGTGTCTTACTCGTAGGTGATCGATACAGCCTCGCTGGAAAGATAATGTGGCCCAGGGGCATTGCTTGTTCATCATACTCAGGGCCAAAATGGGACGACGGTTGCCCGAGAGCCTTTTGGTCTGTGGCGGGCAGATTTTCATGCGCCTCTGTAGATCTCCCTTAAGCACGATCGAAAGCATCTCCGGCTAATTACAGAGAAGGCTCCCTTCAAATGTGCGGCCCTACAGAGACAGCAGCTCCATTATACTAGGCAATGCGTCTTGACTATAGAGAAACTGGCGTTCATTGCATCTTCCCATGACGAGACTCGACACGCTGGGGACGAGATGACCAGATAGGAGACTACTCAAACGGGTTCAAAGTCTCCGTGAACATTAACATGTAGGTGAAACCATGCATTCGTGGCAACAGTCTTCATGATTGTCAAAGAATTCATGGCTACATACACACGATATGAATGTATCCATTTCCTCTGGTTGCGACAGACGGGGGTTTGGAGTAGTCACATATTGGTCCAATAGTCTCACGCTGTGGATCTTGGGACCTACCGTACTCGGTAGGATCTACTAAGCTTACTCCCTACTTGCGACCGTGGTGTAATTCGTCGCTGATAACCTCCCCCGTTGCGTAACTCGGTAAGGTATCACACAATGCGAGAATTGGATTCTGGTCGTCGTTACCAGTGTTCTGACTTGCTTTCAACCTTTTAATAATTAAATCGCACAATAATGGTGGTTTACAATGGCAGCAGGTTGAGAGGGGACGCGCCTCCATTTTGCTGCTTGTGGCAGGCAGGCAATGGCAGACGGCAGGCCATACATAGGTAGTACATAGCTCCACGCTGGATAAATATCTGGGGTAGGCAGCCGGTATGAATTAGGTTACGAATGCAATGCAAACCATTGGCCATTCGAGTGGCAGGCAGCTGGAGAATCCTGGCTCGCCGGGGTTGCATCTTCTGCTGGTTATTAGTGCACGTATATATATTGTATAAGTTATTCCAATGAACTGGGTACAACATCACAACTTGTGAAACCTGTCGACCAGAAACCAGTCTCAAGTAGGAAAGTTATTGCGTCCGCCGCCCAGAAACTTTGTCGGTCAACGCAAACGGATATGACGGGGCAGCCGGAGATTTATAGGTCAGCTCGAAAAGATGCCTGCTGTCTTTTTGACAAGACGGGAATAAAAGGACAGAGTTAAAATACGAGGTCGCTACATGTGATTTACAGGGTGTGCAAAGATGTTCCGTCGGAGATCGGCGGCCGCCCAAACCAATGAGAACTGCTTGTGTGGGGCCTCTACGGCTCCCTTTAAGCTGGCCATATCCTAGCTATGAACGCTGACTGCCCGCCAGCGTTCTCCGCCGGCTTGCTGTAGAGTTTCGTCCCAAGTTTCATACCATCGTCGTACGACAAATCGAAAGCAAAAAAAATATCCCCAAAGAGTGGGAACATACATTTTACTTTGGATTTGGAATGCCTGCTGCTGCCGCTGCCGCTCCCGAAGGAGGCCACTCGTCTGGGCCCGACCGGCCCGCCGAGGACACCCCGTCGTCTACTACGGCTCCATCAGAACCCGCTTCCAACAACAATAGTACCAGTACTGGCGGTTCAACACGACCAGTAAAGCGCAAGGCTCCCAAGAACGAAAAGGATGAAGCAGTCGACAAGTCTTCTTCTGGCGGTGCATCTGCCGGTGCCACGGGCCAAAAGCGCAGACGGCGCGTCTTCTCATGTCAGTCATGTCAGAGACTCAAATGTCGTTGCGAGTATGATCCGGGCTCTCAAGCATGCCACCGATGTGTAACTCTCAGGTCTGTTGCTAAACCTTAATTCAAGGATAATGATAATTATCATCGAAAAAAAAGAATGAAAATGAAAGAAGGAAAATTCTAAATAGTAGTAGGATCGAGTGCTCGCTAAAAGGAGAAATTCTTGATGTGCCCACACACCCCAAAGCAGTGGATAATTCCACAAGCATTGAAGAACGGTAAGTCGAAGCTATAAGTCACCTGTGCCGGTTTTGAAAGAAAAGTACAAAACATCGAAAAAAGACAATGGCCATTTCAAGACAAAGTATATCCGTTTCTCATACCCGTCATTTATAGGCTCGGGCGGCATGAAAAGTCTCTGGCAGAGATTAAGGGCATGATCGAATTGGTCACTCGCCAATTCGGCTTAGCAGGCGCCGCCAATGATA